>CM076580.1:1269710355-1270088628 GCA_034641835.2 Pinus albicaulis | reverse complement strand
ACTTGTTAAAATTGGACAACTAGGTCCAAACTCCGGGTTGTGCTGCTCAGATGACAATCGCAATATTTTTATTGGATTCCTCTTTCGGAGAGGTGTAAGATTGATCTAAAGATCATCTCGATCGGATGAGCAGAACATGTACTTTGAATTTATTCCACTTAAGTGCTAGGTCGGCCTGGAATAAAATATAGACTTAAATGTCTTAAAGGACGTGTCACACACCCACAAAGATTCCTATATATTGGAGAGACTTAGAGATCATTTGACACACATTGGTGTGGAGGAATTCTCTCTCTCTGGATAGCGTTGGAGCTGTGATATATATGGACTGTTGTTTGTTTGGATTGTTCTGGGTTATGTGTGACACATTAGGCTGAATGATCTATTGGAGACTTTGCTAGTTGAAGCATCCTGCTGATCGCCGTAACGCCACCATTTCCTATTTCTGTTCTGGCTTGTCTTCTATCTATCTATTAGTATGTTCTATCTTCTTCAGTATTGTGCCCTAATCTGAAATGGCATAGAACATGTTGAGAATTTAACATGGTATCAGAGGATGGGTTGAAGACAATGCCCTAGTTAGCATGAAAGAAGGCTTGAATCAGCGTGAGCAAGTCTGTCCTAATTAGGGTGGAAGGAGCTGTAGGTGACAGCATATGGTTGAGGCATGTTTATGGGAAAACAGATTCCAGAAGGGTTGTTTTTAAGGGCTAGCTTGCTGGGCTAGTTGGCCGAGGTACATATATACAAAACGCTACCATATGTGGGTAGCTGGAAGGCTGAAATTTTTGCGACCTTGGTTGAAGGCCAAACAGAAGTTCCCGGAGGATGTTTTAAGGGCTGTTAGAAAGCCATATAAATCTGTGGGGCATCAACAAAAGAACAACAACGAAGGGTGTATAGGGCTGTCCCAAGTTTGTTTGGAAGGCTGGAAATAGCCCGAACATCAGTACCTAAGAGCAGCCTCTCAAAGAAATGAACCTGCAACAAATCTAAAGGCTAGACGTGGAAGAAGAAAACTGGTGTTATCTCCTTCAGGGCCGCAGACTGATCATCACAGGGCGTACTGAATAATTTCCTTGGAAATTGTTATTTGTTAGGACTACAATGACCATTGGGTTGTAGAAAGCCTCCCGTGCAGTACATAGTGAAGCTGGAGACAGAAGCCTTGAAACGCACACTCTGTCGGAATATGTGACATCGCGTGACATGGGAAAGCGTTAGCTGGGAGCATCCATGTGGAGAAGCTTGAATCTGCAGTATCTGAGTGACTTAATTCTATTCGAAGAGATGTCGGAGTCTCTTGTCGTGGTCAGTTACCTCGTGCAGGAAAGAACGATCCAGTCAACCACAAATGAATTGTCACCAACGAAATGAAAGAAATGAGCACCATGCGTTCCGCAGCACAATGCGACTAAAGTCCAAGCAAAGACGACTTTATTACACACCGACTCCCTCTTCTTCGACGAGAATCCATGCTCTGTCAAACTACGCGCCAACTCTCCGGCCACAACATCGACATCTCGAAAATCTCCATCCTGTTTTAGACGGACTGCCGCCATTTTCGACAGCATATTAACGACGATGGACTCGACGCGGAAGTCTGAGAGCAGAAGGTTTCAAACCCGCGCGGCACAGCCTCCGTGGAACCCGTGCTACTGTTGTTTCTGCTTGGCGTCCAGGTAGGCAATCTCTGTAGCCTGAGCACGACAGACAAAGGAGGGTTTTACAGATAATTTTGCGTGGCATTTGCGTTGACTGCAGGAGCAGGGTTCGATCCCCATTACGTTGCCTTGCGTGGAAAATGCTGTGTAGATTGTTCTCATTTGAGCTGTATTTCGGAGAAACGGATTGGAATATAAGCTGTGTCGCGGCCATCGTCGGGTATCAAAATAATTCAGGCGATAAGATGAGTTAGAGGAGCAGTGTTTGTAGCTCGAATAACAAGTTAAGAAGCTGCCTATCTGACATATCGTCACTAAGAAGGCGCTGACTGAAAATAAATGAAAGTCGCTGCTTATATGGCTGACTGAAAAATGAAACGTTGATTGCAAATTAAAATAGACCCGACTGCAAACTGAAATAGACCGTTGCTGATTGGTGAAAGAAAAGGGCGTATTTGTTTGTGTAGGGAAAATGAGAAAGTGTTGGTTGTCGAGGTCTAGAGATGACTGTAGCATACCGTTGTTGACCCTGCTTTGTTGAGGCTATAAGGTATGTATGACTGTTTGAAGTAGTCACCTTCAATTTAAAAAAAAAAAAAAAAATCAAATGCGTAATTGCACGCCCTTTCTGTTGCAAAGAAGACACTATTCCAGGCATGCAGATAAAATCTGTAGATTGCACAGATTGTATGTTTAGCAACACTCAAGTTAGAAAAGCTCTATCCCTAAGTGGCCCAGATCTGCATAAACAAAGGAACACATATTGATGACTTGAGGGGCAGTGCAGTGCCTCATTGAACAATATTATGATACTGTTGTCTAGTGACAGTGGTTGTGAACTAGCATATACCTGGACTTAATCTATTGGCAGTAACCTTTAAAAAAAGTGCCTTGTCCAGTTTTATCATGTTGGATGATTGGGGCTGGAACATTGATGAGCAGGAGTACCATTATTACTGTGTTGGATCTGCATGGACTGACATGAAAAAGGCTAAATTCTGTGTTTTAACATCTGTATGATAGGTTCCTAGATCTGTGAAATCTAGGAGAAAAATCGCAGAATTGAGATCTGCAGTCTTGGGCAGATCTGTAAATAGAAGCAGTGCTGGATGAGATGTCAGATGTAGTAGATGAAGCTCTCAAGTGCAGAATTATGAAAGAAGAAATCATGTTTGGATTTCTAGTTCTGTGAGTCACAGTAAAGAGGGCTGGTTGAGGAAGCTCTAGCAAACTAACAGGACTTCTAATACAAGCTGAGGCTTGTTGATATATTCTCCCTGTTGGACAGTGACATAGATAGACACCTATGTAGCAGTAAGCATGTAACTGTATCAGTCTCATATTGGAGCGTAATGATAAAGTATGAACTGAGAAGTTTTGCAGCTTTCAGTCATGTTGTTGGAGTCTTCAGCAAAACCCTGTGGTCTTGGATGTTTTTGACTGTGCGAGAATAAGACTCATTTCCAAGCTGGTGTCTGGGATGCCCTCATTTGACATAGATGTCTTCTCTCATAAGAGAAGCTGGCATTAAGAGGGAGAATTCAACTTTATATGCTCCTGAGCTAATATCATTACTGAATGAAAGAAGATCCTCATGGCTCAAAAACATATGGCTTCAGAGGGGGAAATTCTGGAAGAAATCCAAGAAGCCATATAAATACCAGGGGTATCTAGCAGCCATGAGTACTATTGTACAATCTGACTTTGGATCCCTTGAAGAAGTCGTAAAGCATCAAGTCTGGAAGGATGCTATGCATGAAGAGTATGAGTCCATTATGATGAATGATGTCTGGGATGTGGTTCCAAGACCATAGGACAAAGCAGTTGTCACCTCGAAATGGCTTTACAAGATCAAGCATGGATCTGATGAAAGTGCTGAAAAGTTCAAGGCAAGATTCGTTGCCCGTGGCTTCTCTCAAAAGGAAGGCATAGATTATGATGACATATTTGCACCTGTGGCCCGATACACCGCCATTCGATCTATTATAGCCCTTGCTGCTACGCAAGGATGGAGTCTTCATCAGATGATGTAAAGACCACATTTTTCTGCATGGTGTGATAAAGGAAGAGATATATGTGGAGCAACCTCTGGGGTTGGAAGTCCAGGAGCAGGACACCCATGTCTGCAGGTTGAAGAAAGCCCTCTATGGGCTGAAACAAGCACCCTGAGCTTGGTACGAGAGGATAGATAGCTACTTGATGAAGCTGGGCTTCACTCGTAGTATTGCTGATCTGAACCTTCACTGTAAGGTTAATAGAAAGAAGCTTCTCACTCTAGTGCTGTAAGTGGATGAGCTGTATGTGGATGACCTCTTCCTGACAGGTGCTGACCCTCTCATTCATCAGTGCAAGAGGGAGCTCGCTGTTGAGTTTGAGATGAAGGACCTAGGACGAATGCCTAGGCCTGAAGGTCTAGCATAGACCTGGCGAGATTTTCCTTCCTCAAGGAAAATACATTATGAAGTTTCTGGTATGATGGACTGTAAGTCCATGGAACTCAACTTTAAGAAGTTGACTAGCAGCGTTGCTGGGCCCGTCCTACTGAGTATTGTCAACTCATAGGGACCCTGATGTTCTTAATGAACACCTGTTCGGACGTATGTTGTGCAGTGAACACTTTGAGTTAACACATGGTTGATCATAACATTCACTGGGTTGGTGCCAAGAAACTCTTGAGATATCTCTGAGGCACGGTAGACCATGGGCTGAGATACACTGTCGGGAGTATGACACTCCGTGGATATTCTGATGCCGATTAGGCTGGCAGTGTGGTGGATCGCAAGAGCACATTTGGATGCTACTTCACATGTAGATCTGCTTCGGGCAGGAATCTGAAAGTCGGTAGCCTTGAGCATCGCTGAGGCCGAATACATTGTAACATGTATGGCCTGTTGTGAAGTCACTTGGTTGCGAAAGCTCTTTTGTGAGCTGTTCGAGCATGTGCTAGATGCCACCGTTATCCTTTCTGATAACCAGAGGGGGATTCATTTGTCATAGAATCCCAGGTTCCACGATTGATCCAAGCATGATGATGGTTGGTACCACTATCCGGGATATGGTACAGCGAGGCGTCGTAAGGCTCGATCATATAGGAACTGATGAGCAGGTCGCGGATATTCTCACAATGCCCTTGGGGAAGGTCATGTTCCTAACCTTCTGTGAGAATCTTGGTATCGTGGATTGACCCTATTCTGAGGGTCCTGTTGGACGATGAGCTCTGGGAGCTCTGGGGGGCTTTGGGGATAGCTTCTCGGAGCTATGAGCAACCACAAGGCTAGGCTTGTCGAACCTTGTTGGTGTGCTTGGACCCCACCGTTGTGATTATTGAGTTGGTTTACCTCTCATTATCTATGCCCCGTATGCATCCTACCCATTGAGTTTAGGGCTCATGGGAAGTACCTCTCATTTGGCCAATGAGGTGGGAAAAGCTAGAGACTAGTAGCAAAGACTGATGGACGCATCAGAGTTTGCCGTACTCTCTATCTAGGATGGCACAGTCCAACCACTTGATCTGGGATCAAGTCTTGTGAGGTCTCGGACCTCTGCCTGATTTCGGGTCAGATGAACCAACTTCGGGTTGGAGACTCTTTGTGAGTCCGATAGAGGTTTTGACCTCTGGGCTGAATCTGTCAGCCGGGAATGATGTCTTTGTGACTGACCCACTTCTGTTCTGAAAGAAAGAGGCCAACAAAGCAAGTTACGGCGGGATGACGCACGATGTTTGATTGCACTTGTGGACGGAGTTCTCCCTAGTTGAGAGGGAGTGTTAAAATTGGACAACTAGGTCCAAACTCCAGGTTGTGCTGCTCAGATGACGATCACAATATTTTTATTGGATTCCTCTTTCGGAGAGGTGTAAGATTGATCTAAAGATCATCTCGATCGGAGGAGCAGAACATGTACTTTGAGTTTATTCCACTTATGTGCTAGGTCGGCCTGGAATAAAATATAGACTTAAATGTCTTAAAGGACGTGTCACACACCCACAAAGATTCCTATATATTGGAGAGACTTAGAGATCATTTGACACACATTGGTGTGGAGGAATTCTCTCTCTGGATAAACGTTAATTTATGATATATGGTATTGTTTGTTTGGATTGTTAGGTGTCTGACTTAAATTAGGTAAAACAAACCTATTGGAACTTTAACAAATTGAAGCATCTACGATCGTAATCGCCATTTCCTATCTCTGTTCTGGCTTGTCTTCTATTCGATCTGATATGTTCTATCTTCTTCGCATTGTGCCCTAACTAAATGCATAGGAATATTTGCATAAATTAACAATCTCCGATCGAATTTTGCAGATTTGATTAATAATTCGTTTGACATGACCGTGGAAAATCATCCCCTAGTTGGGGGGAGGTATTTTCATAACTAAAACAACGGTATAATCAAATCGTAATAATGAGTTCCCGATGGCATCATCAGAACTTGTTCTAATACATACACTCCATGACCCTTACACTATTCCATGCAATTATTAACATGCATCAAGACATGAGATAAGTATGTTTAAGTTAGTTAAATAGTCCTCCCCAAATTTGTGGAATAATTACCATAATTATCCTCCATCATTACCATAATCCACCATGGTTTTTCCCATTTCCCAAAAAATTACCTTATGTTTTTTACTATTATCGCACTAAATTTTCTACCATTCTGTCATCGCAAGGATTACTTGCTGATACTCTTCCCCAATGGTCCTCTGATACTCCAAAGTGTTGCTACTGATCTATTGTGTAATGGATGGACTGGACGTAAGACATGAACCAGAGAATACAACTCTGTCTCATAGCAATTAATATGTATGGAAAATAGTTTTAGCCGCAGGATGGGATGTGTACTTTGAAAAATTGCAAGGATTTGACGAAATTTTCATAACCAAATTGGCATGAAAATTGGACGTAAATCACTCCAGAGTGCATGGTTTGGACATTTCTATCATAGAGGAAGCCATCTCGATTGTTAGTGGATATCCACAGCAATGGAAGAAATGGTTTTCTCAGAAATTCCCTTTTCCATAATTCCTAGAATTGTTTTTTATAGTCTAGGTATTCAGCAGTTCATAAGGTAAGGGGATATGATCATAAGTCTCTGCCATATCCATGGGGCAAGGTGGAATATTTTGTGATAAGGTACATAACCTGTGAAGGGAAACTTGCTACTATGTTCAAATACCACTTCAAGCTTCTGGCGCATCTTCGGTTTCGGCAGACACAAATCCATTCATTGGATATGCCTTTCTTCCTATGGAAGAGTCTTAAAGTAATGGCACAATCTGCCTGTCGCTCTGTATAGGTATTATAAGTCCTCACAAATAATGTGTTGGTTTTATTATTGGTAATGAATGCACTTTCTCAAACTCTTATTCCTTCGTCACAATTCGTTGAATTGTTGGGAAATTAATTTGGGGTTGTTATATCTGCAAGTTACGAGGATGAAGGAGAAGCAATTGAAATAGAAGGGACCATAGTCTATTCTATTCCACAATAACTAGTGTCGCCTGTTGGTTCAGTGGTAATGGAGGCAATGGAAACAATAGAAGACACAGTCGATGCTGCTCCACAAGAATCAACATCACCTGTCAGTTCAGTAGGAATGGAGGAAATGGAAATAAAAGAAGCCATAGTCAATGCTGCTACACAAAATCAACTTCTTTTTTTTAGTTCAGTGGGAATAGAAGCAATGGAGATATAAAATGTAGTCGAAATTGTTCCACAAGAACCAGTGTCGACTAACAATTCACAGGGTGGATCTTCACCAGTCAGAGGATCAATAAGTGGTGTTGTTACACAAGAACTAGCACCACCCATTGTTGTTACAAAATAACCAACACCAAATGTCCAATAAAATTTGGGACCTGAAGAAGGGATAAAAAGTGGTGATGTCACACAATAACCACCACCACTAGCTCAAAATAATTAGGAATATGTAGAAGAAACATGCCTTGCAGTCGACACTACTCCACAAGAACTAGTGCCGACTGCTGGAAAAGGAGATAATTTGGAAGGAAATCTGGTTCAATTAGTGAACAAGGGGATGAAAAGGGAGAATCTAAAGTAGCAGGCATAGTAATGGTGGGGATTGAAGAAGATTTTCCTCTTTCCCTGTTTCCTACAAGTGTACCAAAAGGGGCAAAGAAATTTTGTTCCCCACAGCACTTGGTGGAAGAAGAAGCTATTACCTCAATTTTGGAATTCGTTGGAACAATTTTGGGTATAGTATTTGATACAAATATTCAGGTACTAGTACTTGCATGCACACAGACAAAACAAACTAGAAGCATAAAGGTTAGCACTGACACATAAGAACCAGTGCCGACCGGAGAACAAGTCGAAGAAGAAATAAATGATGCCAACCCTCAAGGGCTACCAGAAGAAAACAATCTTGTTGAGACTGACCCACAAGGGTAAAAAACAATTCTTGGAAAATTAGGAGATGGTCGTGTGACATAACGGATGCAAGGGAGGAATGTAGAGTGCACTACACTGCCGACTTCAGTGATTCTAGAACTAGAAAATGGAAATGACAATTTTATAAGACCTCCAGAGGGAAATAAAGAGGTCATAATACTTGAAGAAGGAAATGAAGGGGTTACTCCCAAAATGGAGGAAGAAATCAACGAAGTCAGGGTAATGGAGGAGATGGTCGATACGTTTTTTGATAGTAATCCACCAAATCCCACACCAGCTACAGGACTAGAAGAGGAAGTCGTTGTCAATGGGAAATCATCGAACAATGTGCAAAAAGGAGACCCCCTCTTAAGGAAAGGTACCAATGCCAATTTAGTAAGTCATGCAATTAAAAATAGAAAATCATAAACTGAGAAAAATGGTACTACACTTACAGAAAAAATCAAGGAGATAGAGGAAAATGGCTACAAAATCTAGGGCCAGAGCCACCTCATCAACAATCTAGACAGAGGATAATCCTAAAAATTCTATTGCTACACAAACTGAGCACATTGAGTATTTATTTGAGTCTCTAGAATTCTTTCTGGCTTCATAAATTTAGAAGTGGCAAGTCGTTGCGTCTTGTCTCCAACAAGGGAAAATTTCTTTAAAAACCCACCAAGAAGAAGTGAAAAGTATTCTTGAACAGGTTGCACACACCATCACTAGTTACATAGACCAGATGGACAGTGAGAAGAAAAAGTAGGAGAAACAGGAGGAGAATATCAAGGACTTGGAGGAGCAGGTGTGAATATGAAGGTCGATAAAGAAGAGATGTTCACTTTAGAACAATAGGTAATGGCTTGCCAACCCCCTGCTCACAACTATGATTTGTTTCTTCATGAACAATATATTTTCTTTTGTTTGGAAAGTATTCGTCATAAGGTCAACCACAAGATGGAATATCCGATACAATTTTTGTGCATCTTGAGAATTCATGATGTTTTGAATCAACACTTGATGTGAGAACTGAATATGCATGATTACTTCCTGAGTAACAATGAGACATTCTATCCAGTTCTGTTTGTGGGAGATGTTTAATTAAAGCCTTTAATTTCTATACAATCAATTATGTTAAATGGAAGAAAGCCTTTGGCACATTTGAAGGAAATCAAGCCATTAAGGCACTTGTCCTTTGAAGGGAAAATGGTCAGTCTATAAATATTTACAATAAGAATGCCATATTTTTAAAGCTTGGGGGACATAGAGCCAAAATGTTTGCAACCCAGAAGTGGTGCACTAATTTGTGTACAAGACAAGTGGTCACTTTCTAAGATGAGGCTTGCGACAACTATTAGAAAAGGTGGATTCTATCATCACCAGCTATGAGAATCCAGGAACCTTTCTGGGCTCCTAATTTTGCATGGGCATTAGAAAGGATGCCATGTTGCATTTCCTATATACACACTTGTGGGGTCCGGTGGATGGGTTTGAGGTTCCAATTTCCCATTATTTGGTGGCCAGTAGATCATTACACTTTGACCTACAATGTGAATATTTATTGGTGGAAAGTAGTCCTCATGACAGATCGATAAAAACCTCTAGGAATAAAAGTGGCTGGGAAATTCTATCCCGCTTAGCTTCATGCTAATCACAGCCACTCTAACCCAGACTTTCGTAGGTGACGAGCTACATGAGGACATGCATAGAGACTAGTTGTGGGGAGATGTTGGGAGCTGAACCTGCACATATTTACCTAACTTTTTATCCTATTTCCCTTCCTGATTTGTATCTTTAACAGTCAATTTATGTCCTAAAGTGCACATGTATACCTATTTTCATTTATTTATGGATTATTTATTCAATGAAGCATACTTGTGGGGATTATTACCAAAATGTCTTGCTAATTTCATTATTCTTGAAGGTTCAGAGGTCGGATGACCAAGTTCATAATTACGGGGAAAGTCGTCGAGCTATCAGCACTATCTTGGGATAGTGCTACAATAGTGGAACAACTTCAGATTTATCCCTCTTCTATATTTTGCATTCAACTTTTTTTATCACAAATACTATGTAGATGTAGGAAAACAACTGTCGTAATTTCATTAAATTTTAATATAATAATTTGAATAAGAGATGTTACAGAGTTGTGGAGTAGAGGTTAGCTTATGAGAGAATTGATAATTTGTAATAGTACTTTGTTCAATTTTAATGAAATCTATCTTTCTGATCTTTTCTTGAGTTTGTGATATATCACAACCATGATCAAGGAGTTGGGCCCGCTCTCCTGACCAGGTGCTCTCGAATTAATGCATGTGATTATTTTTCTTTACTGCATCGTATCTTTTTTTTATTGCTATAACATTTTAATGTGATTGTGTGAATATTAATGTTGTGAGTCTAGTCGGTATTTAGAATTTATTGGTGTTATCATTTCATTGTTGTTATAGTGGTTTGTTGTTTTCCATAATCTATTGAATTCATGATTGATACAGAATTCTGTAATTATCACCTGCATATATTTTTCGTGTTAGCATTCCAATAAAGAAAAGCATCCCAGATTGATAATTAATGTGGGAAAGGGTGAATAATATCATTCACACTTGGACACCAATAGGTTGCAAAAGAAAATCTTTTGCTACTAGGGTGTTGGAAAATGATTAATTAATTATTAAAAGGTACAAAGAAACACAATAGAGCTGCAAAGGATTTTCTACACACGTTTTGGGCTACATAAGGGTATACTTTCCAAGGGTGAAAGGTATCCAATTTAGTAGATTAGTTTCACATCATTCCTTTCTCTTGCTTTAGGTTATTCACCATCATTTCACCATATATAAGAAGACAGTGCTTTGTGTTAGGTTTTTTCAATTTTAGAATTTAAAGAGAAAAAAGAATTCAGGTTTCTAGTCAAGGGCGTTCATACAAATTTGGTGAATAGTATGATGTGTCATGTCCAAGAATCCAAGATTCACTCTTGCAATTTAAATTTGAGGCCACCATTATCAAAATTATTCATTTTTCAGAGCTACTAGAGGAAGCTTCAAAGCTGCTATAGGAAACTTTGTTTCCTGTAGCATCCCCTAGTTTCCACCAGATTGCTTGTTTTTTTTTACTTGAGAGAAATTTTACAAAGGATGGAAGGAAAAGGCATTGGAAGCAACCTAAACCTACATTATAAGTTCAATGGGAAACTAATATAGGGGAAAAAATGAAAACATAAGAGTAGAAATAAGTTTAGCAGGAGGAGCAACACATGGACCAAATAAACATAGAATGAAATAGGCTCGCATACATGAAGAACCACAAGGCAAGGAGGATGAATAGGTTGCTCAGAGGATGAGCAACAGTTTCAGCAGGGGGTATGATGTGGCTCTAAATTAGACAAAATTAAGGCCCATATAACCTTTCTTAGGAACATAAAGGCTATATTAAATCTCTCCTTCTACACTAAATAATGTTTTTTAAGCTTTAAAATTTTCGTAGGAATGTTTAGAGATAATTGAATATTTGTGCCTAATATTAATATTTTTTTAAGGACATTGTGAGAATATTGGGCAGATTATGAAGATATGGAGAAGGATATAATTTAGGGACTTTCTCCCTAATACAATAGGATCAAGATTGGTTAATAAATGAACAAAATATTATGAAATTATTGAGATATTATGGAACTTCGATGATTGAGAAAACCTAGGAATGTGTTCCTGTCATTTACTGCAAACTCGTACTGTTGGGAACCAGATCCACTATTTGAGGGATTTTGGAGGGGAAATATTCCTCCTTTCAATGAGAATAATTCCTCATCATTTTTATAAGTACAAATTCTAATTCACCTATAGGGGCATGGATTATTTAGTCTTATTGTGGAGAAAACTTTTTTTTTAGCAGCTCCACTTTATTTCATGCATGGGTGTACTTGGATTAATTCAAATAATGAAAATTGACGCAATTTTATATTCTAAGGCTTGGTTTAGTCGATAGGAATTTGAGTCCTCCTTTGGCTTGACCATCCCACAAGCCTTAGATCCCTGTTGTAAAATTTCTTTATGTTCTTTTCACTTCTTATTCACATGCATCTCCCATTTCTTTTTTTGATATCTATGTATTTAGTATTGTTTCTTTTCTTGATGTACGATTGAGTTAAACGATTGAAGTGAGTTATTTTTCAGGTTTTTTATAGATTCAAAATAATTATTCATTCTTATAATAACTTTGGAAGGAATTCTTAATCATTAAGCTACTTGGCTTTGGTTACTAGTTCACAAATATAATATTTCTGAAAATGCCTTGTAGCGAAATAGTAGTAAATTTCTGTTATTTTTTAGAATGGGTTAATAAGATTCATTTGACTTGATTCCACTTGGATTAGTTTAAAATAATTCTAATTTTAATAACAAAATGTCCCCCATTTCATTTTCACTTGATCAGGTTAGGAATTTTATATATTAACTAGGTCACTAGTTCTTACATTTCCAGATTTTAGAGTAGTATTTTTATGTTATTTTTTAGCACCCGTAAATAAGACAATTTTGGAGTGATTCCACTTGGAAAGGATACTAAATAGATCATAATTAATAACAATTTTTTTCTCATCCCATTTTAATTTGATTTACTTAGTCATTCGGTGAGCTATCTCCAACACATATCTTCCTATAGAAAAAACAAAAATTCGTGTAGCACTCTTGTAACATGTGTAAAATCGACCATATTTGGTCCCAAAACTTGGTTTTTGTATCTTAGGATTAAATCATGACCCCTATCATTTAATTCCATGATTGAGGAATAATAAACACCGCTTAGGACATGAATTTTTACAAAGTAGATTAGGCCTATTTATTTGAATTCATGTGCTTAGGATTTCAATTACAAATTGTTTTTCTTGCCTAGGATTAATTTGTTTTCCAAACAACACTTCCATTAAATCATATCAACAAAAGGAAAAATTGTATGTTTCACATATAGTTTCGACACCTCTTAAGTTTGTACGAACCCCATGTTGATAATTAAAGTTGGTCGCATCGATAGTTGTAACATTCTTGTTGCAATACTGAGGCTCGACACTTTTTGGTGCAGTGTTGGGGAGGTGTGAAAGTATGCATTGTTTTCTTCCCTAGTTTATTTATTTATTTTCTATCTGCAAAAACAAAAAGATCGCATTAGGAATATTTCATGTCAAAAACAGAAAATTGCATTACATTAGCATTCTTATTAAAAAAAAAAAAAAACTTCTCCAATACCAATTCTCCAACACCAATCCCCCCATTTGATTACACGTTGTAATAAGAACCACATCTCCTTCCACTTTTTTAGGTTAAAGAAGAAGATATGGAAGGGAAGGTAGAAGAAATTGATGGAGATGATGACAGTAAAGAAGATCCTCTTGGATTTCCCATTCAAGATACTGATGTCAGTGTGAAAATCAAGAAAATCCCTCCATATTTCCTCCTCAACTTCCATGGCATGACGTCAGAGGATCTAAAAACCTTTCTCTTTGAATTTGAAACACTTTTCATATCTTATGGTTACTTATCACACACTCAAAAATTGAGATTGTTTCCTGGAACATTGAAGGATAAAGCTCTTAAATGGTTCATGAGTTTGTAGGAATCTACAAGGTAAGTTCCTTAGATCAAACAGCAAAGGTCACCTCTCACAAACATATCATGGATCAATACAACAGTGTTTGATTTGGTTAAAACCCTCGAAGAGGGAAACAGTCCACGACCTGAGCCAATGTGACCACTTTAGGAAATTTATTAATATAAAGAATGAAAATTTACATAAGCTTCTCTCGTAAATCGTTATCGAACAAATGACCCTCCATGCTCTTTAAATAGAGATCATGGACCTATCTGGTGTTAAGCCATGGATCAAGTTTTGGTAATACCGAGGACAAAGTGAACCATCGTATCACTACATATCGTGATCGTTAGATTATAAGTTACAAATGTACGTAGTAAAGAAACATACCTTATGTAACTCTACGCTAGACCAAGTTATACTTAAATATTTCCTATATGTCAAAATATCCTAACATCCTACCTTCATTTGGGATAGGATTGAAGGATTTACTAAGGTGACACAATAGGATAAGGAAGGAGGCATTAGAGTCTATCTCACCTTAATGATAAATTTCCTGAACTCCAAGTATAGATCGATGTTAGGTAAACTTTGATTCTGTGAGAGCCTTTGTAAAGATATCAATAACTTGATCATTCGTTGAACAATAATACACTTCAAGAATGAAGGAAAATTTTAAGGATGTAAGTTTATCATATAGTTTAGAAACCTTGGCAAATCTTACAAGTCACCAATATGTAAATTGTAAAAAAATTGATGATATTTTTGTAAAAAAAATTAGGTTTATAATTATTTTATATTAGTATATATAAAATTTTGGAGATTTTTAGGGTAAAATAATTTTATACTATAAACTTTGGGCAAATCAATTTAAAAAAAACGGAAACTGGCGAATCCTTTTTTTGGAAAAAGCATGGAAAATTAGCCCACCTGTGAATATTAGCCCCTAAAATTTTCCATGTCAAGAACATGATCGTGAATGATATTTTTGATGAAGTGTATGTGTAACTCAATGTGTTTCATGTTCTGATGTTGAACTGGACCTTTTCATTGCTGAATGGCATTGTGATTATCACACCAAAGTGTAGTTGGATGTTGTTGATGAAGGCAAAATTCGTAAAGGATATGACGAAGCCACATGGATTCCCTGGTAGCTTCAACTACACCATGATACTCTTTTTCTATCGAAGAAAGAGAGATGGAAATTTTTTTCTTACAGGACCATGTAATGGGTCCTGAACCAATAGTGAATAAATATACTGCAAGAGACTTTTGGTCATCAGGGTCCCCAACCCAATCAAAATTAGTGAAACAAATAAACAATGGAGATGCTCCTGCACTGTAATGAATCTCGAAGTGAACTATACCTCGAATATATTGAATTATTATTTTAGCTACTTTCTAGGGACTTTCATGAGGTTTGTGTATAAACAAAGCAACAAGACCAATGAAAAAGGAAAGGTCATGACAGGTATGGGTTAGATACATACGTTTACCAACAAGTTGATGGTATAAGGTAGAATCAACTTCAGGGTAATTACAAGTGACTAAAATATTGAATCCAAACTGAAAGGGAGAAGGGGTTAGCTTATAGTGGCATGGAAGATCATAGGCATACCTGGACTGAGAAAGGGTAATACCTTCTTTGGATTGACAGACTTGAAGACTAAGGAAATAATGCAAGTGTCCTAATTCTGTCATTTAAAAATTATTTTTGAGGCTATAATTCACATGGTTTATATGGTTGGGATCACTACTTTTAAGGATAATATCATCAACATAAATCACAAGGATGATTAAGGACTTACCCACTTTCTTGGTGTAGACAGTGTTGTCAAAATGGCATCAAGAAAAGCCATTATCTAAGAGAAAGCTATCCATTTTGGCATACCAAGCCCGAGGGGCTTGTTTGAGACCATAAAGAGACTTCCTAAGGTTACAAAAAATGCTAGAGTAATTTTGGATAAAGCCAGGGGGTTGTTTGATGCAAATTTATTCATGCAAATCCCCATGTAATAAGGAGGATTTAAAATCCATCTGATTGACTTCCCATTTAAGGGAGGCAACAAGGAAAAGAACAAGGTAGATAGAATTTATTTTGGCAACAGGGGAGAAGGTTTCAATATATTCAATTCCTTCATCTTGTCAAAATCCTTTAGCAAAAAGATGAGCTTTATGTTTATCCACTTTTCCATCTGGTTCAAAATTTTTTCTGTAAACCCATTTTCATCTAAAAATTTTTCTTCCCTTTGGAAGAGGAACAAGATCCCAAGTATCATTTTCCAATAAGGAACAATATTCCTCATTCATATTTTCACGCAAATATGGATGACCTGAAGCTTCTTCAGAGGTTTCTAGATCGATATTTTCTATAACTTGAGCCAATGAGGAATAGGCTTTATCGAATTGAGAATGTGTACAATGTTGATCTGTAGGGTCACCAACAAGAGAACCTTCTGCATCCCGAGTAGAGAAGACCCATTTTGGAAACTTTGGAGTTGAAGGAAGATCTTGAGGAGGTGGAGGAGTATTTTCATCCTCACTGTCATCATTTGAACTAGAAGGAATTTTCTTAAAAATAGAAGAGATAGAGAGAGGTGGCACATATTCCGAATCAGAATCGCAGGGAAAAGGTGGAACACTCACTGAAATATGCTCATAGGATGATATATTTTAATCAAAATTTACATCTCTTCTAATGATTAAATTTTTGCATTTTGGTTGAAGAAGTCTGTATCCTTTGACATCTTCAGAATATCGAACAAAAATGCATTTTTCACTCTTAGGTTCTAAGGCTTTATGTTTCACATCTGGAATATGGGCCCAAGCTTCACTTCCAAAAACATGAAAGTGACTTACAACTAGTTTGATTGAGCTGTAGGATTCTTCTAGAGTTATATTCCTTAAAACCTTAATAGGACTGTGATTTACTATGTAATTTTCACAGTTAATTGCTTCTCCCCAAAAATTAATACTAAGTCCTTAGATTGAAGCATACAATTAGCCATTTATTTAGAGCGTGATTATTCCTTTCAGCTACACCATTTTGTTGTGGAGTATATGAAACAATATGTTGCATTTGAATGCCATGCTAAGTGAAGAAGTTGATAAATTTTTTGTTAACATATTATCCTCCATTGTCAGATCTTAACTTAAGAATTTTATGTCTAGATTGTTTCTCAACAAAGGCCTTAAAGGCCAAGAACATGTTAAAAACTTCACTCTTGAGTTTTAAGAAATATACCCAAGTGCATATGGAAAAATCATCAATGAAAGTAAAGAATTACTTGTAGCTAGAGAAAGAAGCAACTAGAATTGGACCACATAAATCATTGTGCACAAGTTGTAAAGGGATTGAAGCATGCCAAGAGGCATGTTTGTCAAAACTATCCCGATGATGTTTTTCAAGTACACAACCAGAATAAACAACATCTCATCAATATACCATAGGAAGACCTGTCACCATATTTTATTTACATAGATTTTGAAGAGAGAGATAATTTAAGTGACCAAATCTCTCATGCCAAAGTTTTATCACTTCATTATTATGAGAAACAAAAATGGATTGAAGACATGATGACCCAAAGTTTTCAAAATTATACAAACTTGTGGAATCATCAGCAATTCCAGTAGCTAAAATATGTCTAGGATATCCTAGGTCCTTAATTACAACATCATGATGTGAGAATTCTATTGTCTTCCCTTCACCTGAATGAGTTATCTGATAAATAGATAGAAGGTTGCAAGACAAGTCAGGAACACATTATGCATTATTAAACTAACCATTATCTAGATGAAAGGTTCTAGACCCTACAACAGTAAGATATCAATCATCAACAACATAATTTTTTTTGGTGTTAGAATCATTTAAAGAAGAAAAAATGGTTTTATTTTTTGCCATGAGGTAAAAGGCTCTAGAATCAATGAGCCACTCATGGTAATGAGAAGAAGAAGATACATTTAATGCATAGACAGATCTTTATTCTTGACAACCACATGCAGAAATTTCCATTCCAAAAGATGAATTTGAATAGTTCTCCATATGGATGTTGTGCTTCCAAAGCTTACATCTTCTTAAAAAAAATTTACTCTACGTGGCCATTACAATTACAAAAGTTGCAATGTCTATATGTCTTCTTCCCTTTTTTTATTTTCCTTATCAGTTTGTTGATTTTCTTTTTCAGTTTGTGGATGAAATTTCTTAAGACACTCGTTTGGTTTAGGACCATTATTTTTAGGATGCTTCTTCTTAAGATTATTTGGATATGGTTGTTGTTGGGCTACTAAGCCTTTCTTAGAAGAGTTTCTATTATTAATAAGACCAAGATGTAAGAGTTTTTCTTGTTCTCTTATCAAAGAATCACAAAATGTATCAAAAGATGGGGAATTGTAGGTTGTCACTTGAGAAATGAGAGCTTCTCTAGTGGAATGGAAAGTGGAAACAAATACATAGTATGCAGGACCTAGCTTAGCAAGAATGGAATAGCTAAGACTACCATCTTCATTTTTAACCGTACAACCTTCTAAAAGAAGTCTAAGGGTCTTGAATTTGGACAAAATATCTTCAATACAAGAGAAATTATTGGGGTCCAAAGTCAGAAACTCATTTTCAAGCTGGTGGGCTCTAATTTCATTTTGAATGCCAAAAAAAATATTTAGCTTTTTCATAGCTTCATGACGGGAGTCAATTTATTGGATATGAAAACTAATATCTTGAGCAATGGACATTCCTATCAACCCTTGTGCTTGATCTTGGATAATTTCCCATTTATCCTTTTTATCTTTATCAGTAAGTGTATATTCTTGTGATGAGGCTACTATATAAAGCCCTTTACTTCTAAGTAAGTCTATAATGTAGGACAACCCTTGGAAATAATTGGTGACGTTAAGAATAACTTGGCATGCACTTTCCATTTTTAAAACCTAAAGCTATAATGTTGAAACTAACTACTCCAATGGAAATATCTTGAAAAATTAGGCCGGTTAAAAAAAATGGCTCTAAAAATGGATTCCATATGAAGAAGCTATGCCTTTTAAAAAAAACGTGTAGTAGACACCGAATAGTTACATGATATGTTGAAATTTGATGATGAAATTGTACTTAAAAAAAAACAAATCATCCCCCTTTTCCAAAAACTATATAATAAGTTCACTTAAAAAAAACTACTTTATGCCACACACTTTTATAAATAAATGAAAGTCAACTTGACAATGTTACTTTTACACGTGTTTTTTAAATAAAAACCCATTTTAAACAAAAAACAAAAACATGCTAAAAAACTTTTTAAGAAAAAGTAACTTAACAAAAAGAATTTTAGAAAAAGAAGCTTTACAAAGAGACTTGAACCCAAGACCTTTTTTCTCATAACGTAACTTTACACTAAGTGAGCTAGTAAAATGATTACGTAATTGTTTTAAAGGAGGAAGGAGTTTTTTTTTCTCTTCGGTTTGCATGTTTTTTGCTGCAAAAACAAACAACCTTCCAAACAAAAAAAATAAAAGCCTTGCGACAAAACGTTATATTTTTGGTTAGTCAGTTGGGCTAACTATATATATTTTATTGCTATTTCTAATTTCCCCAGGCTGCACAAAGTCGAGAGGAAAGAGCATACATAGAAAAAAAAATGTCTTCATGTTTCTGGTTTGTCAGGTCACACACAACGTAAAGTAAAGAGCATACGTAGAGAAGAGGGTATAGATCTGGTAATAAAAAAAGAATATAAACCAAAATAAACATAGGGATAAATAAATAAAACTGCAAAAAAATGCTTTATACCTCTAGATATAAAATGATGTAACTTGGGAAACGAAAAACCTTTTCACATGAAATGAAAGGGGTTCCTCACTGCAACAGATGCTTCAGACACAATAGAGCAGTTATCCTCACTCGGAAGTGGTCAAAAGCAATAGACCTGGAAAATGGGAGTTGCATGCAGTCAAACCGGCTTCAGATTTGGATCAACAACAAATGCGGCCCTCAAAACAACTTTGATGCCATGTAGGAATTTACAGGGTAATCTCCTTAGATCAAACACCAAAGGCCACTGCTCACAAACAGATTAGAGATCGGTACACCAATATTCAACGTGGTTAAATCCCTCGAAGAGGGAAACAGTCCACAGCTTGAAAGAACATGGCCACTTTATGAAATTTATTAATATAAATGACTAAGATTTACATAATCTTCTCTCATAAATGGTTGCCAGACAAATGACCCTCCATGCTCTTTAAATAGAGATCATGGACCAATCGAGTTTTCAGCCCCGTATCAAGTGTCGATAATACCGAGGAGAGAGTGAACTATCCTATCTCTACATATCGTGGCCATCAGGTTATAAGTTACAAATGTACATATTAAAGAAACACATTTTACCTAATTTTATGCTAGACCAAGTTATACTTAACTATTTCCCACGTGTCGGAATATCCTAACAGACTTATGTAGTAATCCAGTAAGATCATATAATGATATGAAAAAGATATTTCTAGAAAAATATAAAGATCATGGTCTTGAAAAAGAAATATTTAGAATGAATAAAAAACAATATGAGAGCCTTGAATATCTAATAGAGAGGTTTAGTTATAATGTTAAGAGTGAAAAATTACATAATTTAGCGTTTGACACACTAAAAAACCTCTTACTTAGAATGGTTAGGGATGAGTGGATTGATCTCCTTAATCTCATGAGTAGAGAAGATGTATACCAATTATCATTAGAAGAAATTTTTGAAACATGAAAGTGCATATCAAGAGGAAAGGAAAGAGTACGTAAGTTGACATCAACATTGGTAATTCAAGCTAAAATTTAAAATTTTCTTGATAGCTATCAAACATAAATTTCTAGCAATCTATGTGAATAAGTAGAAATTCTAAAAATGAAAAATGAGCAAAAAGAATATCCAGATATTTGTGTTATCCATGCAGAATCATATGCTACTAAATATTTCCCATTATTACCAAGGTTGAAGGAATTCTACCAAGAGGACAATGAAGCAAGTCAATCACCAATGAAGCTATGTTATGTAGCTCAAAGAGGACCATGGAAGAATAGGCAACCCGATATGATGCAATAAAAAACTTCACAATTTCAAGTTATGCACATCCATCTCAAACTAATTGGAACATACTCCCTCCTTGGAAACCTTTTCCATCTCAACCCCAAAACCAATCTTGGAAACAAGGTTGGCAAGAACCTTATTGGAAACATCCACAATATCCTCAATATTTTCCTCAATATCCTCCATACCCAACTCCATGATATCCCTACCATCCACCTCCACCAAAACCACAAATCCAACCACATCCATCTCAATGATCCAGTCCCACTCAACTAACTATACCACCATTTCCAAACCCATACAAAGAAGTAGCTCAACCCACTTACAATGTTGAGGTACAACACTTCCAAACATGTCCTGCTGATCTAATTGATATTAATATTTGATAGTGAAAGGTATTGTAAAAAAATAATTCTCTTGATGTCATTGAAGGTCAACATTCAAAAAAATAAGATTCAAATGAGAATACCAAAGAATCATGGGCTCCACTTGACGAAGGGAAGACATCATAATCAAATATGGGAAAGTTCCCTCATGTTTACCATCATATCCTCCATGTGTTCAAGAGAATAATTAGCTAAAAGAGAAAGATTTGAATTTTATGGTAGAATAAGACATGAAGAATGATCCCGATGAGAAAAAAAACCAAGGGTATCACAACTATCTTGAAATATGATTTTAGGTAATCATTAAGTTGCAACAACATAGTCTTCTTCAACAATTCTTGATCTCATCTCAGTCAAAGAATTTGGTATCTCATATTCACGTACATGTCAAAGGATACATTTTGAGAATAAACATGAGTTTATCTGTCATATTGATGTGTACATGGATCCATTGGAAGTATCCTGATACATGAAAGAGTTTTTGTTTTTTCAAGTAGAGTAGAATAAAAATAAATAAAAAAATGGAAAAACAGGAAAAAAAAGAAAGAATAAAATCTCAGGTGAAAACCTATTTTGAGGCATCTGAGATTTCCTCGCGGATTGAAAACCTCCACGAGGAATTCAATGAGTTGAAGAAAAAAGAGAGAATGAAAGAAAAAACATCCTAGGTGAAAATCTCCTTTGAGGCATCTAGGCAGACCTACCAATTGGAAACCTCAATAAGGTGGCTAGTAGGCCTAAGAAAAAAGAACAAAAAATGAAAAAATGAAAAAAAATCTCCATGTATCTCTCTCTACTGAATGCAGGTTTGTTATCTGGATTAATCCCTCTTGCAAACAAGAGCAATCTCCCTAGTATTCAACAAATAGCTAGAAACAAACCTCCTTTTGAAAACCTTTTTTCTAGATTAAATACATTTCAGAATTATTATAAGAAAGTATAGAGGACATTCCCCTACCTTGAAATCCAACGTTCATTGTAGTCTTTTATCCAGTCGCTCCAAAGAGGCTTCTCTAATAAGCAGAACCTGCAATCAAAGACAAGACAAAAGAATCAAAGCATCTGCAACATATAATAATCAAGAAAAGTTAACCCAATTTAGTGATCAAAGAGTCTAAGTATTGATGTCATTCAATAAGCATAAGAACAACTCAATCAAAAAAAGAGATCCATATGTATTATCTTGTATAAAAAGAGTAATCTTACAACCTAATGCCCTAATCTCGTACATATTTCTCCTGGGGTCCTGAACAATCGTTTCTCCTTTAGTTTGACAAGCCTTCGTCTCTGAATACTAGCCTGGAATTATGGAAATAAGGGTGTGATCACTCTCATGTCAACAACATCTTAGTAGTGTGGAAATTATGTACTCTTGAGAATTATCTTTAGCAATTACCTTTACAATCTTAGCATCTATAATCTACAGTCTCTACAATCCACCTTCAAGACTGAAATTTGAGCTCAATTTATAGGGAAATGGTGGTAGTTTCAGTTCCATGAAGAGGGGGATGGATTCCTCTCATGAAGGGATTTGAGCTCCATGGACCAAGGGATGAGATCCATGAGTGGATGGATAAAGCTCGAACTAATTGCGTTTCTAGAAGCTTCCTGTTCGGAGAATATTCGACCAACTATGCTTCTAGAACTTAATTTTTCTTTTATTTGACTTTTTACAGGGGTCTGAAGGTTTTAGTAGCAGAACGTGTAGGATTTTCCACAATTTATAGACCAAGTATCCACAAACCCACAGGAAAAGGTTAGAAAAAGTGAGGAGGTAGAATTTTAAGGGTTTTATAGACTGTTTCTCTAATTCCAAGACTTGGTTTAGGAACATTAGGGATTTTTTACTTCTAAGGGAGCATAATATATGTAGTGATAGACCTATATGGATAGTCAAATTTCATGGTGAAACAATAACGTGTAACAAGGTTCTCTCCAACCTTTGCAAGAAACAAAAACAAGTTCGCACCAAAAAAAGAAAAAATTGGTCAAAAAGCTAGTCAACAGAAGTCAAACTTAGACATTCTCCTCCTTTTCTCAGTTGTTCCAAAAGTACAGGTCCTGAAAATCCATCACCCTCATCCATTTACAACATCCACCAATCATTTCCAAGCTTTTCTCATTCATTTTACTCATTTTCATAAAATGCTATACGAAATCATGTTTTTTCTACATGAAGTGTTCGTTTTTAGAAGAAATTTGTTTTTATTATATCTCAAAAATTGTGCATCCATTTACCAAGATATTTCAGGGGGATATGAATATATATTATGGTAACATTCTCAAGTAATTTTGGCAATTTTTGGTGCACAATTTTTTAGAAATCAACCTCCATCACCTACAACCATTTTTAGTTTTTATCGATATTTGTGCATCCAATGGTCGAAATGTTTTAGGGGGAGGTGCATTAGGATGATGCTAACACGAGAAGATAATTCTAGGTAATTATAGCCTACTGTTATGAAGGTAAATCCTCTCTACGGACAGAGACGATCCCTCTAGCCCTAGAGTGGGTCTAGTAACAAAAGGACACACTAAAGTGTTGCTTCCTAGTTAATTAATGAACAAAAAAATGGTAGATTGACCTACCTATAATCCAACGCTGTCATCGTTGAAAAAAGAGTAGTGGCTTCTCGCTCCTACATTGGAAAATCACAATTCGTTCACTGTTGTGCTTAGATACCTACACATCGGAAAAAGATCAAGAACAACATACGACAGAATAGTTTCACTCACAACTATTAGCCAGCCAAAGAGGGTTAAACATATCGCATCAAATAAAAATCATAACACAATAGTGGAACCAAACAATTTTCATGCATATAAATGAATAGAAGGAAGAGTACAACTAATGATTTGACATCGCAATCTCCTCCAGTGAGGTACAGGTGAAGCGCATCCCAAATTTTGATCAGGGAATTCAGACTCAAGGTCTCTCAATATAATCCTTCTTATTCTATCTTCTCTAGCAGCTTAGCTATAGTATGTATAATTCTCCTAGTTCAGTTATTCATCTATTCAACTAGCTTCTACTAAAAGAGATAATTTATTTTATAGAGGAAAAGGAGGAGGTTGGGATCCCTACAAAGGTGGGATGGATTCCTAACCTTTAGGAGAGTTTCAAGGGAGGTGGAAACTACTAACTAAAGGAAGGATTCCATGGTTGTTTCAATTCAACCACTCCCAATGACTCATCCCTGAGGCGGTTTGAATGGAACCTCCGCCTCTATTTTTAAAAAGCATTCCATAAAAAACTTGGCATGGGTGTCTAACTAGCACAGAGGGCTAAGGGGCATGGGCTCAGTGTTAAATTTCTTTGTCAGCGTGAGGGTGTAACTGGCTACTCACGCCAAGGTAAAAATAGGTATTTTTACAGCTCTGCTCAGGGAAATGTCAACAAGAAGAATGTTACTTTCATCAAAAGGGATGTAAGGATTGTATTTTCAAAGCATGACACTACTTATTGGTCACAAAAATGACCCTACAATCTGCGAGTTGGTGATTTCAGGGACAATGAAAAAATGTTGTGTAACAGATGCCCCGTAAAGCGTGAAGTCCGAGAGAGAGAGGGAGGGGTGAAATGCTTTATGAGAACAATTTCGAACCAAACACCACTATTGGAAGACCTACAATTACAAATACAATTGATATCTATGATACATGAATCATGTGGCATGGGTGCAACCATCCATAATAGAGTATATAAAAAACTGAGATCTGAAGTATCGACACAACCATCCAGCAGGAAGGATCAAATAAATAGTCTCAGGTATGGTTGTAGCCCTCCAATCAAGAGAGTCATGCAATAGTTCATAATAATCCACAAAAAAATCCGCAGCTTGGAGTTTATCAGAAAAATCCAAGGTCTTGCACTCCATCTCGACTCAAACAAGCACACTTTCGAGCATGTGAATGAATGAGCTAAAGTTGAACATGCAAGAAAATTTTCTGATTACCAGCCAATGATGAAAGTTGTTAACAGATGTGAGAGAAACCACCAATTATGAATATGGCCCTCACGGTACGATAGGTACAATCTATGGAATGTGAAAAATGATCTGATGTCAAACATCCGCAAAATCACTTGATCGAAATTCAATGATGTGAACCTTGCATTGAATGCGAAAGACCTTGCATTGAGGCATGCAAGCTCCAAGGTACCATAAGGGAGTCTCTAGATCAAAATTCATGGATAATGTGCTGAAGTCAACAGGAAGTGACCTGGTCAAAGGAGGGCCATAATTTTTCCCACATCATCGACACGAGATGGAGGAACAGGATGAAAGTGGATCAAGACCAACAGGAGAACAGAGGAAGGGTGAAAACTGCAGAGGCAAACTTCTCTAAAACATATCAGCAACATGACATTGGATTTGGTAGTATTTGAAATCAAAGGATCTGAAGTCATGATGACATGGAAAAGAGAAGATGAGAGGTCAAAAGAGATTACCCAAACACATGGAGGCAAAAAATGATGAAATGAGATGTCCCCAACCTGACACAAATGCAGACAAGTGCCATGTTCAAGAGCGACATACTGCCAACATAACTAAAACTTGGTTCCATTTCCCCCCACCATTTTTGGTGAGTACCCCAATTATTTTTTTAAACAAGCTTGAAGTGGATAGAATATGCTTGCACTGTAAGTTTTTCCTTGGGACAAATCCAACCTAGTACATTTTATGAGCCCTAGGAGGAGGAACTCAAATAAAGTCATGATGACGAAGTCCGATGTCATCAGGGTTGAACGAGTCTGAAAAAGGAAGAACTTGGCACCTTTTCATATTTAGAGAGTTTGAAAAGAAGGAAGAAAAGAAAAATCCAACATGCCCTTTTCATAGGTAGTCTCATAGATCTGAAAAGGTAGAAAACTATGTCTGAGAGAACCTCTTAGTCGTGATAGGCTAAGGTATTCCTTTTTCATAAATAATCCATCCCAGCCTGAAAAAGGGTTAAACATATACAGGGTAGATATCATTTCGCAACCATTTAACGAGTTCAAAAGGAAAAGAATATTAGTAATATTTTCAATTTTAGAGAGTCAAAAAAGACTTTTTTTTCGTGTTTTTACCGAGTCCGAAAAAGTATAAAATATAACTCATTACTTCATCATTGTTGCATGAAAAACTTGTTGCTGCACAAGAGACATGTGTAAAACCCATTTCTTGAAAATAATATAATAAAATAATAAAAAACAAAGTCTTAAAACCTAATTAGGGTTGTGAAAAACTTGTAAAATGCCAAAAATGGTAAAAGTAATTACTTTTCACTTTTTACCTCTTGTGGAGCAATAGTTACCCATTTCATTGTGCAATCTTGCAGTGACGATAGCGGCCAATCTAGCAGAGCAATCATAAATCTATCAACTCCAGGTAAGAGCTGAGATCCCTCTCGTTATTTTAAGTCATTTCTTGCTACCTGCAATGTTTAATTTCGAATTTTGGGGGAGGAAATCCAAAAATTAGGGCTTGGTAGTTGGCATGGGTTTCGGTCACGGAGTCACGCCAACCGCCCGATTTTTTACACTAGGGCACGCCCATTGGCGTGACTATTTTAGGAACAGTCACGCCAATGGAGAAAACCATTTCTAGACGAAACGTTGATCAAATACCCAAATTATTCACAAATTTAAGGCTCAAAACTGACTAATACTACTCATATGAATGTGTTTGCAGGAAGAAAGAAGAAAAATGGTCATTGAATGGAAAGAACGGGAACATAGCGAAGAAGACGAGCTAGCCATGGAAAATGAGGGAGTCGTGGAAGCTCTAAGAAACTATGGTCTGAAAAATTTCTTCCTAACGCCATGTCTCCGAGCCCAACCATATTTATTACATTATCTATTCAGCATATGGGACGAAAATCAAGAGAATTTCATCCTTCGGGATCAAGAACTTGAGATTGATGTCTCTGATGTGTATTTCATCACAATATTATCATGGAGAGGAGAAGCACAAATCCTAACTGACACCTAGCCTTGCATGGAAAACATGACCATGGTGATAGACAGGGTATATCCAGAAGCACAGAAGGGATCAGGTAGCAGGAAATTTGACATTCAAACTATCCCAGATTTGACACTACGAGTGGTGCTACATACCATCACATTAGCTGCGGGGTCACAAGCACTGCACGAACCAACAAAGACACAGTTGGTTGTTGTTGTAGACTACATGGCACCGATCATCTACAAATGGCCAAAGGCTATGATGATAAACATGAAGTGCCAAATAACAAAATGCAAGAAGAGAAAACTAAAAAAATTTGATTATGGATCTATTCTATTAACATTTTTCTTGGAATGACTACCCATTTTTCAGTGACAGGAGGTCATAGTCCTGACACCACAAGTGAGAGAACCACGGATGGCTCGATGGGCAGCTTTGATGCCAAGGGCAGGGGGCGGTCAAAAGATGTCTTGGAGACCGGAATTTTTTTATTGGCTCCGCCGACAACTGATTGTCGTGGAGGATAGGCCCTACTCCTATACATATTTTGCTGATGATCTGGACCTCCCACTCCCACAGGGAGAATATTGGGATGAAGATTTGGGTGAGACTCATTTTTTAAGTTTGATGAGTTTTATGATTTTTTTATTTATCCATCTTCTAACATTAAATCCATATAATTTCATACGTTGGCCCAAAGAGACCTGTCGGCATGTCATTGATAGTGATGTGAATCCCTCGTGATTCCAACCCACAAGGCGAGGGCGGCGAGGAAGATGAGATAGTGTGCAACCTAGAGGGGATCACGTGATGAGTCCGAGATTATGCACGTTTTCACGATGTTCCTCGTGCCTACCAAAGACATACCATAGGGGAGCCTAGCCAAATTCACTGCTTGCTAAGGTGGCTAGTACGGGCAGTGTCCTATTATCATGAGCACCATGTTGATTAGACACCTAGGTTTTATTTTATCTGCATATTTGAGAGACATGATGTCTCGAGATGTAACAGAAACACACATATATTTTTTGAAGTTATGATGCACACAGTTTAAAACATGCGATATATATATATATATACATATACACGTATTTCCCTACATGGATCTTTTACATATGATGATGTTTTTTACAAATTATGCAAATGTATATCTAATACAATGTTAGCCACTGTATCAGTTAATGTGTTCATTTGTCTAGGAATATGTTGATAGGTAATAAAATCAAAATGTCTTTCCAACAAAAAAATATGTAAATAAAATCTCAAAGTGTGTGGATTTATAACTGAATAATGATTATTGAGTTGCAGAATGACGAGCTATGAATCTAGATTTACAAGCAATGCGCATATGCCAAGGTTGATCGCCTCTGTTAATAACTCAATGAAATCACTATATTCAGTGACATTGTTTGTAGTTTTTCCTAGAAAAACACCTTGTAGATCTATCAACTCACCAACAGGATCATAAATTACCCAAGCTGTCGAAAAAAATTCTTGGTACTGCGGGAAGCACCTTCCGCGAAACTAACATAAGGGTTAATAGACATCAACACAATAAGAAAGACCCAATAAGTAGGAAAACACTCACAAAGCACACCAAACCAAAAACATGTACAAAAATTAAAACAACACCTATGTACGCCTATTATGCATGAATGACTCACGCATAATATTTTTTGAGATACAACCCATTTCTAGGTTGTTCAAGGGGATGGCCTTCGAAGTCAATTAGCTCATAGGCCCCATTTTGCAACATACGTTTAATGATGTAACGCCCATGCCACATAGGTTGAAATTTTCCTACCCTTAGCTTATCATGAGCTTGGTCATACAGGAGGACAAGATCTCCTTCAAAGAAATAACGAGGGGAAACTGACTAGTCAAAATGAGCTTTGACCCGCTTTTTATGTGCTTTAATAATGAGAGAAGCAAAGCAGCGGGTTTCATCCAAACTTTCTAAATAAAGGAGACACTCTTCTTATGGTGAAGTATTCGGCATTAATTCAACAACCAACTTGAGCGAAGGTATTTCACATTCCATTGGGAGAGTAGCTTCTAGGCCATAAACCAACTGGAAAGGAGTGAACCCAGTGGTGTTCTGAACAAAGGTTCAGTATGCCCAAAGAGCTGAAAATAACATGAGATGCCAATTTTATTTGTGGATCCCAATTATATGTTGAAGCATCGTGACAAGAACTTTGTTCACAGCTTCAGCCTGGCCATTGGCTTGAGGGTAGTACGACATTGAGCTGTCTTGACATAGACCCAACTTAGAAGTCAACTTTGCCACCATATAGTGCCAAAAATAGGAACCATGATCGGTAACGATGGCTTGCGGGACACCGAACCTAGCAATAATGTGATTAAATATGAACTGAGCAACTGTCTTACCGTCAGTGGCAAGTGTAGGCATTGCTTTGGCCTATTTGGTGAAGTAGTCCACGACTACAATAATATAAGAATGCCCCCCGATCGAGTGAGTATTACAAGTCATAAAATTGATGCCCCACTTCACAAAGGGACCAATGGTAATGACAAGATGAAGAGGAATGGGTGGTGCACGCAACTTGCATTGATAAATCTGGAAATCATAACATTTACGAACTGCAACAATACAGTCTTTGAAAATAGAAGGTGAAAAATAACCAGCACGAAGAATCTTCTATGCAGTAGCATAACCAGAAATGTGACTTCCACAGGTGCCATTGTGATAATCATTCAGAGCTTTCTTAGCTTCCTCAAGAGTCAAACATCATCGGATAATGGAATCGACTCCAACACGATAGGGAGTATCTCCAATTATACGATAAGGTTGCGACTGATGGCAGATGCATCGGCGGGCATCCTTCATAAACTCATATCTAAAGGATGAAGTCTGGAGAATATTCAAACCATTAATACCAACTTGAATGATGAGCACAATTTGGTGTGGGTGTCGCAGGATGAAATTCTCTAAATCGAAAGCAAGAATGCTAGTGTCGGTAGGATCGATCCCACCTATCACAGATAGCAGAGCCTTCCGTTGCAAAGGAAAACTCTGAGGTACTTCTGACACAAGCATCGCGGATGGCGCCTGAGCCAAATCCTCAACAATACTGTAATGCTAAGCAGCACAGGCATTAGGATTAGATGAAGACTTACGGAGTACGCATTTTGAAGGGGGTCAAACAACGGATTCGACACTAGAACGTTCAACCTTAAGAGAGAAAGAAATAGGTGTAGGAGGAGGACCATCATCGATCTCTTTCCCTGCTTCCTGATGCGAACTAGAATAATCTTTCGATCGAGTAGCAATAGAAACAGGTGTAGAACCATTCATCATGAACACTTGCGAACCAGATGGATCAGAGGACTGAGGGTGCTCTACCATTTGGGTATACTAAGGGAAAGGTTCTTTAAGAATGGTCAGAGCTCCTTGGGTGCCTTTGAGCCATCGAATCACTTCAGACCATCGAGGACAGTGCTTGGTGAAGTGCTCATCATCAAAAATCAAACAAGGATATTTTGGTTTACATTGAGAACTATCAGTAGAACGAGATTTTGGAGAATCTTGTTTCAGGTATCAACTTTGGCCTTACCTTTACCCTGCTTCTTACCTTTCGAAGTGTTGTCTATAGGATTGGCCTGAAAAACATTCACTTCTACAGGTTTTCCATAATTCAAAGTTGACTGAGAAGCTACATTATTGGATGAAGTAGACTTCTACTTCCCAGATTTAGATGAAGGAGACTTCTGAGAAGTCTATGATACAAAACCAATAATACCATCAACGATGGAGTCGCTGGTGGTTTAGAATTTCCAGGTCGAGGAGAATCAAGAAAGATATCATATAATGCACCAGACTGAGAGTACACAAGATCAAGGTACTGGGCGTAAGTAATGGCTTGTTCCTCAGTTGCACATGCCCCCATAGCTATGTATTTGGAAATCTGATTGAAAAAGGAGGTAGTGAATCAATGAGTCAGAAGCTGATCAGGTATTTCAAATTTGATCATGCGACGAAGACGTCGCCCCTCATGAATATGATCCAAGATATGAGTAGCTCGGTCTTGTTTTAATGAAGTGAGGAGATGTGTCCTGGTATCATAGTGGATCATTAACTGAAAATGTGTAAGGAATGCCATGGCCAAAGAATTGAAATCTTGGAAAACTCCATGGGACTGCTCAATGTACCACTTCGCAACGGCACCAGTAAGGGTTCGCTAGAAAATACAGAGATGAATAGAATCGTCAACCAAAGAGTTTGAAGAACACCATAGGTGGTAATTCGTAACATGAATTTGGGGGTCTTCACCAGGTTTACCCTCAAATTTAAGACAATCATCAGGAACCTTGGTCAGAACCGAAGGGCAATATGGATTGTGAAGAATAGGATAATTTGTCAACTTCGACACATCGGGTAATTCCAATGTAGCAAGAAATAGTAATTTAGTGTTAAAAGTCATTGGAGGTCTTAGATAAGGACATGTGTGTACATTCCACTTAGTCCGAGTGGGAGTATATCCCCATACATTCTATCCCGAAGGATTCAGATCATAGGGATTAAAAAACAGGATAATTCGGTCGAAACTCGGATTGAGGACCAGGATATTGAGTCGAAGCAGACCACTGAGGTCCTTGCTGAGTAGCATAAGGATTATACTACAAAATGTAAGTATGACTTTGAGGTTGCTGATACACATGTTGATTTTGAGGGTAAGGAATTTGGGGTGCACTATATACTAGTTGATATGAAGCTTGAGGGTAATAAGTGCCCTGATGTTGCATAGGTTAACCTTGTGAAGCAGGTTGAGTAGGCCACTGAGCAGGGTAAACAGGTAAAATCTATTGCGGAAATGAAGGAATCTGCTGGTGGGTAGGTTGCAACGACTTTTGAGCTGGTTGAACAGACTGCTGAAATGGTTATTGAGGGCCACTAGGTTGACCTTGTGGGAAAGTTTGGCCTGATGGTCGCGATAGACCAGGTTGTCTCTAATGACTAGGTTGACCTGGAGAAGGACCAAGGGGTTGTCCTGGTTGCACAATATTTGGGCCATACTGAACGTGCGGCTGTGATTGAGGTGAAACAGGTTGTCCCTGTAATAGATAATTCCCCCCCCTAGGAGCAAAAGATGATCTGGGTTGATTTAATGATTGAACCAAGAGACAAGAGGGTTTTCCATGCTGGAGCAAGGGTTGTCCTTGTAAAGGTTGGCTTTGTGGACCGTATGGTTGTCCTTGTGGACCAGAAGCAGGGCCCTACTGTGCTAAAGGTTGTCCCTGAGAGGGTTGTCCTTGTAAGCCAGAGGGTTGCACAGGAAGAGTAGGTCCCAAATGAGTAACAGTCTAATAAGGATCATAAATAGCTTGATAAGGATCAATATGAGGAAAATAGACCAGATTACCATACACATCATAACGGTGCAGATAGATATATACGGGATTACCAATAACATCATAGCGATGCAATCGAGGATTAGCAGGAGCTTGAGACTGTTAAGAACGCTGAGAATTCTACTTCTGAACAACCAACAGATATTCTTCAAAATTAAGACCACCAAGAATCACAAGATTAGTGGAAACTGAACTAGAATCCACACAAACCATTGGTTGAACTGGAACAGATGTGACAGTAACTAACAAACCAGGAGTCGATGGTGATAGCCCCAACGAAGGTAGGACTAAACTTGGAGGAGGAGTTACTGTACTAAATTGCGCAATGGAAGCAATGCCAGACATAATCTGACTCAAAGACCTGTATCCAAGTGGAAGTGAGACAGGAAGTGGTGAATATTGGGTGGAGGCGTGAGAAAGATCTTCAAGAAAGAGTTGATATTCTCCTGTGGAAACATGCATTCCTGCACTGCCAATAGAACTGGAGGAATCCATATCTGATTCCAATGTAAGATCTTCGAAAATACTACGGGGACTAGGAGGTACCGCAGTAGCAACAAAAGGAGATACAGATGTAAAAGGAGGTAACTCTCCTTCTTCCCCAAAACTAGACCAAGCACTTGAAGGAGGCCAATGGAATTCAACTGGCTCATCAAGTGGAGATCAAGTACCGATGGGTTGGATAGATGGAAGAGTAGGCTGTGAGAACTCGATAGACCTAGTGGAGTGAGGGGTTTCAAAAGAAATGTATGGATCAGAACTACCACTAGGAAGCAGTGAGGACGACAAAACTAGATGTTCCGCCACTTTGACTGTATATCATAATACGAAGGAAAAGAGATAACCAATTGAAGGTTCCAAAAAAAGAACCAAATAAATCAATCAGGCTAAGCATGAAACATTTAATGGGAGTGTGACCGTAGGTGATTAATTTTATAACATTGAAACCAAAATTCACTGTTTCATGTTTTAAGAGTCAAGAAATGGGAAAAAGATGACTCTAGTCACTTTCAATTTGAAACGAGCATGAAAGGACAAGTGCTCGATGATCTCTTCTCTTATTTAAAGAGTCACGAAAAGATTGAAATGACTTCTCAGGAATTCTAAGAAAGAGGGTGTACGAGGTTTCCATGAACTGCCATATACACCTTGGTGATCAAATGAAACAAAAATGACCAAGGACTTGATGTACATGCAGGTGGTCTCCCCGAATGTTGTGTTCAATGTATCATGGTTACAAGGTGGCAGACTCAACTTCCTATGGATAAAAGGATTGAAAGCTAGAGGGGTTTCCCTTTATATATGCGATGGTACGGGGAGCACAAGTCTATACTAGCACTGTCTGAAGCCAACAAGCGAATTACAGATACTAGGTTTTAAGATGCTGGAACACATCTCTAGCCTAGACCAATAGAAATATTACATTAGGTTTCAATGTTGCCTTAGGTTCATTGAGTAAATTTTAAAGTTAATCTTGAATTAGGTTTCAATTTCCAGGCCCTATCAAATTTGGTGCTCAACTTCCTAAATGCAAACTATATGCAAATAAACATCATTTCAGTTTGATGAATGCTAGTTATGAGAAGGATAGAAATCTTTCAAACAAGCAAGCAAGGAAAATATGCGAAGAAACTTCTAATGCCCTTAATGCAATGAATCAAAAATGAAATTCCTTCCTAGATTGACAAATTATAGTTATGTAAAACAACGTTCCACTTTCAATAAAATAAACGAATGCAAAGATATTTTTTAATTTTTCAATGAAAAAAAGCACACAACGTACTAATTCAATGGAAAAAAAAACAAACACTAGTTTCAGTTTTGTGAATGTAAGGTTTTGAAATTGAATGACTCAACTAAAGAGAAACAAACACAAACACATACAAGCTAATGAAGCAAACTTTCAATCGGAAAATATAGTTTCCAAAAGTGACCCAAACAAGCAAATAATTGATACTCAACGTATTGAAGAAGAAGGAATAATTGAAAAATGAAAGACCATTCAATCAACAATATAAAAGGATCAAGAAAAATGTAGTCTAATGACCCGAAACAAGACTGATAACAATCAAAGAGACTTGTTCTCAAATAGAAGGCTCAGTGTGCAAGAACACTTAGAAACCCTAAGGTCTTAAACGACAATGAAAAGAAAATGGACAAACAACTAAGGGAAACAAGTCTACAGTAGTCAACACAGTCTGAAAGGCTTAAACACACTAAAAAATAACCGAAAAGCAAGAAAAAATGACCAAATTCCTCATTAAGGAGGTCAAAACAAAACCTACAGGGGTTGGCACGACTCTAAGGCTGTAATCTGCGCCATACAAAGGTTGGCGTGAGTGCTAAAAAAGCAACATGCGCCAATTGGTGCGACTGTCTAGAAAAAAATTGCGCCACGCTGGATACCTATGGGAAAAAGAGGAAAAACCTTAACCTAATGAGTAGAGGTCAACCTTGACACTCTGGAGCTGAACAGAGGATGGAAACTCATAAAAAAAACTAGAAAAATATAGATAAGTAAACCAATAATCGAAACTTACCCAACATGATGACACGAGAAACTCACACTGATCCCCAGTGGAGTCGCCAATTTGTTATGAAGGTAAATCCTCTCTGCGGACAAAGACGATCTCTCTAGTCCTAGAGTGTGTCTAGTAACAAAAGGACATGCTAAAGTGTTGCAACCTAGTAAATGATTGAAAAAAAACATGGTAGATTGACCTACCTAGAATCCAACGATGTCGTTGTTGCAGAACGAGTAGCAACCTCTCGCTCCTGCCTTGGAAAATCATAATCCATTTGCTGTTGCGCTCAGATACCTACACATCGGACAAAGAACAAGAACAAAATATGACAAAATAGTTTCACTCACAACTATTAGCTAGTCAAAGAGGGCTAAACATATCGCATCAAATAAACATCATAACACAATAGTGGAACCAAAGAATAGTCATGTATATAAATTAATAGAAGGAAGAGTACAACCGATGATTTGACATCGCAATATCCTCCAACAGGGTTCAGGTGAAGCGTGTCTCAAATGTTGGTTAGGGAATTTGGACTCAAGCTCTCTCAGAAGTCTTCGACTCAAGCTCTCTCAACATAATCCTTCCTATTCTATCCTTTCTAGAAGCTTAGCTATAGTATGTATAATTCTCCCAGTTCAGCTAGCTTCTACTAAAAGAGAGAGTTTATTTTATAAAGGAAAAGGACGAGGTTGGGATCCCTACAAAGGTGGGAGGGAGTCCTAACCTTTAGGAGAGTTTCAAGGGAGGTGGAAACTACTAACTAAAGGAAGGATTCCATGGTTGTTTCAGTTCAACCGCTCCCAGTGACTCATCCTCGAGGTGGTTGGAATGGAACCTCCGCCTCTATTTAAAAAGAAACATTCCATAAACAGCTTGGCGTGGGTGTCTGACTGGCATAGAGCGCCAAGGAGCATGGGCTCAGTGTTAAATTTCTCTCTCAGAGCGAGGGTGTAACTGGCTACTCGCGCCAAGGAAAAATAGGGATTTTTACAGCTCTACTCAGGGAAATGTCAACAAGAAAAATGTTTTTTTCATGAAAAGGGATGTAAGGATGGTATTTGCAAAGCATGACACTGCTTATTGGTCACAGAAATGACCCTCCAATGTGTGAGTTGGGGATTGCAACGAAAGTGAAAAATGTTGTGTAACACCTACCATTTGGGAGTTATCGATAAAATAATTCTGCTACATAGGGTTTTCTTGAACTACTACAAGTAGTCTTGTAACAACTACAAGAAATTTCATCGATCTACAAGAAGGTATATCAAAGACAAAGAGGAGTCATTAAGGGTCCTGTGGTCTAAAAAATCATGAAGGTATTACTACGATTACCATCATCCTGTCATCACTCCTCCATCTGAATCAAAGAGATTTTCCACTCAAACCCTTCACTATGTCCCATATGTAAAAAGAAAAAAATATGCAGAAATACATATTTCCCTCACAACATTCTTGCAATACCACATTACTCCTTATTAATCTTACCACACTCTCCCTTATCACCCCATGCATATTGGAAGTAAAACAAATACAAAGAAGGCCTTCTATAAGAAAGAAACATGTTCCTCTGGCAAACCTGCGTAATCACCAGAATGCACTATAAGTGGTTTTATCGATCATCCAAGAAGACATGAAAATTTGAGAGGTGAATATGAAGAGGATGTGGAAATCTAAGCCAGAATTTCACCAGCAGTAGCAAGCTAGACATCATAGAGTCACCTATAAACATACAACAAAGGTATCATTAAAGGAATAATCAAATTCTGAAGACATGCAGAAGAAACAAAAAAGAGTCAAATCCCTTTGATATCATGATGTATATGGCCGAGCTCTAGCATGCAAGCCTCAAGTAAATCATCAACTACAACACTCACATCATGAGCATATTAGCAACAACATTTATGCTAGGGATTTGAAGAAATAATAACAATAACAAAATAAACCCTAGAAGACCTCCAGATTCAAGGCTATCAACAATGCAACCTCGATCAAATTATCACATGCAGCTTCAAGATCATTAATAGAAGCTTCAAAACCACCAAAGGTAGCTTCAACCATCATACCAATAGCCTCAATAGCACCTAAAAAAACACATCAAGGGTAAGGTCCAGGTATGCAATCATCTAAAATTTTCTTTGAATCTATTCTAGGTTAAGAAAACATTAAAAGTGTGAGAAGGAAAGTACTTTTATAGCCAAAATTAGCATCAAACCATCCTCGACCTTATCTAGCAGTTAAATTCACTTTTCCCCAAAGACACACACATATCTCGGAGAGGAAAAAGACAAAATTAAAGGAGACCGGAGGAAGTGGGAGGTAATTAGTTAGTTGTGAGGGAAGACAAGGAGTGCCAAGGGGTAACTGAAGGTGAACTCAGTTAAAAAAAAAAAAAAAAAATTTGAGTTCATTTTGCATGCAATGGAAAAATAAATAAACAAAATAAAATAAAAGGTGGACCCACCATCTCTTGGCATGCAAATATTAGTTTCTACAGGCGAAATTTAGTTTATACAGGCATCATATTTTCTACAAGAAGTTGCTAGAGGAAGCACATATTTGTTAGAGGAATGAAATATTTTCCATAGGAAGTTAATAGAGGGCTGCAAGAGAAAACATTTTGCTAATATGGTGTTGGAAAATGATTAATTAACTGTTAAAAGGTACAAAGAAACACAATAGAGATGAAAAGTATTTTATACACACACTTTGGGCTGCATAAGCGTAAACTCTCCAAGGGTGAGAGGTATCAAAGTTAGCAGATTGGTTTCACATCATTCCTTTATACTTCTTTAGGTTATTCACCATAATTTCACCCTCTATAAGAATAAAGTGCTCTATGTTGAGTGTTTTCAATTTCAAAATTTAATGAGAAAAGAGAATTCATATTTCTAGTCAAGGGTGTTCATACAAATTTAATGAATAGTATGATGTTTCATGGGAAAGAATCCAAAATTTAGTCTTGCAATTGAAAACGGAGGCCACCATTATCAAAATTATTCATTTTTCATAGCTGCCACACAAAATGTTGTTTCCCGTAGCATCCCCTATTTTCCTCCAGATTGCTTGTTTTTTTTCTTGAGAGAAGTTTTACAAAGGCTAGAAAGAAAAGGCATTGGTGGGGAAATTCAGGTGTGTTGTGGGAGGTATAAAGGACATATACACTCATATAAATTAAAAACCAAGTGGTACAGGTAAGACACTATATTTTCACATAAAATTCACATAATACAGGGCGAGGATTTAACAGGAGAAAACCCATCAAGATAGAGAGAATTTTTCACCATTGTAAAGTGTTTACCATTTTTGAAAATTTCATCAAGATGAGATTATTTGAAAGGCTAATGGGGTATAATGGTGATGTTTCACTTGAGGTTTTAGTCAATTTACATGATCCAAGTGGAAAATAATATGAACCAAAAGCAAGGAATTGCCTTAAAAAAATAGAACCCATTATAGTTGATGAATCACCTGAGATAAAGAAGCAGCCCAAACCTACATTATAATTTCAATGGGAAACTAAGATAGGGGAATAAATTCAAATAGAAGAGTAGCAATAACATCAACATGAGGAGAAGCACATGGGCCAATAAGGAGAGAATGAAATAAGCCAACATATATGAAGAACCACGTGGCACAAAGGATGAATAGGTTGCTCAGAGGATGAGAAACTGTTTCAGTAGGGGGTATGACGGGCCTCTAAATTTGACATACATTAAGGCCCATCTAGCCATTCTTAGGCACATAAATTTTATATTAAAAATATCCTTCTACACTTAATAATTTTTTTTAAGGTTTAATATGTTCTTAGGAAGGTTTAGACATAATTGCATATATGTGCCTAATATTATTTATTTTTGAAGGTTATTGTGAGAATATTGGGAAGATGATGAATATTTGGAGAAGGAGATAATTTAGGGAATTTCATCCTATTACAGGAGGATCAATATTGGAGAATAAATGAGCAAAATATCATGAAATTATTGAGATATTCTGGAACTTCGAAGACTAAGAAAATATAGGGATGTGTTCTGTGTCATTTACTGCAAACTCCTAGTTTTGGGAACCAGATCCACTATTTGAGGGATTTTGGAGGGGGAAATTTCCTTATTTCAAGGAGAATGCTTCCTCATCATTTTTTATAAGTACCAATTCAAATTGGCCTCTAGGGGCATGTATTTTTTAGTCTTATTGGGGAGAAAACATGTTGTTTAGCAACTCCACTTTATTTTCTTGTAGGGATGTACTTGGACTAATTCAAATAATGAATATTGACGCCATTTTTAGCTTCTAAGGCTTGTTTTATTCAATATGAATTTTATTCCTCCTTGGGCATGGCCATCCTACGAGCCTCAAAGCCCTCTTCTATAATTTCATTATGTTATTTTCACTTCTTATTCACATGCGTCCCTTATTTCTATTTTGCTTATTTCTCTATTTAGTATTGTTTCTTTTCTTGTTGTAGGATTGATTTAAATGATTGAAGTGAGTTATTCTGTAGGTTTTATACATATTCAAAAGCATTTTTCATCCTTATAATAACTTTGGAAGGTCATATTAATCATTAAGCTACTTGGCTTTGGTTACTAGTTCATGAATATAATATTTTTGGAAATACCTTGTAACGAAATAGTAGTAAATTTATGCTATTTTTTATAATGGGTTAGTGAGATTAATTTGAATTTATTCCACTTTTATTAGTTCATACTAATTTTAAATTTAATAAGAAAAATTACCCCTTTTCATTTTCACTTTATTAGGTGAGGAATTTGATAGATTAACTAGCTCACTAGTTCCCGAATTTCCATATTTTAGAGTAGTATTTTTCTCTTGTTTTTTACCACTTGTAAACAAGGGTATTTTGGAGTGATTACACTTGGAATGCAGACCTAATACGTGATACCTAATAAAAAAAATTTTCTCATGCCATTTTCGTTTGACTTGCTTAGAAATTCGGTGAGTTATTTCCAAAACATAACTTTGTGTAGCAAAAACAAAAGTTCATGTAGCACTCTTGTAGCACCTATAAAATTGACCAAATTTTATCCCAAAGCATATTTTTTGTCTCTTATTATTGAATCGTGACTCTTAGGATATAAATCCAAGATTGAGGAAGAATACACACCATTTAGGACATGAATTTTTACAAAGTAGATTAGGCATATTTTTTTGAATTCATGCTCTTAGGATTTCAATTACAAATTGTTGTTATTTCCAAGGATTAATTTGTTTTCAAGGAAACACTTCCATTTATGCAATTAGCTTAGGTTTTGATTTCATGAAATTCAATCCATTAAATCAGATTAACAAAACAAGGACACATTGTATGCTACACATATAATGTTGATACCTATGAAGTTTGTACGAACCCTGGGTTGATAATTAAAGTTGGTAGCCTCGGTAGTTTCAACATTATTTTTGCAATACTGAGACTGATAAACGGGAATCCAAGAAATAGTCAATCATTTCAATATCTTCTGTAGAGTTCGAATATGTAGTAGAAAATTCAGCAGGTTTTCAGGCTGTGTCGTTGAGAATATTATTGAAATATTTCAAATTCTTAGAAGGATCCAACTACAATTTACTGTTATAATAGTTCATCAATTTCATTATCAAAAAACGATGTTTTCCACCAAAAGATAAATCACATTGACACATGTTTCCATTTCATCCACCAACTTGTCAATGACAGGGACATAGTAATTGCTTGTTGTGGTTCCAAACATAAGCTTGCAGATATTTTCACAAAGCCAATGGAAAAGAATGTATTTGAATTTCAAAGAGAGAAAATATGGATTGTAAGTGCCTCTACATGTAAAAATTGATATTAGGAGGGGATGTTGAGATATTAATCTCACTGCCTACTAGATGTCATTACATTTAGTTCTCTTTTCTGATAGGTGTCGTAGAAAGTTTAGTTTTTCTTTAGTTTAGTCAAGTTCTACTCCAGTCATTTATTATTTATGTTTACAATGTAATATATTTAGCTATTTTTAATATTGAGAATAGCTATCTCTACTTCACTTTTCGTTTTTCATTCTTGGTCATGTGAGAAGCCTATGGAGATGATCAAATGCTATAGTGAGAAATTAAGAAAACGAGCCATGAATTTATGTAACAAGTCATTGTGATATATAGGTGAGAGTATTATTTATATTATGAAAAAAGGTTAATGTAATTCCATGATGCGATGTCAGAATGTTACTTTATGAGTGATAGGGTTCTTGTTCAGACCATAGAGAACCATAAGAGAAGTGATACCCAAAAGCTAAGATACCATGTCTTGTGAACCAAATTTTTTTTTCACAGTCATGCCATAGTCATGTGAATCGAAGCTAGTCATAGTCATATGAACTACATGGTATTGAGCCAACGAGATAGATGTCAATTCTTTTACCAAGTTATTAAAACATAGATCCAAAATCATTGAACTCATACTTTTTCACAATCAACCTAGGTCTCCCACAGAAATTCAATGTCCAAAATTTCAATGAGAAAAATCATAATTCCATTTGAGATCATTAGATATAGATAACGATATGATATGATTCATATACTATAGTTGTAAGTGGACCAACAAGTCATATCATTATTCACAGAAATAATCCACTTCAATGTATAGATATCGCAGGAACTGTCACAGTGAGGATGTTGCAAAACATATGCTAGAAATGTCATATATGTGTAGCCACAACCTTAGGAATAGATGCAATATACTTGTTCTTTCACAAAGTAGTGCTAGAAATTGCCCAAAATCTTGTTTAATTCATTGAAATTCGTGAATACTTTGTTACAGAAATGCATACATCGATTATAAGCCAACACATTGTGATATTTAGACCTCCTAATTCATACCTTAGCTTTGAAACCATGTTGGAAAATTGGGAGGATTTATAATTATATTACATTTTACATTTTTAGATAACTTATTTTGAAACTTGTTGGCTTCTTATTTATTTAATAATTTTCTTCTTCATCAAAAAAATATCAAAATGTAAAGATGAAGATCATAAGAAAAGAAGGAACACAAGATATAGGCTCCAAGCCACCGAAAAACCCTCCAAGGAAAAAACTGTAATATTCCTCATTAACTTTAAGCTAGTTGGAATATTAATTTTTTCTTTTTTTAATAAGATAGATGAATAAGAGGGTAGAGAGACCCATAATTGTCTTTCATAGGAATAAAACCACTTCTAATATGAATGTAGATCATTCTATTAGTTGAATAAAGAACTCTTGAGTGTGAATAGGGTTTAAAGCATGTGGATGGGGTCAAGATTGACAAAATCAACAACGTTGTCATGGAGGGAGTGGAGATAGTGGAGGACATTGAAGTTATGATGGAGGAGTGTATGCATGAGAGTAGCATCTTTAATGAGTGGGACTGAGGGTGAGGAAGCTCACAAAGAATATAAGGAAGGGGATGAAAACCATAGAAGGCATTCTAAATATTGTTTATGTTTGGTATTTTATGAATTTCTGCATGCTTTAGCTACTTAATGGAGTCTGTCGTGCTATTTAGCACAAGGGTGTTTCCGAGAGAAAATCACACCCTCATCCTCGAGGGACTTCAAGTGCCCACACAGGAGAGGTTCCTTTGAGCTTCATTCCACCATCTGGCATAACGCTAAGCTTCAACCATCATCATTAGCACATTCTCCTTCATCAACTGTGTTATTTCACAAGGCAGTTGCCATTTTTATCCATTTTCATATCATATCAGCCACCTCCTAGCAATTATTCAGTTGCAATGCGTAACTAAGCCCTAGGGCTGCAATTTATGTATTTCCGGAAACCCCTTCTGGGTTGTCTTGGAATTGTGCTAGAGAGCCTAGATATTTGATCCCGAAATTTTCTAAGCACTATATCAATAGTTATATATATTTTTAGCTTTACCCTATAGTTATTCTCCATAGGACCACGTATTCATGGCCTTTCGACAATTTGTGTAGCACCAATATTTCACATTTTATGAACTCTGTCATTTGAGGCTTGTTTTTCCTAAATTGAGTGTCCTTTTCCTTAAGTTCTTGTACTCATTTTTCTGCTATAATATCTAATAAAGTGGCTCTATGAACTTCTCATGTTGATGTATCGATATTTTACAACATTTTCGAGTTTAATGTTGTATATTCCTGTAATATCCCAAAATGGCAACTACTAGAAAGGCATGCCAGAAAACCGAATTTTTCAGGAATGTATTCTATAGAAACCAATATCAGCCCTTGGATCCCTTAGATATGATTATCTAAGACCCAAATCCAAGAGGAAATCAGAAACTAATCAAACTAGGTGAGGTAAACATACCTCTCACACCTAGTAAGGACGGAAATTGCCTAAGAATGGGACTGCAGCAAGATATTAACACATGAAATTTGTTAAGAAACACATAGCCATAAATTAGTGTTACAAAATAAACTTATTACACCTTTTATGATCCCAAAGTTGGGGTAATGCAATAAATAGGACCATAAAAAGGATTTCTTTAGTAAATTACGCTATAAATGTGATAAATGGGACTTAGATCCCTTAGAATATGAAGTATACATCTCACATCCAAAATTGGAGTAGAAACAAATCACTCTAGCCAAGTTAAACAGGTATCCCCAAGCCAATACAACTCAAATAAGCCCAAACCCCATGATTTTTGCTAACAGAAAGTATTGAAGCATATAACGACATTATTTTTATAAGGGATTATGCAAAAATTAATGATAAATAGTAGATATGGAGTTTAAATTCATCCAATGGCTGATAAAAATGGATATCTCTTCCTTTTTATACAAAATGAGAATAACCTGGCAAGGGCTTCATGAAAGTACAAGTATAAAATGACAAATCTGCAGATCTAGATCTGGAAAAAGTAGTTATACTAAAAAACTATATATATATATATATATCTGAAATGTACAAGAAGTAGAAGAAGAGGCTTTATAGAATCTTCCTATGAGGAGGGTTGGCTCTTTCCCCAAAGGACAAACTCAAGATCAAGGGTCTTGACCCTGAAACGGCTATGCTCAGGAAAATGACGCAGTTCCTGCAAGGGACTATGCTGTAGGAGATGAAAATTACATTGGAAACTTGCCAAGATATATAATGAAGCTCAAATACTCCCTCACTGATCTCCCAGAGAAAGAAAGGCTTCCTCCTCTGAAATACAAGCTCTACAAGTTGTGTTGTGGTGCTTCCACTACAACACAACCCAGATCTCAACATAAAATACACTGTAGCTAAAGGAGGTTGCTTGGCCTCAAGCCTAAGTGTGGAAAATTGAAGTGAAATAACCCTCCAAGAGGCCTCTCAAGGTATGAGAAGGATTTCCTAAACAGGAATGCCTTGTGCTAAACAACACTGCAACTCTGTTAAACAACAAGAAGATGCCAAATAGTCATGCAAACCATCAAATAAATAATCATCAAGCTAACGTCAAATGGATACCATCCCCTTCATTATAAGCTATGTCAGACTCCTCACCTTGGGTCTCACCCATTAGGGTTTCCACATGCACATCATCAATCTCCCTCCAAAACTGCATTGTCTCTTCATTAAGGCCACTCTCTGTTAACAACATTGTTTGATTTGGTCAAGGTTGACCTCTTCAACCTGCTTCACCCCTGTTCACACCTAAGTGCCTTCAATATAGCTTCCATATGTCTATCTAGGCTGATCCTTGTTCACATTGAGCTATTTCATAGGCGATCCATTCCTCTTCATGCATGGTGTTGACTTGGTGAAAATTGACTTTGTCCACATGAAAAAGTCCTTGTTCACACATGAGGGTGTGAAATCCAACTACTAAAATGATCCCCTTTCACACCAAGAGGGCTTTTATGCTGATTTAAGTTAAATATGGGTCTCCTCCCCCATTTTTTCATCTACTAAGTGCAAAAATAAAAAATTAATATTCCCGTTAGTTGCTTACTAATGTAGGAATATTACAGTCCTCTCCTCCAAAATGTTGCTTGTCCTCAAGAAACTGCAAGGATAGAATTGAAGAGCTTCCTCCCAAGGCATGGAGTTTGAAATTTGTTTAGGAACTATCATTCCCATGTAAAATCTCCACCCCCAACCTATCATCCATATGAGATGAGTCACCCTCCCACATGGCAACTCATAAAATATCTCCTCCACCTTTAGTTGTTGCAATGTAGGTGGGATGAATAAATGAACATGGTACACAAGATGGCCTACCCCACACTGTATTCCTCTCCACTTATGACAAGTGTATAGAATATGTTGTCCTTGGGCTACAATAATGGTGCCCTCAAGTGGCAAGAAGAAGATTAGATCTCCAAAGATCCTTTCTCCCATGTCATGAATCATGCTGGCGCAAGTCATCCCATTAAAAATAAATGGCACATGATCACCATTTTGCATCCAAATCAGAAAAATTCTGAAGTTTACATGATAGCAATGGTTTATCAAGTGGATACAATGCAGTCTTCCCAATTGCTACTTGAGAACATCATGTCGCAAGTTGTTTCTTAATGAATTACTAGCTGCACAAGTTTTCTCATCTACTATGTGGTAGTAATCAACAATATATGTCAGCTGAGCACAATCAAAACAATTATACAATTTCCCAAAGTTATGAGGAGATGGGTTATCATAATTATAAATATTGGCCCTAAAGTGACCATGTAACCCAAGAACAATCTTGCTCTTATGTGGAGCAATGCATTGTCCATCAATGGTGAGAAGATACAGATACTCAATTGACCAATTAGTAAGTAAAAAAATGTATCTCTTACCATGCATAATGAGTAGGCTGAAAGTGAGGTCCATGGATGAGTCCTCCCATGAGAATATCCTCATAAAAATCTGAAAAAAGGAAGGATGCATACTCCCCTTGGGACAATCCATCAATAAGAACATACTCTCTAGTGACAACGTTGTTGGCCTTAGTGTTAAGGCTCTTGTCACTTCATGACCTCTCACTTTGGCATTCCACATGCCAAAGCCATCCACCAACATGCTGCTATGTGAGAAGCTCTTCCCCTTATGTGGAACCCTCCTCCTGTCCTCCAATGTTGAAGGGTAGCCTCTCTACACTTTTAATGTGCCATTCCCCTCTCTAGAAATACCACGATGAGTAGGGAGAAATTCTAGCCCATACTTTCCCAATAGTAACCATATCAACAAGGACTCTTTTTGCCTTCTTGCATTATCAAAATGCAAATCATGGAGCAATAATATAATGATGAACATGTGATATGTATCATCAACATAGTACACACAAGATCCCTTATACATCATGTGGGAGCTATCCTCCCTCCCAAACCAAGGTACATACATGAGATACATATCAAACAAAAATATGGGTGAATACATGAGACATACCTCCAACAAGGGCAAATACATGCACATAATATTTAACATGTGATGTCCAAACTGTCTTCTTAACAACCACAACAGCCATGCCTTCTTCTTATGCATCCTATCATTGAGACTTAAGGCTTGAGATAAGGAAATATAAATTTTTGGTGGTAACCATACTCACCCAAAAGCAACTAGTGCAACCATGCTTCTTGCTGGCTTGTATCATAGACCTTCAAGGGGTTTGGAAACCTCTTGCTCCATACTGCCATCCACTCATCCCAATGTAGGTGATGGATCTCATTTTTCAAATACTTGGTATCCTTCCATGGTAGGACACCAACCTCCCCAAATATTTGAAGAACTTTGCACTTCATGAAATGCTGAAGTGAACCTCCCATGGGATCTCCTGATGAGACCTCCTACTCATGCATAGCCTTCCAAAACCAATGGGGTCTTGGATTTGCTGCAAGTAGAAGTCTCTCTTTGAGCTATGGCATGCTCATTGTGAAAGTGTCATCTAGAGAGGAGAAAATGTTTCTCATCTCAAGGTGTCTACCCTTTGTCATCTCTTCCTTCATTGCTTCTTAAATGAAGTTGACATCTGATTGCTCCCATGAGGAATGTGTTCTCCTTTCTTCACTGCTACTCTTGGACAATGTAGTGCAACATTTCTACTCTAGATTAGCAGAAGTGATGATCCTGCATCATGCAACAACATATTCCCACAATTTTCTAAAACATTTGTTGCAATAATAGAAAGTGAAAAGTCAATCATACCTTGATGGAATTTGGGAACACCTTGTGTGGCTACAAGAGTTCCTTCTTCCACTTTGTTGGCTCCCTCAACTGATGATGTTGAAGGCTTCTCCTCCAAGGTTATGACAGCCTGATATAAGTCTCCTTAAGAGGTGGTGAGGGCTCCTCCCTCTCTGATTGTTTTTCATCAAATCTCCTGATCACCCTTTGAGTGAAATCTACAAGAGTAGATACTCTTTCATGACTTATGCGACAAAACCACCAAGTGCTTTCTTTGCCCTTCATGTGCAGCGCTGCAATCTCTACTGCTTCTCTTTCTACCATTGGATGTACTAGGAAGAATGCTTCAAGTCTTCTTTCCCAAGCTCTTGCTGCAGATGTCCCATCAAAAGTGGACAATAGAAACCTATTGCCCTTGATTTCTCCCTTGCTACAGGGTCTCCTCTCTTCCTCCAGTTGAATGAACTGTAGGAAGGCTAGAGTCTCCTCGAAGGCTCTAGGTTGAGACTTGTACGCAACAAGGTATTCAATTAGAATATGCTAATCCAAGTATCCTCCATGCCTTTTGTCTTCTTCTTCATGAGAATAGGAAGTGCATCGTTCTTCCTCTTCTTGAAACCTCTTTAAGTGTTTCTTGGCATCTTTTCTCTTTCATCTGCTTAACCTCCTGGGAGAGGTTATTTCTGGATCTGAAAAGGGATAAGAGAAAACACATTCTCTCCATCATTCTGATCTCGCTCCTTCTGATAGCTGGAACTCATAGGCTAAGCCAAAGATCATGCTCTAATACCACAGTAATATCCCAAAATGGGAACTGCTAGGAAGGCATGCTTGAAAAATGCATTTTTCAGGAATGTATGCTACAAAAACCAAGATCAGACCTTGAATCCCTTATATATTATTATATAAGACCTAAATCCAAGAGGAAATTAGAAACCAATCAAACTAGGTGAGGTAAGCATGCCTCTCACACCTAGTAAGGCTGGAAATTGCCCAAGAATGTGACTGTAGCAATATGTAAACACAATGCTGGAGTATAAACAAACTATTAACTCATTAAATCTGTTACAAAACACATATCCATCAATTAGTGTTACAACAACAACTTATTACACCTTTTATGATCCCAAAGTTGGGGAAATGCAACAAATAGGGCCATAAAAGGGAGTTCTTCAGTAAATTACGCTATAAATGTGAGAAATGGGACTTAGATCCCTTATAATATGAAATATACATATTAAATCCCAAATTGGAGCAGAAACAAATCACTCTAGCCAAGCTAAACAGGTCTCCCCAAGCCAATACAACTCAAATAAGCCCAAACCCCATGACTTTTGCTAACAGAAAGTATTGAAGCATATAACAGCATTATTTTTATGAGGGTTTATGTAGAAATTAATTATAAATAGTATATATGGATTTTACATTCATCCAATGGCTAAGAAAAATGGAGATCTCTTCCTTTTTATACAAAATGAGAATAACCCAACAAGGGCTTGATGAAAGTACAAGCATAAAATGAAAAGTTTGCAGATTTGGATCTAGAAAAAGTAGTTATACTGTAGCTACATATATATGTAGTTCAAATGTACAAGAAATGGAACAATATGATTTATACAATCTTGACCCTTTCCCTAAAGGATAAGCTCAATGTCAAGGGTCTTGACCCTAAAACTGCTATGCTCAGAAAAATGACGGAGTTCCCACAAGGGACTACGCTGTAGAATATGAAAAGTACATTGGCCACTTTCCAAGATCTGAAATCAAGCTCAAATACTCCCTCACTGATCTCCCGGAGAAAGAAAGGCTTCCTCCTCTGAAATACAAGATCTGGAAGTGGTCTTGTGGTGCTTCCACTGCAACACCCTGAAACAAAACCCATATCTCAACAGAAAATGACTTGTAGCTGAAGCAGGATGCTTGGCCTCAAGCCTAAGTGTGGAAAATTGAAGTGAAATACTCCTCCAGGAAGCTTCTCAAGGTAGGAGAAGGAATTCATAATCAGGAATGCCTTGTGCTAAACAGAACTACGACTCTACTAAATAGCAAGAGGATGCCAAATAGTCATGCAGAACATCAAAATCAATAATCATCAAGCTAACCCAAAATGGTTGCCATCCCCTTCCTTATAAGCTATGTGAGGCTCCTCACCTTGGGTCCAACCCATTAGGGTTTCCACATGCACATGATCAATCTCCCTCCAAAACTATGTTGTATCTTCATTAAGGCCACTCTCCCTTAACAACATTGTTTGATTTGGTCAAGGTTGACCTCTCCAACCTGCTTCACCCCTGTTCACACCTAAGTGCCTTAAATCTAGCTTCCATATGTCTATCTAAGTTGATCCTTGTTCACATTGAGCTATTTCATAGGTGATCCATTCCTCTTCATGCATGGTGTTGACTTGGTGAAACTTGACTTTGTCGACATGCAAAAGTCCTTGCTCACACATTAGGGTGTGAAATAAAGCTACTAGAATGATCCCCTTTCACACCAAGAGGGTTTTTATGCTGATTTAAGTTAAATATGGGTCTCCTCCCCCATTTTTTCATCTACTAAGCGAAAAAATAAAAAATTATTATTCCCATTAGCTGCTTGCTAATGTAGGAATATTACATTTCCTATTTTTACTAATTTGGAATATTAAAATAGTAGCAGAGCATAATCTTGGCTTAGCCTATGTAGCACAACATCTATGCCATCAGAAGAAGGAGAGCCTCTCATAGAACATGAGAAGCGATATCTTAATAGAAACTAGAGGTTTGATTATACAAACAATGAAGAAGACAAAGCCATGTTGAGAATTTGGAGTGCTAGAGATTATTACAAATTCTCTTCCTGATAATTACTTGTGAGCTTGCTTGAGTTACTTATGTCTTTCCATTATTTAGCTTAGTTAGTCTTTCGTGAAGTAAATTATCAAAATGTACGAGACATAAAATTAGGCTCCTAGAGCCAGGGAAAAACCTCTCCCTCTTGGAGAGGAAAACCCGCAAAGAATTATTCTTATAGATCTTCAAATGACAAGTACCATGACCAAGACACAGACCCTTGACCTAGGAATGCCTTCAAGACCTTGTCAATGCTTCATAGTATCCTTACAATGTTGATCCTTCTCTTTTGTATCAACTAACCTGCATCATCATTAGAGAACTTGGCCTCTCATTAAGTCTTCCTTGATTTAGTCTTCAATTGCCTAAACACTTCTTGCTTCATACTCTCTTGAGATATATTTCTTTCTTTCATGTATTGAAGATTCTATTCACACACTCTTGCATCACATCAGACTTTAGATACACAATATATTTATTACAATATATCATCTGAACTTTCGACCCAATTCGAAGCTTCTATACTGTGATACACATTCTTCCACGTTGTTTATATCATAGAAATACGCAATAGATTTATATCTTTCAACACTTGAACGCTGTCTCACATCTTCATATTTAAGCTAGACTTACCACACTATCAAGCCACAAAGTTATCCACAAATTCTATGTATTATGACCACACTTTCTTTCTTAAATATACATTGTATCTCTATAATTCCTGAGGAATATCCGCAATCTCTCTTTAGAGCTGTCCACACTTATTCATAGGTATAAACTGCATTGTCACATGTATTTGTGTGCACTTATTCATAGTATAACCCACACTATCTTACATATAAAGCATACACTTCTTCATTGATGTAATCCACACTGCCTTACAAATAGATTCCTCACTTATTCACTGATATAATTCACATTATCTTGTAGTGAGAGCCCACACTTATTTCATTACAGAGATCACCAAATTGTTATATGAATGTGCCATATGATATAGGTATATATAGAGATAGATATATTGTCTTGAGGCCAACCATATCCATAGCATTAAGGTTGATTCATCCAACAAATTGAAGGCCATCTTGTAGCACATAAATGGTTGACTTCCAGCTTTGGTGAGGGTTATTACACACCATTTTTCAACAAGGTTCATTGAAAAGGTCTTGAATATGCATGGCTCTAATTATAATTATAAACAGAAGACAAACCCTAAATGAACATCAAGAAGAAGTTCATTAACCTAACATAAAATATTGCTCATGAAACCCATGAAGCAAGTGTAACAAATATAAATCTTATTATATTTGTCTTATTTACATAAAATAGATAATTACATAGTCAATATGGAGACTGATCTAGTTACACTTTTCAACACACCCTCTTAACTAGGGAGGTATTCATATGGGTACATGGTCACTTTCAAACTAAAGAATCTCATAAGAAGAATCAGATTGGTAATCACATCTGTATAACATCATATCAACCAACATTGTCCTAGTGCAAGACCATGACTAACAACCCCATCTCTCAAAGAGAGAATGGGCTACAATGCTGGTGAGACACGTGACTAATAAACACCATAGTCATTGTCTCTCCAAGGTACATACCCCACCTAGGTGTTCCCAAAGTATGACCTTCTTGGACTATTATTATCTTGGGTAGCCAGTCTTCAAAGAATATCGCTCCATGAATACTCTTATCTTGAACGCCCTGTCTCATTCTCAAAGAGTATTGAATTCTAGATGATTACCCAATCCTCCATTCTGTCCTCTAGGTGAAGACTAGAATGATGTGTCTATCTATTCTCTTCGCATGGCCTTCACTAAGACTTACGACTATTAATCCTAGTCTAGTGCATGACACATGTAATAAATAACTACATAGGTCACTCCCTCTCAACACAGAAAGGACAGAATTCAAGTTTCTTCCAAGAAAGAAACTTACCACTAGGCTCCTCATCAACCAGGGTCCTACAGTAGCAATCCACCTACTCTTGAAGAGTTCCTCCCCTTTATGTCATGAATTTTGATATTGAGGAATCTTTACCTTTTGGCTTCATAGGGCACAAATCATCCATCACTTTGAGTCATGATTCATGTCCACTATTAGAAAATGATTCATCGGTCTATCTCATATACTCCATCGTTATTCCATGCTCCTTTTCTTCGAATCATCCACAAGGATCATACATCATTTCTTATGATTAGCATCCATGTACAAATTCATCCAGATAAGAATACACATATGAATATTTAGAACAAAAGTTACATTAGTGATGATCTTTCACCATGAAATCTTCTTGTAGGCATCAACATCCTTCATACAGATTGACACATCTCCTAATGATATGTTTTGTCAAGGGTATTCTTATTTACCAGACTTCTGTCAGAGTCTACATATCCTCCCAAGAGATATCCTATTGACATATTCTTGGCTTCTGGATGATAAATGCCTCTTGACATGGTTGAATTTCATGATCTCCTCCTTTCTTCACATTCTCCATTCCTAGGAATTTACAACCTTTCTAGTTTCTCGTTCATATATAACCACCTCATATTCCATGGGGAAATATTATGTTGATTTCATTTGTCCGTGCACTAAGAGATACTTCTCCATAGATCATACTTCTAAATATTGAATTTCATTACCTGCAACCATATGACATGACTTCACAGCATCTAATGTTAGCATATAAATATATACATACCTCATACCCTTTTCCCTTGAGTCATCCATAGAAATTTCTCAAGAATGAAGAGCTTCATTATCTTGGCATGCTCCATCAATATATCATCACATCCCATAAATCTATTTCCATGATGGCTTTTTCTCTTGATGAGTGCCTTCCATTAGTAATGTTATCAAAGAGGTTTTTCCCGGAGTTGATTCAGCAGGAGCTCCTACCATGCTTTCATCAGGATGCTACACTGATTCCTATCATATAACCAACAGAAATCACTTAAAGGACAAGATGATCTCAATTGTAGTGGAGATCCTTTGCTTCTTCTGTCTTATCAGGTTCTTTCCTCATTTCAGAGGCACGTGCTTCTTCCCTATTTCTTTTTTATTTTTTCAAATTAAGGATAATTTCTATTTTAATGACCAAGTTCATCATATCAAAGGAATTGTGTTTTGTCCACATTTCTTCTTTTACTCTGAGGACCAAAACTTACCAAATCTTCCTTTCTTCTTGGACATGGCTACAAAGACTTGATTCCTTCACTTGATCCTGTAACAGCTTTGGCTTTCAAACTTGTTTCCTCTGTTTACATAGAGACCCTAAATCATGGAATGGTGTGACTTATCTCTTCATATATAATTGTGAAGTGAGATTTTCCCATTCTTCTCATAGAGCTTTTAGCACCACTGTAGTATTCTCCTAGTTCCTGCAGTTGATCAGAGAGATTGCCTCTCTTGCAGTACTCACAGAGAATAGCTCCACTAATTTCTTATATACTCCTTTCGATTATTTTACATTTGGTACATCGGAGATGATAGCTTTTTACGGATTCTATAAGAATCATTTGGGCTCTTATATCTCCCTTCATGAATTTAGCATGACCTCATTGTTCTTGTATTTTATGGAAAGTTTGAAACCCCAAAAAATTTCTTTCTTTCTTTGCAAAGGAGACATTTTAATATATTCATATAAATTCATAGATATACTTACTTGAGTAGATGCTTTTCATATTCTATCAGCTTGATTAATTTGAATATGGTTGATGCGTCCTTTGAATGGTGATTGATGAGGATATTCTGCTTCTTCCTTGAAAGATCAAGGATGATAGGTAACTTTCCTTGAAGCCTTTGATGGCAATACTTTGAGATAGCAATGATATTCTGGTATATTTAAGATGGTTTTATAATACTGTGTTATTTCTTTCACCATGAAAAACTGACCTTTATTTTAATAAAATCCTTGCTTTGATGTCATCCATGAAATCTTATCCTTGAGTGTCTCTATGCCCTTTCTAACACCTTAGCTCTGATACCATGTTGAGAATTTGGAGGGCCAGAGGTTTGTACTATATCATTATTACTTGTGAGCTTGCTTGAGTTACTTATGTGTTTCCATTCTTTAGCTTAGTTAGTATTTCATCAAGTCAGTTATCAAAATGCACGAGACACACAATTAGGCGCCTAGAGCCAGGGAAAAAAATCTCCCTCTTGGAGAGGAAAAACCACAAAGAATTCTTCTTATAGATCTTCAAATGACAAGTACCATGACGTAGACTTAGACCCTTGACCTAGGAATTCCTTCAAGACCTTGTCAATGCTTCACAATATGCTTACAATGTTGATCCTTCTCTTCTATATCAACTAACCTGCATCATCATTACAAAACTCAGTATCTTATTAATTCTTCCTTAATTTAGTCTTCAATTGCTTAAACACTTCTTGCTTGATACTCTCTTGAGATATATTGCTTTATTTGTTGTACTGAAGATTCTATTCTCACACTCTTGCATCACATTAGACTTTAGATACACAATATATATATTTCAATATATCATCTAAACTTTTGACCCAATCCACAGCTTCTATACTGTGATATGCATTCTTCCACGCTACCTATCATAGCAATTAGCAATAGATTTATATCTTTCAACACTTGAGCAATGTATTCCATCTTCATATTTATGCCAGACTTACCACATTTTCAAGCCACAAAGTTATCCACAACTTCTATGTATTATGACCACACTTGCTTCCTTAAATCTGCATTATGTCTCTGTAGTTCCTTAGGAATATCTGAAATCTCCTTTCAAAGCTGTCGACACTTCTTCATAGGTGTAAACTGCATTGTCACATGTATTTGCTACACTTATTCATAGATATAACCCGCACTTTCTTATAGATAAAGTGTGCACTCATTCATTGATTTAATCCGCACTGCCTTACAAATAGAGTATGCACTTATTCACTGATATAACTCACATTAGCTTACATTGAGAGCCCACACTTCTTTCATTACAGAGATCAATGAATTGTTATTTGAATGTGCCGTAGGATATAAGTATATATAGAGACATATATATTGTCTTGAGGCTAACCATACCCATAGCTTTAAGGCCGACTCATGCAACATATTGAATGCTGACTTGTAGCACATAAAATATTGACTTCCAGTGTTGGTGAGGGTTATTACACACCATTCTTCAACAAGGTTCATTAACAAAGTCTTGAATATGCATGAATCTAATTATACTTATAAACAAAAGACAAAACCTAAATGAACATCAAGAAGAATTTCATTAACCTATGATAAGATCTTTCTCATGAAACCCCTGAAGAAAGTGCAACAAATATACATCTTATTACCTTTTTCTTCTTCTTTACAGAGAATACATAATTACATAGTCAATATGCAGACCGACCTAGTTACACTTTTCAACACTCCATATTAACTAGGGAGGTATTCATATAGGTACATGGTCACTTTCAAACTAAAGAATCTCATAAGAAGAATCAGATTAGTAATCACATCTATATAGCATCATATCAACCAACATTGTCCTAGTGCAAGTCCTTGACTAACATCCCCATCTCTCAACGAGACAATGGACTACAATGTTGGTGAGACACATGAGTAATAGACACCATAGTTATTGTCTCTCCAAGGTACATACCCCACCTAGGTGTTCCCAAAGTATGACCTTCTTAGACTATTCTTCTCTTGGGTAGCCAGCCCTCAAAGAATATGGGTCCACGACTACCCTTACCTTGAATTCCCTATCTCAGTCTCAAAGAGTATTGAATTCTAGATGATTACCCAATCCTCCATTCTGTCTTCCATGTGAAGACTAGAATGATGTGTCTTTTCATTCTCTTCACATGACCTTCACTAAGACTTACGGTTTTTAATCCTGGTCTTGTGCATGAGACATGTAATAGAGAATCACATATGTCACTCCCTATCAACACAGGAAGGACAAAATTCAATTTTCTTCCAAGAAATAATCTTACCACCAGGGTCCTATCAACCAGGGTCCTATAGTAGCAATCCAGCTACTCATGAAGAGTTCCTCCCTTCGATGTCATGAATTTTGTTATTGAGGAATCTTCACCTTTTGGATTCATAGGGCATAGATCATCCATCACTTTCAGTCACAATTCATGTCCACTATCAGAAAGTGATTCATCGGTATTCGTCATCTGTTCCACTATTATGCCATGTTTCTTTCCTTTGAATCATCCTCAAGGATCGTACATCCTTTCTTATGATTAACATCCCTACATAAATTCATCTAGATAAACATATACATATGAAATTTTTGAACAGAAGTTACCATAATGATTATCTCTCACCATGAAATCTTCCTCTGGGCATCAACATCCATCATATAGATTGACACAGATCCTAATGATATGTTTTTTTAAGGGTATTATTGTTTACCAAACTTCTGTCAGAGTCTACATATCCTCCCAGGAGATCTTCTATTCACATCTTCTTGGCTTCCGAATGATAACTGGCTCTTAACATGGTTTCATTTCATGATCTCTTCATTTCTACACATTCTCCATTCCCAAGAACTTAAAACCTTTCTAATTTCTCATTCATATATAACCACCTGATATTCCATGAGGACATATTATGTCGATTTCATCTGTCTGTGCACTAAGAGATACTTCTCCATAGATCAGACTTCTAAATACAAAAGCTCATTACCTACAACCATATGACATGACTTCATAGCATCTAATGTTATAATATAAATATATACATACCTCATACCCTTTTCCCTTGATTCATCCTTACAAATAAAGCATTAATACTTAAAAACGTGCTAAAAACAAAAAGTGACAAGTACATCTACTATCTATCAAATTTATTCTTGCTCCAAGAATTTGTTTTAATTATTTATGAATAATGGGAGTCTCCTCTCATATAGTTTGACTCTGTAATGGTCATGAACCACATTCATGACCAGAAGGAAATGATGTCCATGCAATGTTGGAGATGGAAGTGGTGACACAAAAGATGCAAATTAAGCCATGCTAGTGGATGGGGGTGGCATTATTGTTGTTGGTTCATGACTGACATCATCATCGTCAAAAAATTATACTTCTAATTGTTCTAAATGTAAGGTTCCATCCTCCAAATTATCATCCTATAGGTTATTGTCCCAAGTGATATATGCTCTGTCAAATAGATCCCGCTCACAATAATGTGCAACAAACTCAAGTTCTATTGTACATAAACCAAGGTCTCTTTCTGACATTCATTAAGGAAATTTTCTTTGACATTGTGGACGAATCTATAGGTGCTCCAACACATTTCCATAAAATAATTATTAACCAACATTTAAAGAAATTTAACTTCCAATTTTTCCAAAGGTCCCCTAGAGCCATGCATGTTCCACCATTCAACGAGATCCAATATATATCTATCATCGATTGCATGAAAATGATCAAAAATTCAAGTTTTACTAAAGTATTTGTTTAATTCTCCATGTAATGTGGAATAATCCTCCCTATAAGGGACCATATTCTGTAATGTTAGCATGTAGTGACCTAGTACTTCTAGATCTATATGGAGTTTTCTCCTAACCCAACCCCCAGGTGCAAGGTTAGCCAATAAACATGGAGTGTAGTATTTTGGTGTAAGGACATATGCCAATGCATGGAGTGGAAAACCAATAGTATCTCACCTTTTGACCAAATGTTTTAAATATGATCATACAAGATGGAATCTTTATACTGAACAACATATTTAATTTTCCCTAAGATGTTATCAATGTGCTAATACACTCCCAATCACCAATACGTTTCTATCTACAAAACAAATCATTTTACAAATGGTCTTGGTGAACTAACCATTAAGAACAATTTCCTCTGTCTCTTTAAAATATTCCCCATAAGATACCATTGCAACCGGGCCCTTTAAGACTTTCCATGATTCAGTTGATGACATTTACTTCGTCTCTTTCCTTCAAAAGATACCTAAACATGATGTAATAGCTAGCAAACCTAATATTTTCGATCGTCAATAACTCCAACCTTGAGTGACTATGTAAAAGGCCATGGGAATTGATATGATTGGTAAAAAAAATTATCATATAATTTCCTCTCTTGTACAATGAACCAATAAATTTGTATTTAGGTTCTGTTATCTCAATAATTTCATGTATCAGAAGGATTATCGTGTAAACAAAACTCCCAAACAAAAATATGGTGTGGTATCTATCATCAATCACTGCTCTCACTTCCTTACAATTAGAAGTGTTATCAATAATGGCTTGGATGACACTGTATGGATGAATAGTTCCAATTGTTTGAATTAATGGTTCAACAATATTGATGTTATTCTTGAGATTATTTGAATACTCATGAGATGAAAGGAAGAATGCAACAAGATTAGGCACACCAAGAGAAATTATGAACGACTTTCCTTTTTAATTTTTCCATCAAACAAATAAAATGGATAGCACATATGAATTCCAATCATTTGTGAATTTACCCAAAGCATCTTATATTTTGGCTATTTTTTTTATCAAGTTCCATGGTTCTATCTTTGTCATAGCCATATATTTTGTATCCTTTAGGGGAATAATTAATCGGTGTAAGCGTTTCATGCCAATAATGTGAGAAACATGAAAAGAGAAACTCATAAAATTTTTCATCCATGTCATCCCTATAACCTTTATCAAGGAGTTACGATATTGTTTTACACCTTAAAAGGATGTTTGTGCGTATGGTTATGAATCAACTACCATGGATGGATGCTAATGGAGTTCTTGTTCAACCACTAGATGCTCTATGTGTGTTGGTTAATTCATGTTCACCCTTTAATCATGTTGACTTATATTTTTCTTCATCCTCTTCCCTTAAATATTCATCTCTATATTGTGTTGGCATATGTGCACAGGTTTTGGTTCCTACGAGATAATTTCCATCACGTGGAATTTTCCCAAATAAATTGTTTCTCGCATGGATATATGAAGTTGTGTAAGTACATTTGCAAAGGGGGCATATAAATTTAGTGTTTCCACCCCCCTTCCCTCCTCCAAGCCTTGTAACATATTTACAAAGGGGTGTTTGGTATATTTTGGTTTGATTTCCATCATCATTTTCACTTCTATTATCCTCCTCATCCTCTTCCTCTTCATACTCCTCCTCTACACATTATCATAATCCACCACTACCCACTTCTTCATCATATTCATCACTTCTTTTTTTTCCCAAAAACACCATCATAGCAAAAAATGGAACCAAAAACATAATACTAAGCCATATACTTGTCATGTTTTTTGAAGCTTGAGATTCTTTTCTTCAATAAAATGAGGGAGAAATGGTAAAGACTAGGAGAAGAGAACGTCCATATTATAGTAGCTAGTTTTACTTCTATATTTGATAGATTCATAAAACATATAAAAAATACAAATGTTACATTGAAAAAAAATGGGAGTGGACATTTCCTCTATTGCTCTCTAATGGTAATGGTATCCTTTAATATCACAAGCTCTTAGAAATGGAAGCCTTTAATCTCCCTTGCAAGTTCACACAATCATATCTTCTCAAACATCTGAAATCTTATCTTGAACAGTGAAACCCTCTCACCATCCCTCAAAAACTCATAAAATTATGTTAACGAGGAGGGGAGGTGTCATTTTATTCCCCTTGGCCCTCCCATTGCTCTTCAAAAAACATAAAAACACAAATATGTCATGCACACAAGTTAAAGGTTTAGAAACATTTTATTATTATTAGGGAACATGGGGGAGTGTGCTCTGGGTGTGCTCTTAGGAGTGTTTTGGATGATCCAAGAGAGATGTTGCTTGGGCACTACTAGAATATTCGGGGAGAAATTTTTTAGCTACAGGAGGACACTCTCAAAAAAATTTCCCAGTTTTGAGCATGCTCTAGAGGCGGGTTTCCGAAGACATATAATATACCAGATTGAGATAATTTTTGAAAAAACTCCAAGCTCAACCCTTACAACTATTATTTTCCATTTTAGAACTACACCAAAAATCCAAATTCTCAATGATAGAGGTGTGATATAGATAGAGGAAGGGTGTGGTTTCTATTTATATAATTTTTATATAGTTAAGAGATTATGTTTATCTTCTTCTTCTTCTTCTTCTTCTTTTTCTGAAATAAATTTCAAATTCCAAGGTGCAGGTCATGTAAGGTGTGGGGTGTTAATGTTTTTTAGACTTGGGAGGTACTCCAAAATTTAGGCTTTGGAGTTGTGGAGGAGTTGGCACACAAGTATGGCTGTGGGCTTCAAACCCAAGCTTAGGGTTTTGTACCCATCGATGTTGGGGACAAAACCATAGAGATAATTTGACATGTTATGAATAGAGATGATAGAGGACACCGAAACAAAAAAGACACATCAAGAATCATCAAAAATCATAAAAATATAAATTTTCTATGAAGATATATTAATTTTTCAATATTTTTTGTGGATTAGTGGTACAAAGTTAAGGTCATATTAGTGTTTGAGAAACCTTATGAGAGTTGACAAGCCCTATTAGTCAAATTTGATGGATTCTTTGTATTGTGTATAAATTCAAGGTGATGGAGACTCATTTAGGTATCCAAGTCTGCAAAAAAGGTGAATAACTCAACCTCTTTGATACCTCTAATTGGGCTACAGGCTAGGGAAAACTCTAGTGAAGGAAAGGAGGACTAGTTTGGGCCTCCTTATGTCTATTTTGGATCACAAGTGACCTTGCAACAACGTCGAAGAAGATATCTGATTTTTTGGGTTCTTTTGGAGAGGTTTTGTGTCCTATCTATCCTTGTTTTTTTAGGATACAAATGTGCGGTAGATTGCAAGAGGACTCGAGTTATGTTGGTTTCTATTTGAAGGGATAATGTTGGATAGAAGCGAGTGCATAGTAGTCCTAATGGTACCAAGTCAGAGGAGGACAATAAACATAGAGGGTCACAATTGTTAGGAGAATTTATGGATATAGGTTAAGTTCTTTTAGTTGACTATAACATTCCCTAACCAATGTGAAATATAAAATAGTAGGAACAACCCTAAATGTGAAGCATCAATGTATGTTAATGAGGTTTTATGGTTGACTTATTGTTAGGTTTTGGGTCTAGTTTTGGGCCAAATTGGATGGGTTGTTTGTGAAGTCTCTTAGCACCGAAGAGGAAGGGTATTCCTAGCAGTTGGATTCCCTAATCAATAGTAGATGCTACAAAAGGGATTGGTCACTCATGGTCTGGTGTATGACAATGTCAAAGTGGACCAAGTGTTGATAATGGATTGGGAATTTATGGTATATTGGAGGGAAGCATGATAGTGCAAAAGTTGGATCTCGATGTGCACCATATTCATTCACTTAGTTGGTTGATAAAGTGGCAGTTGATGAGCTTAAGGGTGTGATAATCCAAGATTAATTTTAGTAGACCTAGACTTGTGTGTGGATAAGGACATCTACAACAAAAGTTGGGAAATACTCCTAGCCCATGTTCATTGTGGGAGATGTACATCTTACAGTGATAGGTGGGATCCATCCATGCTCTATGTTAGGATTCATTGGAGTAGCACAAGAAGACTATAGTGGGATGAAGTCCTTGAGTAGTTGAGGCAAAATAGTCGGAAGTTGTGAGTTTTTCACAAACAAGGTTGTGAACAACTCAACATGAGTCTCGATGTTTTTATGCATTCATGGATAAAAAACTAATGAGAGAGAATATTGGATAGTAGAAATTCAGTAGCCAGATGAAATTGGACCAATGATAGAGGTAAGTGTTGTATATCGAGAGTCGAAGGATTAGGCAAGTATAGGGTATGATCTAAAGGATTTGAGAGTCAACTAGCTGTTTAGAGTTTCTTATTGAGGGTAGGTTGGTTGTTGATGGACTAACACTAGTCATAGTTTTGTATGATTATGCTTTTGGATATTCAAGGGCCATTATCCGATGCACAAAATCCCTAAACTATTGCATTATTCAGTTGGATTAATATAAGGAAGATTTGGTTATTACACATATTTGTGTAAAAAATTGTGTATATATTATGCAATAGCATATTTACCGTTGTTTATATTCTGTTGTTGAAATTATATTCGTTGTGATTCTTGGCTTGGTAGCATTAGTTATGCTGGACCTTAGGAGACAATTTTTGGCTGAGGAGAAAGTAGTGCTGAAGACATTCATGTGAACTTTGAAAAGAATTAATTGTTTCTCCATTCATTTTATAAGACACCAGAAATGATTTAAAACCCTTTAACTCTTCATATGAGAACAATTCCTCCAAAAATTCCTTCTGATGTTGAGTAAAAATGAAAGAAAGAACAGAAAGAAATGATAGTGGACAGTTTCAGACAATAGGTTGCCTTACACAAAATCTGTTATCTTTAACTTTAGAAGAGAAATGGCTAGTATTAAATAAAATTCAGAATAGAGGAGCACGTCATTAACGATTTTAACACTAATTCACAACACTCTAACACTCTAACGATTTTGTAGGAGTTTTTTTTTTTTTAAACCCAACTTTGAAAGAACTAGGGAAATATATGAAAATGGCTCAAATTTTCAGAAATTTCCCGCCATGAATCAAACTTGGTGTATTCATAAAAAAACACATTTTTTTTAATTTTCAAGATTCAACACCATTTACCTGAAAATTGATCTTGAAATTCACCACCTGGAAATGGTTGTGTTTTTAAAATTCTTTGATTAACAAAATGAAAAATAGTTGACAATGTGTGGATTTCATTTTGCTGCTCTAGTAATATGCTTGAAAACCACAATATTCTTTCTCTCATTCCACTTTAGCAGTAATGGAACCAACATATGATTCCAAAAAAATATCAGTAACCTCCTTCAGCTGAGAAACTAATACTAATTTCATTGAAGGTTTTGAAACATCTACTTCCATTTTCAATTCTAGGATAAGAAATCCTAGCTTCCAAATTACATATTGTACTATAAATTGATAATACCAAGGTGTTAGACCTTCAGGGGATGGATACCAAGTGTATTTGATATCTCTATAGTGAATAACATTCTATACTACACGTGCAAGCAATTAATATTTCATGAAGTTCTTATATTTGCAAGTGAAGTGAAAACTCCCTTCCAGTTGTGATTTTGTAGCAATGTTGTGGTGTTCCAGTAAATATGTAAAAAAATTCTAATAAATAGAATGCGGGTATAATCTAGCTATTATAAACATATTAAGGTTGCAATGAGTTGCAACAGGCCTTTGCAGTGAAAATAATAGCTAAGGTATCCATGATAGCCAAACCTAGTGGGGTATATGATCCAAGTTCTTATTAAATGCTTTCCCCATAGGTTCAGATTGAGTTTCAAAGCTTAAAAAATACAAAACACGCACTAAGTGACTTCTAAAATTTGAAACCCCATGTTTAATACCTTGAAAATAACAACATACTGCATATTCTAGCTAGAGCTCTTCATTTTTCTCTTTATAAACACGGTCACAATAAAATCCACAGATTATTCATCCTTTAGGAAAACCCTTAGAAGCATTGATTGCATGGGAATATGTACAATAAAAGCATTTAAATTCCTTTAATTCCTACAAAATTTCTCCTTTAATGAAGAAAATATATGTTTGGTATCGATCTCGAAAAGATGTCAAATCAATATTATTAATTAAATTAATCCCATTTGTTACTTCATGCCTCATTTCGAAGGAAATTTTTTCTTTCTCTAATATTTTGCATTTTTTAATACCCATCCATTTTGTTCAGCAAAATTAGGCATACATCATAATTTCCTTGCTTAAAGGAAACAATAGTAAGCTTGTTAACATTACATGCCTTGCCACGATATGGAAGTTTATGAAGCTGAGAGTTTGTATTTGAAAAATGTTTAAATGCACAGTATATATGTGGCTCACAAATTTACTGCACTCATATGGGCTTTGTAAAGTCTTCGTCAATTTCATATTTTGATTACCATTAATGCAACAAAATCTAGAGTCTACACCATTAAAAATCTTTGATAAGGGTTCAACATTACTTATTCCATTCAAATAGTTTTTTCCCACAATTTAATTCAAAATATCATCACTATCCATCTCCTTTCTCCCTCATTCATTCCTACGTTTCAGTCTCATAGAGTTGGCCTCCCTTTGTAAGCTTTTATTTTTTTTTAGTTAGAAAAAATAAGCTACAACATCTAGCTCCATATGTTGAAAATGTTTTTTTTACAAAATGCTGCGAACCGTAGATCAATAGCGTTAGTGTAGCATGGAGTAAAATTAAAATGAAAACCCCAGAATGTCAATACTAATACATGAGATTCTTGAAATCTAAAATTTATTTCTGATTGTGACTGACACCCTTATTCATCAACTAAAAACTGAATTGAGGAACTAGAACTGAAAGTAAAATGGTCAACAATTGAGCTTATTTATGTACAAGCTTCTACTTATGTACAAGGATGATCTCAATCAAGTGAAATTGGCCTTGCAATGGTACCAAGCCAACATTTGAGGTCTAGCCCTAATGCCTCGATGTTGTTGAAATCAAAAAATCACAACAAGTGTACACCATGAAAAATACTTGAACAAACAACTTGATACATACCCCATAAATAACACCCGATGGTGACCAAACAATGTTATCATGTAGTCAACTATTGGGTCATGGAACTAGCAAAAAAAAATTTCAGTTTCCTCATTTTCCTAAAAATTCTACTGAAAAATGTCTGTTTGAATAGGGCAACCATAAAGAGTGTTCATCTCTTCAACTTTAGGCTCTTGGGAAAAATATTGATTCCTTTTTTAATGTGTATGAATAACCTTTTGAAAACCACCTTCTTTCATTCCATAAATCATACTGTCTTCTCTCTAGTAAAATATGTCTTTATTTTTTTCCTCATGAATTGCACCCAATTCCTCTTTGGAACCATACAAATCATAAATTGCAGTATCTTCACCAACCTTATGATCACATTTCTCTTCTTGTACAATTTCCCTTGAACTTTATTATGTATGATATTAATCATAGGTGCGAGGAAAATCAAATTCCACAAAATAAGATCTCTGAGGATTTATTTGCAACTTAATCATTTCTCCTTCTTGTCGATTGTTGTGTAGAAATTCTTGACGCAGTTTTGATTTCTTCTCTATTTTAAGGCTTTCTTGATTTCGTTGGAAGAGATTCAAGAAATTTTCTACTTGTGGGATTATTGAAGAAGATTTAAAAAAAAAAAACCTTTCAGCGTCATCTTCAGAAAAATATAGCTCTTCATTCAGGGACATATTCATAATAAATATGGCTATAGAGTTTTTGAATTCTTGATATATTATAAAAATTATAATTGTTGTTTTCAGCAGGATTTTCATGAGCTCTAAAAATTTCTTTAGAATCATAATATTCACAAAAACCTTCAAAAATAAAATTGTGTGCATATAAATTTCTACAAAAAGATTTGAACACTGAATGAAAATATTTCAAAGAGGAAATTATTGAACGAGGCGAGGACCTATAACAAACCCTAACTCCTTGGTCCAAATAGAACATAAACACCTTCATATTCACATATTCATGAATGATACTCTGTTGCTCCATGCATTCATGAAAGCTTCTAAGATGTTCGACTGGACTTTCATCTACATCTCTAATGAATATTGGAAGACATTCATTCCAATCATGAAATGTAGGCTTCTAATGAGGATAACCAGGGATCCTAGTGAAATCTACTGGGGAAAATTTATTTTCTAAGAACGCAGGAGAAATCATTAAGACCGAGAAAAGTAACCCTAAAGTGAAGATCACGGGTGAAAATATTAAACCAACTCCTAAAAGTTATCACCTTCAAGAATCGATGAGAGACTCAGCCTATTCACTCTCTTTGCTCACCAACCAAAGAAATGATTCTTAAATAATAGCCCAGGTAAAAATAACTTTGTATCTTCGTTCCCCAGCAAATATGCTAAAACATGTTGTACCTTGGGAGACATCAGTGCCTAAGAATTTCATGTGAACTTTGAAAAGAATTAATTGTTTTTTGATTCAATTTATAAAACCCCAGAAATTATTTTAAACCCTTTATCTCTTCATATGAGAACAATGCTTCCAGAAATTCCTTATGAGGTTGAGTACAAATGACAGAAAGAACAGGAAGAAATGATAGTATAAAGTTTCAAACAATAGGTTGTGTTACACAGAATTTGGTATATTTAACATTAGAAGAGAAATGGCTAGCATGAAATTAAATTCAGAATACATGAGTGCTTGAATAAGGATTTTAACTCTAATTCACAAGATTGTAACATTTGAGACCAAAAACTACATTACTCAGTTCTGAGAGAAGAATGTTACAAAAATATGAGATAATAAAGACTAATCATACCCAACAAATTGCGAAAACTCTGTGAAATATTTATTCACGAGTATATGAAAGTGAAAGTACAAACTTTTAGTTCCTTTGAGGTCCAAAAGTTTGGAACCTTACAATGCCTTGATTTTTCCTTTTTTATTTCCCCTCTCAACCTAATAGACTAATTGTCCCAAAATTGGTTATGGAAGTAACTCATGGAAAATTTCATAACTATCTCTTTTCACGAATAATAGCTCATTTTGAATCTCTGAGAGCTTATTTTGGAATAGTTTTATCAATTTAATATATATATATATAACATAATATATTTAATGTTAACTTATATCCTCTATGTGTTAACAATAACAAACATAAATACCTCCTTTTATCATGATTTTGTACATGTTGATTCAAACATATCTCGCAGTTCTTAAATCATATGAAATGATATTTGGATTTTAATGAAATATGTGTAGATCTTATAGAAAACGACAAATGGGTTTTTTGAAATCCAAAACCACCTACGAGATCACCTCTTAGAGGTTTCTGAAAATGAAAACAGTGATGACATAATCAACTAGGGTCATTGATCTGTTCGATGGCTGCTTGAAGACACTTCTTATGGGACCACACTTTCTCATAAATTTCTTGCAACTTGTGTTGTCGTAAAACCATTGGATCTTGGATAGATGATATATTTCTTGATTTTATATAAAATTATAGCTTGTTTTATTCTATTTGACTGCATTTAATTTTAATGATTCTTGTTGATCCTGAGCTTTTCACACTTCACTGTCTTCAAACTGAGGTGCTTTAATCTAGTTTTTGTGCATAGGGAAACAATCACGCGAAATTTTTCTCACAAGCCATATATTTGGAGAGCTTATACTTAGATACTAAATTGCTAGGGTGTTCAAGCATCCAAATAGAAAAATCCTCTGTATATAATTCACACTTCCACTATGGTAGCTTCATTAAACCAAGTTGACGTTGATCTCGACAATGAAACTTTAAAATTTTATTTTCCATTGAAATTGAGTTCCTTTAATTTGAATTTAGCATCATTTGAGAATGACATTTCCATCTTCCAAATTAAATTCCATCACGAATGAGACATCACCCAATTTTGGAAGAATTTTTTTTTTTAAACTAGCTTTGAAAGAAGTAGGGAAATATATGAAAATGATCCAAATTTTTAGAAACTTCTTGTGATGAAGAAAAAATGTTGTATTCTGAAAAAAACCAATGTTTCGGATTTGAAAAAATCAACATTATTTTCCCAAAATTTGATCCCAAAATTCACTACCTAGAAATGGCTACATTTTTAAACTTCTTTGATTAATAAAATGCAAAACAATTGATAATTTGTTGATTTCACTCTATTGCTTGAATACTCTACTTGCAAACCATGATATTACTTCTATTATTCAACTTTAGAAGTAATGGCACCAGGATATGCTTCCAGTAAAATATTAGTAACCTCCTTCAGCTGAGAAACTAATTTTGATTTCGTTAATGGTTTTGAAACATCTGTTTCCATTCTTAATTCTATGATAAGCGATGCTAACTTCCAAATTCCAGATCATATTGTCGGTTTACAATACCATGGTGTAATACCTTTAGGAGAGGGATACCAAGAGTATTGGATATCTCTATAGAGAATAACAATGCGTAATACACTTGTGTAAGCAATTAAGTTTTGACAAAGTTCTTATATTTCCAACTAGAGTGACAAATCCCTTCCCAGTTGTTATTTTCTAGAAATGTTGTTGTGTTATAGTAAATACTTTTACACAAGCTAATAAATAGCATGTGGATAAAATCTCGCTATTATGAGGAAAATGAATTTGCAATGAGTTTCCTCAGGCCTCTGCAGCAAAAGGAATAACTGAGGTATCCATGACAACCAAACCTAGTGGCGTAAGTGATCTAAGTGCCTATTAAATTATTTCCCCACATGTTCATTTCGAGCATCAAAGATGAAGAAATATAGAACATGTGCTAAGTGACTTCCATATTTTGAAAACCCATGTTTAATACCGCGAAAAAAAATCATACTGCATATTCTAGCCAATGCTCTTCATTTGTCTATTTATAAACCTGCTCCCAATAAATGCCCTAGCCTATTCATCCTTTAGGAAAATCCTTGGAGACACTGATTGCATGTGAATATACACAATCAACACTTTTACCTTCATTTAATTTCTACAAAATTTCTCCTTTAAGGAAGAAAATCTCTTCCTGGTATCGATCTGGAAATGATCTCAAATCAATATTATTAATCAAATAAATCCCATTTGTTACCTCATGCCTCATTTCTAAGGAAATGTTTTATTTCTCTCTTATTTTCACGAATGTCTCGTGAACTTGCATTGCTGAATAGCCATCCATTTTTTTTAGCAAAGTTAGGCATACATCATAATGTCCTTGCTTATGGGCACCATGAGCAAGCTTGTGAACATTGCATGACTTGCTACGATATGGAAGTTGATGAAGTTAAGAGTTTTTATTTGAAAAATGTTTAAATGCATAGTAGATATGTGGTTCACAACTTTACTCCACTCATATGGGCTTTGTAGATTCTTCATCAATTTAATATTTTGTTTAGCATTAATGCAACAAAATCCATAGTCTACACCATTCAAAATATCTCACAAGGGTTCAACATTACTGATTCCATTCATATATGTTGTGATCACAGTTTCATTGTCAATATAATTATTAGCCATATTCTTTCTCCTGCATTCATTCATCCTTAGTTTCAGTCTCATAGAGTTGGCCTCGATTTTTAAGAATTTTTTTTAGCTGGAAAAAATAAGCTACAACAAGTGATTTAAGATTCTATCATAGACACCAATATCATGGAAGAAAACATGATTTCACAGTGTGTGTGAGCTACTTTGAGATAAAGTTAATCAGAGTGTTCATAGCAAAGCGGGTCAAAGGGAGATGCGATTATATCTATATCATGGAGAAGATAGTTCAGTTGAATACTTGTTGATGTGGTCTTGAATGGATTAGCAGTGAGATTGGTTGGGAGTTCTCATCGATTCGTGCAGAGCCCGATGAACAAAAATTTATTGTAGTACAAGTTGTTGAATGTGGACTTCCCATGACTTGTCATGGATGGCTGGGATAGCTTGAGGATTTATTTGGCATGGATGATATTAGGATGCTCAATATTTCATCATGTAATGGACTACAAATCAACATGCTAGATTCTTCATCAGATCATGTTTTTGCATATATGAGATGAGAGGGAGGTTCACGAGTGTTATTTGATTTAGCAAGATGCGTGCTTAGAAGACTGACCCTATGGATATCATGAAGACTCATAGTGAGTGTAGCCTCATATGTAGCAGCTTTATAGAGGTCTGAGATATTCAGGTTCAAATTCAATGAGTTAGAGGCACTACCAATATTGTAGGGTTCATTCTACACATTATTCTACAATTATGGACACCATATGGGTTGGTGTCTTCAGTGATGATGGAGAAATCCTAGTGTTGGGAGTACCTCCCTCGGTATTAGGGAGTGTTGAGATTTGTAGCCTGGGAGGTACTCCAAACCCTATTCTTGAGGGTTTTGGAGACCTTGGCACACAAGTATGGCTTGGGGTTTTTGAAACCCAAGCTTTGGGCTTTGTACCCATTGATGTTGGGGCCAAAAAAATGTAGATGATTTCACATGTGATGGATGGATATGATATTGGACATCAAGAAGAACCATACACATCGAATATCATTGAAATTTCAGTTGTATGTGAAGATAAACTAATTTTTGAAGTTTATGTGTGGGATTGTGGCACAAAGTTAAGGTCGAATTAGTGTTTGAGTGACCTTATGTAATTTGGAAATACCTCTTGGATGAATTTTATGGATCCCTTGTATTTTCTATAAATACAAGGTGATGGAGACTCATTTAGGTATCCAAGTGTTCAAGAAAAGTGAGTAATTCAACATATTTGATATCTCTAATTGGGATGTAAGCTATGAAATATTCCAATGAAGGAGAGGAGGGATAGTTTGGCCCTCATGACTTTTTTGGATGCAAAGTGACCTTGCATAAGGGTTGAGTAGGAGATCCAATGTTTTGGGTTGTTTTTGAGAGGTTTTATGGAATATATGCCCCTTTTTTTAGAGTCTACAACTCTTTGGTGGATGAAATGAGGACTTGAGTTCTATTGGTGCCTATTTTAAGGGGCCATGAGGGATAGAAGGGAGTGTAGAGTAGTCCTAAGGGATTCAATGCACTCAATGCCCACCAGTCATTGATGAGAGTCCCTTCATTGTACCCTTGTCATTGCCAGCACCTATCCTCAGAGTTAGGATTGTTTCTCTACTTGACTATTATAGCTGCATGAGCTTTAGTCATGGTAATTCTTGAGATGTGGCCTACTTTTGGATTCGTACGGAGATCCCCGACTACTATAAGGAGGTTCCAATGGAGGGAAAGGGATCATATTTTGGGTCTGGGGTCCTGTATTTTATGCCAAAAGAAAAAGTGTATTTGTGAAGGAGAAAATTGGTAATGACTTAGTGGAGGACACTAAAAAGGAGGTTCGTAGTTGTTAGGAGAATTTATGGGAAGTGGTTAAGGACTTTTAGTCGACTATAACATTCCCTGACCAAGTTGACATCTACAACAGTAGGAAAAAACCCAAAGGTGAAGCATGAAGGTATGCTCATGAGGTTGTATGGTTGAATTATTGTTAGGTGTTGGGTCTAGTTTTAGACTAGATTGGATTGGTTCTTTTTCAAGTCTGTTAACATCCAAGAGGAATGGTATTCCTAGTAGTTGTATGGCCTTAGTAGGAGTAGATGGTACAACAAGGATGCTCACTCATGGTGTCATGAACAAGTGTGGAAAGTGGAATTAAGGGAATTTTTAGGTCTAAAATGAGACTCCTAAGGAAATGATAAAATAATACTACAAATAATAAAATAATAATAGATTAGATCATCAAATTTTAGAGGGAAAACAGAAAAAAACTATTTTTTCAACTCGTATTTCAACTTATCTCCCTATGGGTTTACTCAAATTTCGAGTGGAAATACTCATTGGATGCATAACTTTATTCCTCATCCAATTAGTACACATGTTTCATACTTTCAATTGACCCTCCTACACAAAAAATGATACATACATGAAAAATGTGATTGCAATCACGTTTTTTCATGTATTTCTCGTTTATTGTGTAGCATGGTCCAACAAACATAGGCAACATGTGTACTCCTTGGGTGAGGAATTAAATTTTTCATCCAACAAGCACTCCCTCTCAAAATTTAAGTAAAATCTTAGGGAGATAAGTTAAAAATACGAGCTAAAAAGTAGTTTTATTGTTTTATTACTTTTTAATATTTTTACTTTTTTACTCCAAAAAAGGTGAAACATCCCACATGTTTGACATCATCATCTTTAATCCTTTTAGTTCTTATAAAGTTTATTTTTGTTGTAAATTTTTCTTAGGAGGCCCATTTTAGACGTCAAAATTCCCCTAATGATTGAGAATTTATTTTCTGTTGGAGGGCATCATGATAGTGCCCAAGTTAGAGCCTGGGGTGCACCATATTGATGGAATTAGGTGGTTTCTAGGGTGGAAGTTGACGATATCAAGGGTTTTATAATCCAGGAGAAGCTTGAGTAGCCCTATACTTGTGTATGGAGGGAGACATCTACATCAAAAGAGAGGCATTCCTCCTAGCATGTGCTCATTGTGGGAGATGAACATCTTGCAATGATAGGTGTAAGCCTACCATGCCCTATGTTACTCTTCATTAGAGCAATGAAAGAATAGTATAGTGGACTAAATTCCCTCAGTATCAGACAAGAAATAGTGGACAATAGGGAGTTGTTCACAAAGAGAGTTGTGAATAACTCAACAAGAGTATCGATGTGTTGATGCATTGACGGATGAAAAATCAATGTGAGAGTAGATTAGATAGCCGAGATTTGGTTTGTAGATGGACTTGGAAAATTTATAGAGGAATTTGTAGCAGATCATGAGTCAAAGGACAAGGAAATTAAAAGGTACGACCAAGAGGAGTTGAGAGAGCACACTACATTAGCTAGATGGGAAGAGTAACTTGTTGATGGTATATTGGTTGTTGATGGTTTGACACCAGGCCCTAGTTTTGTATTATTTTACTTATGGATATTTAAAGGAAATTAGCCCTGGTATGAGAGACCTAGACTATTGTGTTATTCAGTTGGATTAATATAATGAATTTTGAGTTGTTGTACATATTTGTGTAAAACATTATGTATATTTTGAGCACTAGTATATTTATTATTGTTTATATTTTGCTATGTAAAGTATCTTCATTGTGCCACTCTTGGTTTGGTAGTGTTAGTGGTATAATATTCTACTCTAGACACCAAGATAATGGAAAGATAACATAAGTATTCTTAGATATACTTAGTCGAGTGGGGTTGGTTTGATTTTGAATTGCCTGAGTAATTCTCGTACAATTTCATCTGACTCTGTTGGCGTTCCATTTAGTAGAAGTGGAGTTACATGTGCAACCTCTAATGTTAAAAAAAAAGTTGTAGCAAGACAATAGTCTCAATAGTAAAGGTATCCATTGTGTAATTAAGTTACATGACAACGAGTGTTAGGGGCCACGTTAAAGGGGGAAGGGGATGTTATTTGTACATGTAGATTTTTACATACTCAATTCAAGAGCACTTACTATTGAGTTAAGGGCCATTTGTTATATTTTTGGACTCTGACCATGTGCAACAATTATATGATACAAAGGAAAAGAGATGGAAAGAGATGAAATTGCTGGCTTGGGGAAGGGGCACTGAAAACTAGGAAAGAAAAAACGTGGGTCCTCTTCCATTCTTAATGAGATCATCCAAATTTTTTGGAAGTTGTAGTCTATTCAACCAACGAGAAAGAGGGAAATTGTACCAATGGACAACATATTTCAAGAAGAGAGGCATGATGGTGTTGATATTAACATTTTTTTTCTTTTTCAATATCAAACTAATTTAATTTAATGTTTCATCGTCTCCTTTATTTATTGATATGTGTCAATCTTTATTTGAAAGGGTCCCAATTTGGTATGTGTCTCCTAGTTCAGGGAGGATTCAAACCAAATTGTTGGTTAGAGCAAAGAAGGAGTTGGATAAAATGTTAGAGACTATTAAATCCTTATTTGGTGTTAGTATTCTTTTCATCGATGAATGTATGCAAAACACCATCCACTCGTTAATTTCATGATGTGTTCATTGAATGGACTAGTTGTTTTGAAAGATATCGATATCCATCGAAGATAAAAGGATGCATAACATATATGTGAGTTGTTCATTAAAATTTATTGAAGATGTAGGTGTTTATACTTGTGAAAATTATTACAAGTAATGAACCTATTTACAAGGTTGTTGGCATGTTTGTGGAAAATGAATATCCATGGATATCTTTGTGAATAATCCACAATTGCAGTAACTAGAAACTATTATTTTAACTGATGAAGTTAATTTGTCTTTGGTTAATTAATTTAATGAAAAATTATGAACAGCTTGCTAAAAAAATATTTGCAATAAATAAATGTGTCAAAAAAAAATTAAACTATAACTCAGAAATTCATGCACACAATTGACATATTTATTTTGGACTAATGTCCCCATAGAAACCCAGAAGGGAAAACTGGTGTAGCATATGAGGTTTTATTTTATTATGCATTAAAACATAGAATTACAAATGTTTGCCTCTATGGCTTAGCTCCAAAAAATTATATCTCAATAGGGAGAATTATTTTTCCCTCTACCCAACTCAGTCTGGCCCTCACTGGGAAACCCGCGCTCCGTGGAAAATTTTCTTTGCCTGCCTATAAGTATGCACTACTTCCTCTAAATAACTCAATCTACCTTGGAAACCTCTCTAGAGGAGTTTTCATTCCTGTATCTTCTTTTAGAAACAATTCACTAGGACACGAATTCGAAACTGAATGTTGGGAGAAACATCCTAGTGAGTGTTTATTTGGTTTATTATGTATAAAGGAAATTGAAAAAGGAATTGGAAAAGGCTTTGAAAAGGAAAATAGGCATTATTGACATTTATTTATGAAAATAAAGGAAAATATGAGAGAAGGAAGGTGAAACCGTGAGGAGGAACTTGAAGGAAAAATAGAGAAAACTGAAGAAAATAGAGACCTCATTAATAAAAAGGCTTCTCAGGATTGGTTAACATCTTTTGTTAATTTAACCTTTTGTCAGTTCATGTTTGCATCTCTATTTACTCTCTCTCTCTCTCTCACACACACACACTTAGAGCATTCTTAGAGCACTCTAGCACTGGAGATAGGAAGGCAAAGGAAAGAAAAGATCAAGCAAGGAATAGTTGGATCAAGCTGCTATATTTGGATTACTTGAAGGTATCGAGTTTCATGTATGGTTTACTTAGTAGTTTTGGCATGCATGGTATATGCATGTGTTTATTTGGTTATGTTGTTGTTAATGACATGGGGTTTTCTATGTGTGACAGTGGTTTCAACCTTTCCTTGTCATTTTTGGATAGCCATATTGTGATGGGGTTCTTTCATTTGGTTGAGTTGGATTTTTCGATGGTTTTGGAACTGGGTGAGGTGGTCTCAGGAAAATTCACAAAGGCCTAGGAAACCCTTGATTGGTAATGGCAGGATACATGGTAAAGCTTGAGGGTGGATATGGGAAAATTCCTCAAGGTATTGGTGAAGAAATCCAAAGGAATACATGCTTGTTTAGGTCCTAATGACCCCTTGATCGTTAATGGTGATATTGTGATAAATCCTGGTAGTGTATGTTTATTGTTTGGGATAGGAATCCCTTGACTAATAATTGTGGGATACATGGTAAATACTGAGAAATCCCTGGTTGTTTTGTTGTGAGTCTTACAGTCTTATTTGGAATATAGCACCAGGGTGATTGGTTGAAATAAATTTTTGGTTCATCCCAATCTATGGTCAGGTGGTACATGGAAGTTCCTGACTTGATTATATTTTGCATATGTAATCATAGTTATTTTCCTCTTGTATTTCATGACTATGTATACTTGTTATTACGTGGCTTTGATGGTTTTTATATCATTGATATTACTCTGGTTATAAGAATGGTTTTATGAAAAACTTTAGCTATGTATCTCATCATGTTTTGATTAGTAAATGGATTGTTAATGGATTTATTACCTAATAGATGATAATGTAGCTATAGTGGGAGGTGTAATCACTCCCCCCATCTCACAAGGCTGAGAATGGAACTGAAGGAGGTAACCATAAACCAACCTTTAGGTCAAGTAGATAGCCCTACCAAAAATAGAGAGGGCTCTCTCAATTTCACTTTATAGCCAATGATATGATTGGATATATAATGATATTAGGCTAGTTATGATGCCAATTAGATTATGGATTTTGTTTGTTTGAAGTTTTTTCTCGATAGGAATGACTGTTACGGAACTAGGATTAGGGTTTAGGTTAGATTTTAAAGGTTATATTACAGAGGAAAGGATGAGGCCATGCATGTACGCTTAAGAACATCATTAATTTTTCATTGTGTATAGGGTGAAGAGGGAGAGAGTCAGAATGAGCATTGAAATGAATTCATTCATCGGAAGAACATAGACATAATCGTGTAAATCTTATTAAAGAAAAGCATGGAAAGCATGATTTTTGTCTATATACTAATTAGATTAACATACATAATATTACATGTGAAATAAGGATAACATAAAATTCAACTTAATAATATTACAGAGAATTTTTTTTTCTCAAAGGCATACTACTAGAGTCTCAACACTATGTGTGCATAATTGTCTTTGATTTCATTCAAAAAAACTTGTACAATAGCTGCACTGCAAATAAAAACTATCCAACCTCTAAAAACACTTGAGTTTGGAGTACATATAGAAAATAGATAATATTCCACCTCATTGGGTATAAATATGATCCAAAACACTTCATAAATGCACACTATGAGTAATTTCCTAGTTTATAGGGAAGTTAGAAACAATCCCCCCAAATTTAGCTAATAATTATGAGTCTTTTTCTCCTGGATTAATTACATCATTCCTCCACAAGGAGAAGAGAAAAAAAACTCTCCTACCAAAAAGATACCTCATGGGACAGCTACAATTCAAAATCCGAAGTTTTTTTGGCTTGACAGTTGTCCAAAGGAATTCAATAATAGAAGCGCTGCGCCTCCCAGTAGAAGCGTCGTGCCTCCTAGCAGAAACGTCGCACCACTTTTGAGCTCATTTTGACAAAATTTTAGGTACCTACTTGAAAATATGAGAGTTCAACTAGGTATCCTTATGTGCATCCTTTCCATTTCACCCTAAAAATTGAGAAAATGACCCCTGGAAGGCCTTCGAAAACTAATTCTCCCAACCTCACTCCAGAAGCATCGCACAAAGGAAATATAGTTGCATAAGCATGAAAAATGTGGTGCTTTTTGCATTTTTATTCAAAATGGGAGGGTGAAATGCAAACCTGAGTTCATATCTGTGATGTAGGAGTGAAAATAAATCCAACCATGCAAAATTTCTCCATTTATATGCTCCGAGAAAAAGCTTCACATCGCTGCATGACGCTTCTATAATGACCATTTTTCTAGAATTTCCAGAAACATTTATGCAAAAAAAAGGCTTAAATATGGATCAATATCTCTCTAACCATAAATTTTTTTAAAAAATGGAGATAGGTTGTTGGTCTTTGGCATTTAATAACAACAACCTCCTCTAGGTTTTCAAATACTCTCCCATTCACTCAAAATCCAAGTTTGTAATTAATCACTAAAAATTTGCAAAAGCATAGCGCACTATCAGAAGAGGCGTCATGCCTACTTTGAGAGGGAGTTTTGAGGCCTTTCCAGGGGATATTTTGGCTGAAATTGGTATGTTTGGAAATATTAGGATGTCTGATACAAAATGGAGTCAGCAAGCACTGAAAACCCCTGCTACAAACTCCTGAAAGTTTGACTTGAAGGCAATCTCTTAAAAAGTGAAGAAAATGACCTCGAGAAACTGTATTTTTGGCATTTCTCTCAAATAATAACATTTATGCATAAAATGAAGGATTTTTATTTTTATTTTTCCAATTATTGACAAAAACCTCTTTCACGTTTTTCAAATTCATCTCCATTACTTTAGAATCTGATTTTGAAGCAAAACTATCCCTGTGTGCAATGTAAACTGTAGAAAATGATCACGAAGCTCTAAAAATGATGACATGGTTCTGAGTTGTCTCAAACCTGGAGTTTTGTCCTCCCTTATGAATCTTCTTTTTTCCCTCCATAGTTTTTGTCAACAAGATAAAACCCTAGCTAGATGAAATGGGTAGGGGAAGTGTAGAATTAGGAAAATAGGGGATAATGGTAGGGTGGATTTAGGGGTGGAAATGGGGTGGCAGGAAGGTGGGGAAAAATACATAAAAATATATAGTGGTAGGGTGATGAGTTTTAAATAGTATGCAAGTGAAAATTTTGGAAATGGGCAAGAGGAAGGTGCCCAAAAGATCAAAACAGAGAGATTTTCTAGTTTTTCTGCCAGAATGTAGTGAAAATTAGGGTTTTGATGAAATTCATGGAAATGAAGGTTGTGAGTGATACGAAGTGTTAAGGTATGATTTATGAATGTTGTACAAAGGTTTTATATGGTTATATTATGGTTTTATTAGCTAAAAAAGACAAAATATGGAAAACACTAAAAAACATAGTGGAGATGACCTAATGAAGGAAACGACTCATTTACTGATGAATTTTGACTTGAGAGAGGTAGGAATGGTTTCCACTTATTTTTTAGGTGGTGTATAAAACCTTGTGCAATTTTTTTGGATCTTGGACGACTAATTTGGATCTTAAACACAAAAAGTGTAGCACATGCCAAAAACGTAGCACAACACCTACGCAGCAGACCAAAAATGAAGCCCAACGCTTCCAGAAGCATAGAAGGAGAAAATTGGCACAAATTTGTTGTTTTTTTTTCAACCCTTAGCATATGTGTAGTATTATGGTGAGAATATAGGAGCTCTATCGACCATAAAAGATAAAATTAGTTGAAGAAGTCTCTTTTTTCCCTTTTATAACACCATAAATCAATTATTGTATTCTAGTGGAAACACAAACTTTTTGAAGAAATTTCTACTTTTTAAAACTCTTTAATGAAGAAGCACAGTTTATTTGATGAAAGAAAAAATTCCCTCACTTATTTCCCTATCTTTTCTACATCCCTATGCAAATGGCTTGTATGCTAAAAATGAAATTCTATTTTCCTTCTTTCATGAAAAAAATTGACTCTTATGGTGGTGAAACAAATGAGACCTAGACTCTGACCTAGATGAGGGTGTGGTGAATGACCTATGAAATGATTATCACCATTAATAGAGTGAAGGGAGAAACATTTTAGATGTAGATATATTTAATGAACAAAATTTTATTTGAAACTTGACTTGAAACATGAAATTTTGGCCTAGGAACACTACTAGCTAAAATTGAAAGAGTACATATGATCATTGAACATTTGGACACTCACATTTTTTCTAGCTAGGGATTGAATGTCCTTCATGAGTTTTCAAGAACACCGTAGAATAGGTAGCCCCATCCATTGGGAAATGGATTCACTGAAACTACAATCTTCAAACTGAAATCTGAACTGTACATCATTAATTGCAAACTCTGTTCAAAATTGACACTGAAAAATATGCTCATTATGTTGATCTTATTAATCACACCTTAGCTACTCTAACTGATCCATAAATCACTTTATCAAGTGAAGTTTAAGACCCAATATAACCAATCAATTAAACTACTACCCGACTGATGCTTGTATTTAGCTTCAGTAGGCATAAAGAAATATTGAGTAAATGGAAACTAAAAATTAAATGTGAGCCCAAAACCTGTGTTGGTGAACAAGACAAACTCCACCTTTTCTGATGCTTGCAAAATACTGCCAAAGGGGTCTTGAAAATCGTGAAACATTACCTCTTTTTGGTCAAAAAATGAAGGGATATGCTTTCAGATATAATGGATGATTGTTCTTCTTCATTTGGTTGATCCTTCTTAAATAAAAATGTATCAATATTATCTTACACATCATCCAGATCATAGACAAGATTTGTATGTTCTTATAGATCTTCAATTCAGATATCCAAATCGGCATCAACGCAAATAACTACAAGTAGCTTTTCATGTATATCAGAAAGAGAATTGCCTTGGCTTTGAAAAAATTCTATATCTTGATCCTTTGAAGGTTGTTGAACATGTTCATCAAAATTAAGACAAAAAACCTGTTGTACACTATTTTTTATTACAATGGATAAATCATGACTCTCTAGAGTTTCTATACAAGAAAACTCAAAATTTTGATATGAACATATTTCTTCTTCAATTAAAAACTCAAAAGAGGAATTAGATGAAGAGTAGCTGGACATAACATCTTCCTATATATCTTGATCGCAAGAAGATTGTAAATACTATTGTAAATTATCATCAAATTCGGAAGATGGAAGATCAATGTCATCCTTTGAAGAATTATGCTAAAGTTCACTATCATCCAAGGTGGAATCCATGATCTTCTCATGGTGGTGAAAATGGTTTTCATTCAAGGAATCCAAGAGTTAATTATCCATAAACTCTTCATTTCCATAAGCACTTTCTAGCTCTTGAATAAAATTCTCGAAGTGATCACAACAATCCTCAATGAAAAGAAAATAAGGATAGATTTCTCTATACTTCTCAAAAAATACTGAGTGAAAATCCTTGAGACAATAAATACAAGAAGGAGGCAAGATTTCATACCAAAATCTTGATTTTTATTCTAATGTGATCATGAGCAAATACATTAAACAATCGTCATAAAAATTAGTCTTCAACTTACACACATGCGTATGAAATTTTATTAAATGAAGTGTAGCATCATCACCTTTTCAATATCTGAATTTTGGAAAGTATATTTGCCAATCTACCTGAGGCATATGATTTGGAAATCCTGGAACATGATCTCAATTCATAGGAGCATTCCTTTTAGATGTTGAATCCATATCTAAAACAATGAAGTCACAAAAATGTTCTTGAAGCTATCGTTTTTTTAACATTGGAGTCGCCATGAAAACTATGAACTTTTTTATTCTTTGACACTGCAGTCGCTAGGTGAAAGATGCACAAACTTTATGTTCCTGACCACTGTTAACCATCAGAAACCAGAGCTAATATCTTTTTTTCTTTCTTGGGAAATATTTAACATTCATTCCCTGACGATGACACCAAAAATGTTATCACTCCCCCAGTTTCACAACACTGAGAATGGAACTGAAGGAGGTAACCACAAACAAACCTTTTGGTCAGGTAGCTAGCCCTACCAAAATCAGAGAGGGATCTCTCAAGGTAACTGTAAAACCAATGAGATTACTAGATATATAATTATGTTAGGCTAGTTATGATGCTCGATAGATTAGGTTTTTTGTTTGTTTGAAGTTTTTGTTGGATATGAATGATATTCAAGGAAATAGGATTTAGGTTTAGGTTAGATTTAAAAGGTTAGATTCTAGAGGCAAGGATGAGGCCAGGTGGATAAGCTTAAAAACATGATTAAATTATCATTGTGTATAGGGTGAATAGAGAGAGAGTCATAATGAGCATTAAAATCAATTCATTCATTGGAAGAACAGAGATATATTTTTGTAAATCTTATTAAAACATGTCATGGAAATCATGATTTCTGTCTATATAATGATAAGATTAAAATACAGAAGCATAAATCTGAAATAAGGATAACATAACATTCAACCTGATAAATTATAGAGAATTTTTTTTTCTCAAAGGCGTACCACTGGAGCCTCAACACTATGCTTGCAACACTGTCTTTGATTTCATTCAAAAAAACTTGTACACTAGCTCTAATAGCAATAAAAACTATGCAACCTCTAAAAAGGCTTGATTTTAAAGAACATATAGAAAATAGAGAATACTCCACCTCATTGGGTCAAAATCTGATCCAAAACACTTCATGAATGCACCCTATGAGTCATTTCCTAGTTTCTAGGGAAGTTAGAAACAATCCCCCCAAATTTAGCTAATAACTAGGAGTATGTGTCTCCTCGATTAATTACACCATTCCTCCACAAGGAGAAGCAAAAAAAAACTCTCCTACCAAAAATAAACCTCATGGGACAAATACAATTCTAAATTTGGAGCTTTTCTAGCTTGACAAATTTCCAAAGGAATCCAATGACCAAAGCATCGTGCCTCCCAGCAGAAGCATCGTGTACATTTAGAGCTGATTTTGGCTGAATTTTAGGCACCTATTTGCAAATGTTAGAGTTATTCTAGGTAGCATTATGTTTCTTCTTTCCATTTCACCCTCAAAATAGAGGAAATACCCCCTGGAAGGCCTTCATGTAAATTTATGTAGATGTTCTATGCTTGATGCAACTTTACCTTTTATTACGGTGGTCAGCGGGATGCTTCAACCAGCAATTTCTTCTTGGTTGGCCAACCCAGCTTGTGTCACAACAACCCTCGAATCAGTCACCCATTCAACTCAAATTCAACCCTAGAAAATTCAATGCTATCCAGAAAATTCAACGTAGGGCAGCAAAACTAAAGTCAATGTAGCTCATTCTTTGGTCAACCTTTTTCAACTTTTGTGCCAATGGGTACGACCTTCCAAAATCGAACTCTCCACCAAATTTCAGCCCTTTTGGACCATGCGTTGACCAAAGTCAATGCTGGTCAAAATAGCGTGGAAACCCTAGCTGTGGTGAGCTGCGATAAATCTTAGTCAACCCTTGCTGCAGTAAATCATCCTTTTTCCCATGTGTGAACCGAATTTTCCTCCAAGGAGATCGTACTAAATCAGAAGAGAAGATGTGAGTGATGAGAGTGAGTGAAAGAATTTCCAACGTTGACTGTATATATATCCATCATTGAGGTGTGTGATACATCTACTAGGGGTGTAAAACCTTAAGGCCAACCTGCACATATTTGAAATTATTAAAAATAAATTCAAAATAAATGTTTCGCTCATCAGATTAAGATAAATTTTATATCGATATTACACCTCTCTGAAAGAGGAACCCAATAAATATATTGGTGTCTTCATCTGAGCATCACAACATGGAGTTTGGACCTAGTTTTACAATTTTAACACTCCCTCTCAACTAGGGAGAACTCGATCCACCTGTGAAAAAAAACATCGTGCGTCATCCCACGGTAACTTGCTTTGCTGGCCTCTTTATTTTGGAACAGAAGTGCGTCAGTCACAAAGACATCATGCCCCGGCTAATAGATTTATCCCAGAGGTCTGAAACCTCTATCAGACTCACAAAGAGTCTCATACCAACTCGAAGTTGGTTTACCTGACCCTAAGTCAGTTGGAGGTCTGAAACCTCACTATACTTGATCCAAAATCAAGCGGTTGGACTGTGCCATCCTAGATAGAAAGTACGGAAATATTTGATGCATCCATCAGTCTGTGCTGCTAGTCTCTAGCTTTTCCCACCTCATTGGCCAAATGAGAGGTACTTCCCATGAGCCCTGAACTCAATGGGTAGGATTCATACGAGGCATAGATAATGAGAGGTGAACCAACTCAAACATCATAATGGTGGGGCAGAACCACCACAAGGTTAGGAAAGCCTAGCCTTGTGAGTGCTTATAGCTCCGAGAAGTTATCCCCAAATCCCCCCAGAGTTCCCAGAGCTCATCGTCCAAAAGGACCCACATCATAGGGTCGTTCCATGATACCAAGACTCTCGTGGAAGGTTAGGAACTTGACCTTCCCCAAGGGCTTTGTGAGAATATTCGTGGCCTGCTCATTAGTTCCTATATGATCGAGCCTTACGATGCCTCGCTGTAGCATATCCCAGATATAGTGGTACTTGATATCAATATGCTTGGATCGATCGTGGAACACTGGATTCTCGGAAAAGAGAATCCCACTCTGGTTATCACAGAGTGTCATGGTGGTATCTAGCACATGTCCAAATAGATTACTAAAGAGATTTCACAACCAAACTACTTCACAATAGGCCATACTTGCTACAATGTATTCGGCCTCTGTGGTGCTCCAAGCCACCGACTTCTTCTTCCTGCTCATCCATGAGATCGAAGAAGAACCAAGATTGAAGCAGTATCTTGATGTACTCTTACGATCCACCACACTGCCAGCCCAATCGGCATCAATATATCCAAGGAGTGTCATGCTCCTGGCAGTGTATCTCATCCCATGGTTTATCATGCCCCGAAGATATCTCAGAAGATTCCTGGAAACAACCCAGTGAAAGTGATGAGGCTCAACCATATGTTGACTCAAAGTGTTCACTACAAAACATATATCTGGACGGGTGTTCACTAAGAACATCAGGGCCCCTACGAGTTGAATATACTCAGTAGGATTTGATAATACGGGCCTACCACTTAGATTATTGAAGTTGAGTTCCATTGGTGTTGACATGGACTTGTAGTCCGCTATACCAAATCCTTCTAGAAGCTTCACAATGTATTTTCCTTGAGAGAGGAAAATCTCGCTAGGTCTCTACCAGACCTCCAGGCATAGGAAGTAGTGCATCAGTCCTAGGTCCTTCATCTCGAACTAAGAAGTGAGCTCTCTCTTGCACTGATGAATGAGAGGGTAAGCACCTGTCAGGAAGAGTTCATCCACATACAACACCATGATGAGAGTTTTTCCCTTGACAACCTTGAAGTAAAGGTTTGGATCAAAATTACTTCAAGTGAAGCCCAAATTTATCAAGTAGCTATCTATCCTCTCGTACTAAGCTCTGGGTGCTTGCTTCAGCCCATAAAGGGCATTCTTCAACCTACAGACATGGGTGTCCCGATCCTGGACTTCGAACCGCAAAGGTTGCTCCACATATACCTCTTCCTTCATCGCACCATGCAGAAATGTGGTCTTCACATCCATCTATTGAAGACTCCATCCTTGCATAGCAGCAAGGGCTATAATAGATCGAATGGTGGTGTATCGGGCCATAGGTGAAAATATGTCATCATAATCTATGCCTTCCTTTTTAGAGAAGCCACGGGCAACGAACCTTGCCTTGAATTTTTCAACACTTCCATCAGATCCATGCTTGATCTTGTAGAGCCATTTGTAGGTGACAACTGCTTTGTCCTTTGGTCTTGGAACCACATCCCAGACATCATTCATCACAATGGACTCATACTCTTCATGCATAGCATCCTTCCAAACTTGATGCTTTATGACTTCCTCAAAGGATCCAAGCTCAGATTGTAAAATAGTACTCACGGCTACTAGATACCCTTAGTATCTACTTGGCTTCTTGCTTTCATGGAATGTTCCCCTTAGGGCAGCATGTCCCTTAGCATCCTCGAGAGTGTCCCTGAGCCATGATGGTATCTTTCCTAGTGAATGAGGTGGATCAATCGGGTCCATCAGTCCTTTAACATCAGGCATTGTTTCATCCTTTGGTTCCTTTTGATTTCTAGGCCTTGCTTCATTATCTTCCTCAGATCTTGGAAGATTGACTACTTTCCTCAAGGAAGTATCTTCGTCAAAGGTGACATCGTGGCATATCTCCACTTCCTTTTGACCAGGCACATAGACTCTGTAGGCCTTCGAAGTTTCACTATAGCCCACAAACATTCCTTTCTTCCCAGAAGCATCCAACTTTCTCCTCTTTTCTTTTAGCACGTGAAAGTAGATGGTACATCCAAAAACTCTAAAATGTGAGACATCAAGTTTCTTACCAGAGAAAACATCTTCAAGAGTTTTGGATTCTAGAGCGGAATGCAGGCATCAGTTTTGTATGTACACGACAGTATTCACAGCTTCTCCCCATAGAAACTTAGGTAGACCTTGGTCACATAGCATGGCATGGGAAGCTTCCAAAATTGTCCGGTTTTTACATTCAACAACACCATTTTTCTTAGGATTATAGAAAGTTGTTGTCTCCCTCTTAATTATAGCTTCTCTACAAGATTCCTTGAACTCATTTGTCTCATATTTAGTGCCATTATCAGTTCTCAAAATCTTGATCTTTTTCCCTATCATATTTTCCACCAAGGCTTTGAATGTATGGAACCACATGAAAGCCTCATCCTTATTTTTTAAGAATTATATCCAGGTTTTGTAAGAGAATTCATCTATGAATGTCATATAATATGAACATCCTCCCAGGGATGTCATAGGCAACATACCAGATAGATCAGAATGGATCAATTACAAGACATCAGATGTCTTTGTGACACTAGAGGGGAAAGGTCCCCTTGTATGCTTTCCTTCAGCACAACCCTTACATACACCTTCATGATTATTTGGAAACTCGGGCATCCCTGTCACCACCTTCCTTACTTCGGGAAGCACTTTGTAGTGAAGGTGTCCAAACCTTCGGTGCCATAGTTCAGTCTGTCGAATAGTATCACATGTCATTGCTCCCAGCGGACTTCCTCCAAACTGGTAGAGTGTATCAACTCGAAACCTTATCGAGATAGCTTCCTTGAATATCTTCTTCCACATGAGCACCTTTCCATCAGTGAATGCCACATTAAAACCTTTGTCATCCATCGCCGACATAGACACAAGGTTCTTCTTCAAATTTGGTACATAGAGTACATCTTGCAAGTGAAGGTTTTTCTTCACATTTGGTCATAGTCCCTATCCCTTTCACAGGATATGTGGCATTATCTCCAAGGATAATTTCTAGATTATTATCCTTCTCAATGATATTAGAAAGTGCTTCCTTGAACCCAGTGATATTCCTTGAGGCACCACTATCTATCAACCATGCATCCATATTGTCGGGTGGGGATGTAACAGAGAGGGAAGATACAAGAATGTATTCATTTATTTTATCAACAACATGTGATTCCTCATGCCTAGATTTTCTTGACCTTTTGAAAGGTTGATTGTTTCCGCCAGAGGAGGCCTTCCTTTTTCCCTGGAATCTGTTGTTCCTTTGATTGCCATTCCTCTGGTTGTTATTGTTGTCATCACCATTGGGAGAATCCTTCTTGAAAGGACATTCTCTAGCATAATGACCAGGCCTATGATAGGTGAAACACTTTCCCTTATTTCCTTGGGCCCCTACTTTTCCCTTATTCTTCAGACCACCAGATTTCTTAATTCTAGAATGAGCAGTGTATGCAGCATTTCCTCCATTTCCATATTCCTTCATTCTTGATTCTTCTTGAACGCATATTGACACTACTTCGTCAAAGTTAAGTATCACATTATTATTTAGAATGGTAGTGTTGAACACATGCCATTCAGATGAGAGCCCTCCAAGTGCGGTGAGTACCATCTCTTGATTAGCTATTGTCTCCTCAATAGCTAGCAAATTGTTCCTAATTTCAACCAGCCTCAGAGAGTATGATTGGAAAGATTCATCCCTGCCTTTCTTCAGATTATTCAATTGATTATTGAATAATAGTACTTGATTCACATTGTTGGCCTTGAACATGAGGATAAATTTATCATACATCTCTTTGGATTTTCCCAACTCAGATATGTAGGCCACCAGGCTTTTATGAATGGATTCCTTGATCATCAGCTTTGCTTTGATCTCCCCATTCTTGTACTTTGTTTTGGCAGTAGTAGTAGCAGTGGATGGAGGTTCTTGAATTTTACCTTGCACATATTCCATGACATCTTGGTCTTCCAATTTGAGATCCAATATCATTTTCCAAGCATGGAAGTCATCCTTCCCAGTCAATTTGTCATCCTCCTTGAAGCTATAGCTTCTAGAACCCTTTATCATCTCTGATGATTGCTACAAATAGGGCTTGTCTTCACCTCACCTCTGATACCATGTAAATTTATGTAGATGTTCTATGCTTGATGCAAATTTACCTTTTATTACAGCAACCACATAAACTGTCAAGTAAAATGCTGATAAAACATACCAGTGGATCTATAGAGGAAAAACCAGAAATAGAAGAATGTGTTGGTGTGTTACGGCAGTCAGCAGGATGCTTCAACTAGAAAAGTCTTCTTGGTCGGCCAACCCAACTTGTGTCACAACATCCCTCATATCGGTCACCCAGTCAACTCAAATTCAACCCCAGAAAAGTCAATGTTGTCCAAAAAAGTCAACGTAGGGTAGCAGTAATAAAGTCAACACAGCCGAGTCTTTGGTCAACCTTTTGAACTCATTTGTTGTGCCAATGGGCATGGCCTTCCAAAATCGAACTCTCCACCAAATTTCAGCCCTTTTGGACCATGCATTGACCAAAGTCAATGCTGGTCAAACTAGCTTGGAAACCCTAGCTGCGGTGAGCTACAGTAAATTTCAGTCAACCCTTGCTGCAGTAAATTATCCTCTTTCCCAAGTGTGAACCGAATTTTTCTCCAAGGAGCTCCTACTAAATCAGAAGAGAAGATGTGAGTGATGATAGTGATTGAAATGATCTCCAACGTTGACTATATATATATCCATCATTGAGGTGTGTGACACATTTGCTGGGGGTGTAAAACCTTAAGACCGACCTGCAGATATTTGAAATTATTAAAAACAAATTCAAAATAAATGTTCTGCTCATCAGATTAAGATCAATTTTATATCGATCTTACACCTCTCCAAAAGAGAAACCCAATAAAAATATTGGTATCTTCATCTGAGCATCATGACATGGAGTTTGGACCTAGTTGTCCAATTTAAAAAATTCAAAAACAGATACTCACAATCTCAATCCGGAGGTGTAGAGCAAAGGAAAAATAGGTGGCAGAAGCATGAAAAAAGTGGTGCTATTTTCCTTTTTATTAATGGTGGGGGGGGGGGGGTGACATATAAACATGAGGTAATATCTATGATGTATAAGTGAAAATAAATAAAACCATGAAAATATTTCTTCATTTATATGCTCTAAGAAAAACCATCGCGCTGCTACATGGCACTTTTGCAATGACCATTTTTCCAGAATTTTCGAAAACGTTTCTACAAAAATAGGGCTTAAAGATGGATCCATAGCTCTCTAACCATAATTTTTTTTGAAAAAATCAAATATTTTTTTGTTCCTTGGCATGTTATGAACACAAAAATCCTCCAGTTTTCCAAAATACTTTCCCATTTGCTCCAAATCCAAGTTTGAAGTTGATCACTAAAAATTTGTAGAAGTGTAGCGCACTTTGAGTAGAAGCGTCTTGCCTAATTTGAGAGGGATTTTGGATGCCTCCCAGGAGGATTTTTGAGCTAAAAGTGGTATTAGTGGAAATATTAGGATTTCTGCTACAAAATGGAGTCATCAAACACTGCAAAAGCCTGCTCCAAACCCTTGAAATATTAACTTCAAGACAACCTGTGCAATAGTATAGAAATGACCTGGAGAAACTATTTTTTTGGAATTTATCTAAAAAAGTAACATATGTGCAGAAAATGAAGGAGGTTTTTTCTCTTTAGCCTATTATTGAAAAAAACCTCTTTCATGTTTTTAAAATTCATCTCCATTACTTCAGAAATTAATTTTGAAACAAAATTGTCCCTGTGTGTAATTGAAACCCTATTAAATGATCACGAAGCTCTAAGAATGATGCCATAGGTCTGAGTTGGATCAAACCTGGAATGGTGGCCTCCCTTATGAATCTTCTTCTCTCACTCCATAGTTTTTTTCAACAAGATAAAACCCTAGCTAGATTAAACTAGTAGGGGAATTGTAGAATTAGGAAAACAGGCGATAGTGGTAGGGTGATTTAGGGTGGTGGGGGGGGGGGGGGAATGGGGTGGAAGGAAGCTAGGGAAAATTTTGTAAAAAATTTGAGAGGTAGGGTTAGATTTGGAAATAGGTTGAAAGTGAAATCTCGGAAAATGGGCATGAGGAAGGTGCCCAAAAGATAAAAACAAAGAGATTTTCTAGTTTTTCTGCAAGAACGTGTTGAAAATTAGGGTTTTGATGAAATTGATGGAAAGTAAGGTTGTGAATGATAGGGGGTATTAAGGTATGATGTATGGATGTTTTATGAAGTTTGTAGATGGTTATATTATGGTTTTATCTGCTGAAATAAGTAAAATATGAAACACATCAAAAACGTAGTGGAGATGACCTAATGAAGGAAACCACTCATTTGTTGATGAATTTTGACTTGAGAGAGGTATAGGAATGGTGTCCACTTTATGTTTACGAGGTGTATAAACCCTTGTCAAGTTTTTTTTGATCTTGGATGATTGATTAGGAGCTAAACACCAAAAGTGTATTACGTGCCAGAAATGTGGTGCAACACTTGCACAACACACCAAAAGCGTAGCACAACAGTTCGAGCAACGTAGCATGAGAAAATTGGCACAATTTTCTTTCTTTTTCTTCAACCCTTGGCAACTATGGAGTATGATTGTGAGAAGATAAGGGATATATATACCATCAAAAGATAAAATGAGTTGAAGAAGTCTCTTTTTCCATTTTTGTAATATTCCTAGTTAGCTAATAGCTAATTCAAAGTATTAAATTTTTCCAGTTTTGTTTTCTTAATTTTAGTAGGTATATAAAAGGGTGAAGGGACCCACAAACCCAAAAATTTCAATAAAACCTCTTTTCCAGAGCTAGGGTGAACAACACAACATATTGTGGGGCCAAGAGGCCAATAAAGTAGTGCAACATGTGTGAATGCTAAGGGGCCAAGTGATAGCACAATCAATTAGTGGGCCTAAGGTTGTTGGGGTTTCACAAGAATAATAAGGGGCTGAGGGAAGCCATGGAAATCACCCTTGATTATTCTGATTCTTTTGTCTTTATGACTTGAGCATGTTTGAGCTATTGAGCTGAGTCTGTAGTGTTGTTTAGCACACGAGTGTTTGAGAGTGGAGATGCCAACCTCATGCCCGCTTAGGAGATAATATTTTGAGGTATATTTATTCAAGAGTTTCACGGAGCTTCAGGAGATGATTCCTACTATCCATCATGAGCTGATTTTACTATCTCACATCTGGCCACTTGCAGCCCCTCTATAGTAGCACAGTCACTCAGTAACTTACACAGTCAAACAATAGAGAGATCTAGGAGAGGGCGAAATTCCATAGTGTTCCCGCTTGGAATCTAGTGAAGGGGTCAACCCTCCAATTGTTGAGCTTTGTGGAGTAGTTATAAAAATTTTCTCTTCCATTTTAGCTCATAGCTCTCTATAACCAACATAATTTGAAATTAGAAGAGGGCCAAGCATAGAAAGGATAAATTTTGAAGATTGGATTTTCGGGAAGGATTTGTGGGTTTTTTTGGGTTTTTTAGTATATTCCATGAATAAAATACAGAAATTTTCTAAGCAGCAGATCAACCCACTTACGCAGTGCCTACTCAACCAACAGCTATAGGAGCTAAGAAAAAAGGGAATATTTTGAAAGTTGGAATTACAGAAAACCATTTCTAGGTTTTTCTAGGTTTTGGGCAAGGATCACCTTTTCAAATTACTAGAATTTTTTGAACAGCAGAAGTAGCCTAAACGATAGTCCGAAGTTGTCCAGCTGCAACATTTCTAGTAGGGAAGTGTAGAGGAAGAGTCCAACAGCAACATCGATAGATCAACATTTTAGTGTATGAACCTCAGGCTCATTTCAATGAGATTTAGCTAGTTAGAGTGCTATCTATCTTTGGCATTATTTTATTTGTTTTTCACCTCCAGATTTAATAAAAAGGCTCAACATTTTTTTGCTCATTTTTGGAATTTTTAATGCTTCCATATTTCTATAATTTTATTCTATTATTTCTTGTATTACGATCATTTTTCCATTTGGGATATTAAAGTGGTATCAAAGCAGCTTGTGGGAAACCCTTCATTCTATGACAAGACTAGAATAAAGGGAAGGCACCAATGGCAGTAGAGAATGGCAAGGAGTTTGAAACCTCCTCCTCAAATCTGTGTAGGAGCTCACCAAGAAAATATAAGAGATGGGGCAAAGAGTTGCAGGAGGAAGAAGAGAGAGGGAAATCTTGATGGGGTTTCAGAATGGAGAAGGATCGAGTACTTCTCACCATTTGTCTAAGCAACTAGTGGTGCCATAGACCTGACATTGTTCCACCATGCTCAGTTTCTTAGCAGTGGGTACAGGAGGATCTGGATGATTATTTCTCGGAGTACTAGTCTCATACCAAGGATTTTAGAGATCATATGAATTTCCAGTAATTTTTCCATATTAAGGATAACCGTAGACCCCGCAGTTATAATAGAGGAGGTGGGTAAAAACAGGGTAATGAATTGCAATGTACCACGAGTATACTTATTCTAGCTACTTTTGATGGGTTATAAAAGAGTATGAAAAAGGCTTGGGAGGAGACAACTGCGAGCATACACTCACTGGTGAGACACCACCCATTGTTGAGTTATCAATTGATGGGGTATCTGTGGTTGTAACTGAGCTCTCTGATGATAGAAACACATCACAGGTTGATGACGTGTCATTAGAAAAATCCACTATTATTGAGGATCTGATAGGTATAGAGGCCTCTGGGGCTATGACAAAAATGTCCATTGACAATCACATGCAGCTGACTAGTGGGCATCTCTTGCATGTTGGAGTATCTATGGAGGAGGGTGTGCAACCATCCTTTGGGCTAGCCTGTGAGGGGGTGATAGGAGATATAGAGGTATTGGATGATGGTGACACACAATAGTGCCATTAGCTTCAGGCCAAACTTCTAGCTTTTAAAGGGAAGGCCACATCAGTATGAGAGGCGATGTTGTTGCAGAATGAAGAACTGGAGGGCATGAGAGTGGTTTGTGCTGAGTCAGTGACCAAGTTGGCCCACATTAGGGAATGGTTGGATTCCTTAATGGTACAACTATAGACCACATGGGAGTGTTAGAGCAGCCTTGTTCAGGCATACATAGACGTGGCTAGTAGCATTGTTGGGTCACCTCTTCCCATTGGAAAGAGAGAGACTGAGCCATGTATTCAAATATCATATGTTAACCAAGATGGTGATATGAGGTGACATGAGCTATGCAGGGTGAAACACTCGTAGGATGGAGGGATTTTTCCATGTGCGGGGATTCTTTCATTTGATTCCTCTATCGAGGTTGGATGGCAAGAGATGCTGAGTTTCTACCTAGTGGAGTGGGCTAGGCTGATGGAATCACTTATAGGCCAGAGTGAGAGTTAGCAGGCATGCTCAAGCATCGAGGATATTGGGGCACTAGGCTAGCATTTGGATCTAGGCAGGACTACCTACCATTTTCCATATACACAGATTGACTATGGCATTGGTGGTATCATTTACCCTGTAGTAAAGCGCACACATTTTCTAGTGAAGTTTTAGTAAGCATTAGTGGCTACTCAGTTGCCAAGGGAAATCCATGGGTAATTAGGTTATGTTGTGTATCCATGGAGTCACAAGATGATAAACAAACTTTGGCAGGAGATTGTTTGAGGAGGTGGCATTGCGCGGCCACCATAGTGTGTTGTATGGGGTTTGGGATTCTCCACAGTTATGTGCGGCATAGAGGACATGGAGGATCATTGCAATTGTGGCATCACTACTAGTACCTAGGTATATTGACTTCTTGGGTCCCTCGAGAAGGATTTGTAGGGGAGATCCATTCATCAGAGGGTATAATGATCCGAAGGTAGAGGTGACAATGACATTCGGGTGTAGACTAACAATTATTTTCTCATATTTTGGCCATCACATCAATGGATGGGTAGAAGCACATAACAATGAGCAGGGGCCTATAGAGGAGCACAAAGATGCATGTTTTTTTGTTATATCATGTTGGGGTGCATTTTGGAGCAAGAGGAGAGACTTCCATTGCACTAAGTACATGAAGGGAGTGCAAGATATTGTGACACATGCAGGATGCGAGACAATACACGATGGTCCAGTAGTGGCATGGGGTATCTCATGGTGTATAGGGAACAGTGGCATGTTGTTGAGTACAAAGACACTTGGTGGTATATAGTAGCATATAGTGTGACAAATTGGGATCCTGAAGCATTGTCTCCAAGGGTACTTATGGAAAGAGCATTATATGGAGACAATGCTCTCCCATTGATGCATTGGGCCTTAGAGTTACTGAGGTTCGAAATGGTAGTGTTATTCCTGATTTCATGTGAGGAGTTGGGCCACTTAGGTGTACCTGGGAAGATAAGGATGTGTAGATCACATCGTGGTGGATGCACTAAAAGAGTGGTGGATGCATGGGCACGTATGGGATTCCCTATGGTACATGGTGGCATTGGAATCTTGTGGTGCATGGAGTTGTGCCACAAAGTTCAGTGTTCTACAAAGGAGTGTAGGGGTACGTATTTGAGTGCAGCAAAGGATGATGATCCACGAATGGTGGTTGTAGTGTTTCTGGTAGAGAGCTCCACGGAAGAGGAGATCAGACACATTATTGGGTTTGGAACACTCATATTTGGAGAGTGATTTGACCACAACACCGATTGCGAGCTTATATTTATCACTCACTGGCATTGCCCACTGACACAGGGGATGTGGATATGATCTCTTGATTTGCACATCACGAGAAAAAATACCCAGGAGGATGGTATGAGACAATTGGTTGATGGGACACTTTGTATTGTGATGAGCAGGATCATGACAAAGAGTGACTTGTATCACTCTTGGTTTGACATATGGAGGAGCATTGAGGCCTGCATCACATGGGAAGGCCATTTTTCCTTGTTACTGCTCCAGACCAATGTTGGCAGTAAATGGAGAAACATTTATATCATGGAGATGTTAGGGAAAGATGAGCTTGGCCTTCATATATTTTTCGCCGTCAGGTTCCACGAAAGGAGGATACATTATTTGCATGATGGGCAGTATGTCATAGTAAGATTCATGCAGCGTTAGCATGGTGGAAACCTTCTGCGACTGGCATGGGATCCAAGCATTGCTGTATTTCACGATTTATCTACCCTTAGGGGTGATCTGGTTCCTACAGGGGAGGAACATTTATATCTTCCAGTGGGTTTTAATGATTCTTTGTTTGTGTAGGGGACTTAATTGGCATGGATGATGATCAACAAGGGAGGTTTAGGGCAAGCTCGTGCAGGGAAGGATTTAATTCCATAGGAATCAGATTTTATCTTCAGGTTCCCACCCTTGGATTACATGAGATAGATGAATTAGTAGAGAAGTTGCACCTGGAAACATATAGTACTTTATAGGATTATGAAGCTGTATTTACTGGTGGTATGCAGAAGGCTTCTGGTACCTATGTTTGATTAGATAGTGAGTGGAGAAAGGTGTGCTTCACATTGATTAGGATGGCTTGGGATCCTGGTATTGAGAGATCTCTTCATATCATGGCAATGTAGAGACCATAGACAATATAGTGGCACAAGTGGGAATCTAGAAAATTTTGCAGTTACCATGGGGGAATGTTAGCCAGGGAGGATTCTTGTTCAGGAATTACTTGAGGACACAATTTTTTTGGCGTGGAGGATTGTAATATTCCTAATTACCTCATAGCTAATTAAGAATATTAAATTTTTCCAATTTTGTTTTCGTAAGTTTAGTAGGTGAATACAAGGGTGAAGGGACCCATAAACCCAACAGTTTGAATAAAACCTCTTTTACAGAGCTAATGTGAACAACACAACATCTTTTGGGTCCAAGACGCCAAGAAAGCAACACAACATGTGTGAATTCCAAGGGGTGAAGTGATAGCGAAGTCAATGAGTGGAACCATGGTTGTTTGGGTTTCACAAGAATAAGAAGGGGTTGAGGGCAACGATGAAAATCATTCTTGCTTATTTTGATTTTTTGGTCTTTATGACTTGAGCATGGTTGAGCTTCTGAGCTAAGTCTGTAGTGTTGTTTAGCACATGGGTGTCTCCTAGAAGAGATCTAAACTTCATCCTTAGGGGACTTAGAGTGCCTTCTTAGGAGAGGATTTTTTGAGGAAACTTCATTCAGGAGTCTCACGGAGCTTTAGGAGAGGATTCCTACTCTCCTTCACGAGTTAATTTTATTATATGGCATCAAGCCACTTGCAACCCCTCTATAACAACACAATCACTCAATGACTTGCATAGTCTAGTAGCAGAGAGATCTAGGAGAGTGTGAAATTCCATAGCGTTCCCGCTTGGAATCTAGTGAAGGCGTCAGCCCTTCAAAAGTGGAGCTTTGGGGAGTAGTTGCAGTCATTTTCTCTTTCAGTTCAGCCCATAGCTCTGCATACCGAACAAAATTCAAAATTAGAAGAGGGCTAAGCACAAACAAGGCAAAATTTTGAATATTGGAGTTCGGGGGAAAGCTTTCTAGTTTTTTAGAGTAGAGTCCGTGGTTAAAATCCCAACATTTTCTGAGCATCAGATCAACCCATTTATGCAGTCCATACTTAGCTAACAACTATAAGAGCTAGGAAAAAAGGGAAGATTTTAAAAGTTGGAATTAGAGAAAACCATTTCTGGGTTTTTTTGGGTTTTTTGGAAGGATCAAATTCCAAAATTTCTAGAATTTTATGAGAAATGAACTTAGGCCAATCAATAGTCCGAATTTTTCCATCTGTAACATTTCTAACTGGCCAGTTTAGAGGAAGATTCCAACAACAACAAAAAAAGAGCAGTGTTTTACTGTGCAAACCTAAGGTTCATTTCAGCCAGCTTTAGCCGGTTATAGTACTATGTATCTTTCACACTATTTTATTTGATTTTCACCTCCAGATTTAATAAAATGTCTCAACAATTTTTGGCTCATTTCTGGCTATAATTTTAGTCTATTATTGCTTGTATTACTGTCATTTCACCATTTGGGATATCACACTTTTATAACATCATAAAATCACTTTTTGTCTTCTAGTGAAAACAAAGTTTTTTTGAAGAAATTTATCTTAAACACTTTAATGAAGAAACACACTTTATTTGATGAAAGACAAATTGCCTTCACTTATTTCCCTATCTTTGCTACATCCCTATGCAAATGGCTTGCATGTTGAAAATGAAATTCTATTCGCCTTATTTCATGACAAAAATTGACTTTTATGGCGGTGAAACAAATGAGACCCATAATCTAACCTAGATGAAGGTGTGATGAATGAAATCTGAAAAGATGATGACCATGAATGGAGTGCCGAGAGTAACATTTTACACGTAGACATATTTAGTGAACAAAATTTTATTTTAAACTAGACTTGAAACATGAAATTTTGGCCTAGTACCAATAATAAGTAAACCTGAAAAAGTACATTTGATCAGTGAACATTTGGATAGTAACAGGATGGAACCAGACATTCTTAACAATTATCAGATAATTATGAGCTCCCTATGTCTAGATATGAAATTATGACCTATATATTACATGTTCATGATGTGTTTGATATAATGAATTTCTTGGTTAGTATTGGATAGGTCAAGTTCTTGTCTAATTTCCGTATTGATGGACTTTTCCTAGTGTCATTCAATGTTTGGAAATCTTCATTAAGTTTTGGTTACTGGTTTGGATACTATCCCTAAAAAAGTGCTTGAAATATCATAACTGTGTGTAGAACTAGGTGAAAACGGCTACATCCACTCCCTTGTAGGATTATGCATAAGATTGGCAGATTACAATCAAATTTTCACAACGTTATTGGTGAGCCCTGGTATTTCCCCAAGAGTGCTGCAACTCCAAGACGATACTCTACTTAACTTTATCAACCCAGGGTTCATACAAACTTGGAGATGACAATGCTATATACACAACAGATGCATTCTACTCATGTCATCCTCTTCTGAGTCCTACGGAAGGGTGCTATTTTTAGGGTTTCTAAGTGAAGTCTGTCAAAATTTGGAATTAGAACTAGAACTCCAAGAGACTCAAAACCATTACAGTATCAACAATCAAAGGTCTATTCTAAAGCAAGAACATACATCTAGGTATTTTTCAAAGAAATAAATCTACAATGTAGGCTATAGAAAGAAATAGAAGCAAACTAGGCAACATTCATGAAGTAAAGTGTTAAATCAAAGTTGCAGAAAGAATACGACTATAATCACACATTTCTAGGCCAAATTGATAAAAAAAATATAACTACTTCATTCTTCATATATCATGTTTTAATCATGCATCTTTTCATGGACTAACTATGCTTGTAAATATGATGTTTTGTAGGAAAAGGAGAAGGCACTAAAGTGGCTTAGGAAGGTCTTGGACTCATGGATGCAGGGCTGAAGGTGTCTTGATGGTTATGGAAGGTATAGATGAGGTATAGGATGGTTTCTAGGCTAAATGAGAGGCCAAATGGTGCTGCTACATGGTTTGCTACAGGTTTCCTATAGTGCCACAGGAAAGTCCTGAATTGCTACAAGAAACAGGTTGAGGGAAGTCTGAGGATAAAAATGGTGGGAAAAAATGTAGGGGAGGTGTAATAAAGGTGAAGATGGATGGATGGAAGGTGGAAAACCCATTGGCCAAGCTCAGAACCTTCTGTGAATCTCATCTTGCACCTCTAGTGTTGCTCACGGTGTGAAGGTGAAAATCTCAAAAACACGGATGAAGGTGATTTGGTTGAAAGAAGGCTAATGAAGTGTGATAAATGAAGCTCTAGGTGCTAGCAAATTTTTCCTCTACAATGCTACTTGAACCTACAAGAAAACTACTTGTTTATGCAACAAACATTGGCAAATATTTGATAAAGAAGATGGAAAATATGAGTTGAATTTGACAAGAAAACTTACTTAAGAATTCAAATAAAAATATAACTAAATATTCTCAACATGTTCATGAAACGACAACAACCTATCTATTCTTTCCAAGAAATCATAAATTAAAGAGAAAATTTGGGCCTGTGGTGAAGGTATGCCCCCCTCAATCTCCAATGAAAGATATGAGAGAGGGAGGTTTCAACTCATAACTCTTTGAGTTTATGTGTTACTCTACCAACATCTATGCAAGCCTAACTACAACAAAGCTAAAGTGGAAGCAAAATAAAGATAGTAACTTTTGAAATGTAAACAAACTAGCTAAAACTCATAAAGAAAACTAGCTACAATGACATAAAAATAAGCATTAAGACACAAGAGAGACTAAGGCCAATGGATTAGGCACTAACCCACAAGCCTATCCCTATGAAACTAAATTGGTGAAGGATAATCTCAATGCCCATCTCATTGTAGAAAATGCACTCATTACATAGTCATGGAAGTCTCAAAAACCTATTACAAGAGCTAAGAGTCTACTATCTTCCTCCAAATTAGAATCCTAATGAGCTCTTTATATTCCCTATTGAACCTAAAGGGTGGCTACCAACACCTCCCTAAAAAGTAGGTGATATGTCCCCTTTGACTACAAGATAAGTGGAGCTTTGGTGCAGTTGATGTCCCACTTGCTTGGCTGCTTTTGATTTGGAGCCGTTTGAGGGACTCTTGAGGATCCCTTGGATGCCTTTGGGAGTTAAGGAGGTGGAAAACCCTCCTAGAATCTATCCTTGTTGCCTACTTTGAGATTTAATTTCAAAATATTCAACAAAAGTGGAATATCTTTGTAATTATCCTACATTTAAACCATATTAGGAATTTGAAGTATGACAAGCCTTAATCACCATATACACTAGCAACATATGACCATAATATAATCAAAGGTGAGAAAAATAGACTAATAAGGCTAAAAAGGTGATAATTAACCCCTCCAATTATACCTAATGATGGATACGATCATCATCCCCCTACCAAATGGTTGCTCATCCTCTAAGAAACTTAGTCCCCCTTATCCATCTCCTTCAGTGCTTTAGTGGCCCCTCTGACCTCCCAAGGAAGAAGTGAAGGAGTTCCTTCAGGAGGGTAGAAACCAACATTATTTTATGACTCCTCCAATTTTCTATTTTCCTCCTCTCGCTCTTTCACATCATGCAGTCCCAACAACAAAGGTGGACTGAATTTCAAGACAAGCCATTGTATTTTCATTGCTTGCATAACCCTTTTGTATAGTGGTTCCCTTTCTAGAGCACTCCTCAATCTCTCTGGGGTGTGGTACTCTATGTTTGTGAGACTGAATGGGCGGCCATTCCATGTCCTTTGACTGGCCATTATACATTTATCTCCCAACAACCTAGAAATATCATAAAAATTTGCAATGAATTGTGCTTGTGTGTTGAGGTACTTGTTTGCAAGTGTGGCATCCTTTTCTATCTTGAGATGATTTTTGATGCCTTCCATCAACCAGCTTAGTACTTTCTTCTCCTAGCTGCAAAACAACACAAGTTCAAGCATAGTTAGGCCATGAATATTTGCATGAATAAAATCATGTTAGATAGAGCATAGGGTAAGTAGAGTGTGTTTGTCCATGTGGCCTAGCTAAGTGTGATCATATTAGTTTTGCTTTTTCCCATTTCAATTCATCAATTTACTTCATACAAGATACCTAGGTTCCTTTATAATTCTTATCATACTCTAATAAGTAGATTTCCTTCATTGCAGAATAGTTAGATGTACTTGGTTACTATGGTATAATTATGTACTTGCTGATAATTCCATGTCTTTGAATCGTTTGTAGCCCTAGGCATAATTCCAAGAGTGTGACAAACTTTACCTACAAACCTTAGAAGTAGCACCCTTTCGTAGAGCTCAGAAGAGGATGAAATGAGTAGAATGCATCTATTGTGTATATAACACTATCGCCTCCAACTTTGTACAAACCCCAGGTTGTTAAAGTAAAGTAGGACAACCTTCGGGAGTTGCAACATTCTTGGTGCAATACCAGGGCTCATCACTGATCTGATACAATAGTTTGTGAGATTCCAAAATGTAACCATACTTGTTCAAATAATATTTTGGCATTGTCCTCTATTGTGATGCTCTCCTTGCAAGCCAACAATGTGGCCATTTTGGAAAATCTTCCCATGACGAAAAATACACAAATATTACCATGCATGGTAGAATGAAGGCCTGACAGATAGACCATGGAGATGGACTCCCACGGCTGTCTAGAAGTAGAAAGAGGAGTGTACAGGCCTTGATTATTGATAGTTGGCTTAGCAATGGCACATGAAGTCCAACATATGATATATTTTATAACATCCTCTCTATGGTTTTTCCAATACAAGTAATTTTATAGTATGACCATATTTTTCTCTATGTCGAAGGTTCTCACTACTCGACTGTAGTGAACCTCCAAAATCAATTTAGAATGATCGATTGAAGGAAAAAAAAGTAGGGCCAGGTAGTATAATAAAGCATCCTGTAGCTGTAAATCAAGAACTTTCTTTCCATGCACTAACATATGGTTAGTGGTGGTGAACTCTAGATCAATCTTGTCTATTTTTGGAAATCGAAATGTCTCGTGGCCACAAGAGTTGATAAAATTAGTTAGTGCTGCAACAGGGGGCAGACTGAGGTAATCTACAACATGATTGTTTCTGTTATTCTTGTTCTTAATGTTTAAGTGGCATTTTTGTAGATATGTAGACCACTTATAATGATGATCAATCTATAACTTCCCTCGTGTTTGTATGAGCTGAAGAGGCCAGTGACCTATGTCGATCATTGTTTCCTTCCCAAAAATGTAATTTTCCATTATCGATAAGCATCCAAAATATAATATATTTTTTAATCATAGGTGAGGTAATTCCAAATTGTATCGAACAATGTCTCACATTAGTGGAATTTTTATGTCTAAAATGGGACTCCTAAGGAAATTTCCAGATAATTATGGAAATAATAAAATAATATTTGATTACATCATCAAATTTTAGAGGGAAAAAAAAATATACTTTTTCAACTCATATTTTCAACTTATCTCCAAATATTTTACTCAAATTTCAAGCAAGTGTACTCATTGGATGAAAAATTTAATTCCTCATCCAAGGAGTACCCATGTTGCATACTTTCGATGGGTCATCCTACACGAAAAATGAGAAATATACGAAAAATGTGATTATAGTCACATTTTTTTATGTATTTCTCATTTTTTGTCTAGCAATGTCCATCGGAAGTATGAAACATTGGCACGCCTTGGATGAGGAATTAAATTTTCCATTAAACAAGTACCCCCACTCAAAATTTGAGTAAAAACATTGGGAGATAAGTTGAAAATACAAGTTGAAAAAATAGTTTTATTATTTTATTATTTTTTAATCTTTTTTCCCTTTTACATAAAAAATGGTGAATCATCTGCCATGGTTGACATCATCATCTTGAGTCCTATTGGTTCTTATAAAGTTTTTTTTTTGTACATTTTTCTTATGAGGCATATTTTAGACCTCAAAATTCCCCTAATAGCTATTGTATTCCATTGGATTCCTTTTTTGAGTAAAAACTGCATCAATAGAATATTCAGAGGCATCCGTCTCAATTTCAAATTGTTGTTTCAGGTCTAGAAATTTGAGTACAAGTGTAGAGCATAGGTGTTTCTTCCGCTCAATGAATGCCTTCGATTGGGACTCAGACTAGAAAAAATTTTCTTTCACTCTGCCCTTAGTAACTTAACTCAACGACCAAGGGATATGGGAGAATCCCAACATGAACCCGTGAACTAAATTAGAACGGCCCAAAATGATGCAAAATATATGAGAATGGCTGGGGCTAGCCAATCCTAAATGACTTGGTTGTTTGCTGGATCCACACACACACCTTGTGCATGTATGACGTAACCCAAATATAGGACCCAACCCGTGCCAAAGGTGCATTTCTCCAGGTTGTCACATAGTTTGTGTTTCCCTAGGTACCGAAGGAAATATCAATTGTGTTGAAAGTTCTCTTCCCAAATCGTGTTAAATATAAGAATGTCTTCCTTATATACAACCACAAACAATTTGGTGAAGGGATGAAATATGTCATCCATGAACCTCATAAAAGTAGTAGGGGAATTGTTCAACCTCAAAGGCATGAATAACCATTCGAAAAGGCAATCCTTATATTTCAAGGTGGTCTTCCATACATCTATGGGAACTATTTGAACATGGTGATAGCTAGACTTTAAGTCAATCTTGCTAAAATAATTTCCCCCCTTGAGCTATTCAATAAGGTAATCAATGTGCGAGATTGGATACATGTTCCTCAAAGTGATTTTGTTTAGTCCTCGATAATGAATGTAGAGGATGAAGGTCTGATAATTCTTATATACAAGTACAATCAGGCTCCCAGAAGGTGCGATACTTAGTCAGATGTTTTCTTTTTGCATTAGCTCTTGGATATTTTGCTTCAACCCTTCATTATAGAGAATAGAGTAGTGGTATATCATCCCATTGGGTAGAGGTGATCTGAGTGTAATATCAATCAAATTATTGACCTAATAGTGTAAGGTAACACTTGTGGGTGAGGAGAATATTTCTTTCTATTCACCCACGACATTATCCACCTCATTTTGTTGCGTAAAGGAACCTTTCCTCATTTCCATGGATGTGGTGACAATATACCCCTCACTCTAAGATCGAATAAAAAGAAAACAAATTTATCGGTTTGGGATATGATATTTTGACATTAATTAGTAGAGTTCAAAGAGATGTTGATAGGTGTGGCTACCTATGGTATCCTGTATAACTTATTACCCAGGTAATAATAACCGTGTGAGGCCTAGACTCATACACAACATGATCCTTCCACAAGTGTGGTTGGCCTAATAATACAACACAAAATTCAAGAGGAGAAATATAAGAGAGAACCTCTTCTATGTAGGGCTCGATGTTGTAGGGAAGGAAACTTTGTCGTATGACATAGAGATATCATCCTTGGTGAATCCACTCAATGATGTACATCTACAGGTGTGGTGTGGTCAGTATGCCCAATGAATTCACAACCCTACTCAAATGAGGTTCTTTTGGTTCCCATTGTCAACAATGAACTAAAACAAAAAACCCTTTGCCCATATATGCAAGTGGAACAGGTGATCACCATCCTCTATATCTTCAAGCTCAATATTCTCAACTTTGGTAGTGGAAATAATGGAATCAGGTTCAGTGTCAATACTTGTATTCCCCTTGTTGTTCCCCTTATAGAGTTATGGCTCAGAATCACAACATTCAATGAACTCTGAATATTTCAGCACTGCTACTATGACTCCTTAGCGCGAAACTCATTTCAATTGTTAGTGGGGATCTTGTGGAACTGAAACCACTTTCTTGTGTCCTTTTTATTCATGGTGCTATTCTTTTCTTGTGGTTTCGATGGGTTTTCCTGGGGAAATATATATTGGCCTTTTCCTCTGTTCTAATATTTTGATGTGATCTTCTCCTGCTTCTGATTTGAATATACAAAGTTGCACTTCTTTTTTTAAGTTTTGTTCAACCTTGGAAGAATATTAGTATGTTTTTCTAAGTGATGAGATTTCTCGTATCTCTATTTCTTCTTGAATCTATTTTTGTATAAAACCATGTTACCTACGAACGAGATGTTGCTGAGATTATTTGGTATCCAAATTTATGTGTAGAGTATGAAAAGCATTTGTGAGCTCATGCACATACGGTTTCCTTGATTGGCATAGTGATGTCCACTGTATTTACTTGTCCTCATAGCTCTCCAATGGGTAATATTGTTCCTTGACAATGTCTCAAAAATATTTCGAGGGGATGGATATAAATATAGAGGATACCTTGACCCTTTTCTTGCAGTATGTTTTCCAGCTATCCTTGACATGAGGGGCAACCTTGAGCAGTGAAAAAGTAATATTCTCCTTATCGGAGAAACTATGGATGGGAAAATATCCTTCCAATATATTGAACCATTTAAATATAACATATACATCGATTTGAACTTCCAATATAGGGATATCGATGTTCACTTTTACATTGAAGGGGGAGGTTTCTCCGAGGTGACAACTGGATGAAGATGCATCGCCAACGGGAATTTTCCACAGAATCTAGGCAAAGTTGTCCATAATTAACATTCCTTTGTTGTTGTAGGTATTCTTAGAAAAATATTTTAAAAGTATCTCCTCACTTATAATTATTTTCTTCCTCCATGGGAGACAGTTGGGGTCGACGAAGATGGTCTTGTAAAGGTTAAACCAATTTGAGTCGTAACTCCTTATACCCCAACCTCATTGGGGACATGCACAAAAAAATAAAGAAATAAAAAAATCACTATGATACCACTGGTAAAAATTTATTAAGGAATGAAATGAAATACAAATATAATTATAAACATAGAGATACAAAGAAAAAAAACTTCAATTCATTAATAACAAAGTATTGAAAAATGTTTACATGTAGAATGGAAATAAACTAGCTCAGATGACGATAGCTTATCTTTGAGAAGAGATGTGGATGATACATTCATTTTGAAATATGTTAAAATAATGCTCGAAGGCATTTTTATTATTGAGAAACAATCGAAAACCCTAATCATCCAAAAACCTAACCCTAGGAAATGAAGCACCAAAGTCTATGGGCCCCGTGTTGGTAAATTGGTACATCAACTTCTTGAGGTTGTAACCTTGGCATATGATCTCTTTTTGAAACGTTCGATATGTCGTTAGAAATATTTTTCCAATAACTAAAACTTTAAATTATAGACAAAGATTGTTAGCTATGCGTTTTTCCATTTTCTAAAAAAAACGTCATTTAGGGCCTCAAAATGCCTCCGAAAGTTCAAGACCTGAAAAAGTACCAAAAATAGTGAATTGCGGCATAATTAATGAAACTAAGAGAAAAAATGGTGGGGGTACAAGTGGAATATTCAGGTGGCCACCGATATTCATCTAGATAAATGTTGAAATATCCTCTCTCAGGTGCACTAGATACAAAGGCCTAGTTTCCTTCAGAAAGAGTTAAAACGCCAAGCACAAGTTTTGAAAAATTAAAGTAAGTGAAATTAAGAAGATGAAGAAGTGAAAATGCCAAAATTAAGTGATATTGGAATTATAACACTTTTTGTTTGAAATCAAGAAGATCACAAGATGATATTTTTCAAAAGCGACCTTGAGTTGTATATTTATACACATCTCAAGTCAGGTGTCCATTCAAGAGGTGTTATAGGTCCATAAAATAAGGAAACACACCATTTAAGGGTTATCAAGTTTGCATAAATGTTGTATAGGTAAACCTAAAACACACCTACTGATACACTAAAATAAATAATATATGGCATTAACCATAATTACTAGTACATAGTGATATATATGAATGGGTGATGGTCACATGTACAAATTATATCAATAATTACAACAATTTATTTTTAAGTTGTTAATGTTTAGTTACCATAATATTTCCTATTCCTTATCCCACATTCTTTTGCATTTTTCTCTCAAGAATCATCTCAGTATGGGATTAATGTTGTTGTATTTATTGTAATGTTGTTGATGTGTAATAGAAATGATGGTGTACATAAATAATGTGAATGTTAATAATGACCCATTATATGGAGAGGGAAAAGAATTATAAGGGTACATAGGTGCGAGTGCTCATGGATAAAAGGAAAAAAAATTAAACACCCTTCTAGAAGTATGTGGTAATAGTCAAGGGATGACAGGATGTGGAACCACAAATTTTTTTGTCCCCATTGTAACCTAGGAAAATATGACATGAATTCATGCCCTCATGTGATAAAGCATATTTTTGGGTATGTTTTTTTCTATATAACCACTACATGGAATAAAAAACCACACTATTTTACCCAAAAAAAATTAAGCATACATTAGGGATGATTTGGAAGCATAAAATAAAACAAGAAAAGAAAAGGTTGATTTTGAGGTCACATCAAGAATTTTGGCCAAGTCCCATCGTCCCATGCTAGTGAGTCCAAAAGTAATCATACAAGGACCGGATAGAATAATTACACATTTCCTTTACTATAATGGTATGATTAGCATGGATGAAAATGTGTGCATGTTTCTCTATGTTGGTGGCATACCATACATAGCCAAAATAGATCCCTTCCCAATAAGAAAATAAGGTCACCTAAAGATCGAAAACACTTTACAGCTTCCATGAAATTTTGTAGTGGACAATTCAGATCTCCCCTTAGCTCCCACTAGGGGCATCATGCTATCTTGGATTTTATTTATTTTATCTCGAATGGTAGGAGAGATAGATCTGGTGCACCATGAACCAATGCTTAGATCCAATCCATCTATACATCTCCCTCCCATTACAGTCACCCACACTTTGATTTGAGGTTTTCTTCCATATTTTAACATATGGAATTCATGTGTTTACGTTACTTCTTTTGATTTATATAGGATACATTCTAGTACTACTTTTTTTACTTCATTGTACTCAGTAGTCCCATTAAGAAAATTTAATGGATTTTTATTTTTAAATTAATGTAATTATCCTACCTTATCTTATTTTCTCCCCTTATTGGTGTAATATAGTTACTTTAATCGATAATTAACCCAAAAGGGTACATGAAACTTAGGTATTACAATGATATAACCTAATTACTAGGAAAGGAAAACGACAAATTCCATAATGCTCATGGAAATTTTACGACTGAGAGGATTGAATGTCGAGTATCCACTATAATTGATGATTGGATAATTTTAAAGGAATTGAATTGTTAAATTTTCTTGGTGTTTTTTACATTGGTGCAATATTCCTTTCATCCCATTACTACTTAAACCTTTCAAATATGGTGCTAATATTGAAAAACCCTCACCGAAAATGTCATACAGCAAAACAACACCTAAAAAACATAAAAATAGAAAGAAACATATCTCCATGCCTTGAGAATAAGAGAGAATAATGATTGTGAAACCTATTTGAGGGGGAAAACTCCTTATACAATAGAACAAATGTAAAAGATGAGATGATTTCAAAAGCTAGGTCTTCCTAGTATATAGAGGAGGCAAAGTATACATTTAGAATTAGGGTTGAGGGAGAAACACTAATCCAAGAATAGAAATATAATAACTTGATATATTATGGTTTATCAATAGTTTAACATGGTGCTTACCTAGGGCTTAAGAAGCCCCTCTCCTCATACAAGTGTTACTCTCAACACTATATTTTCTACAAATGTTTCTACTTGATGAATTGATCGTCTAATGTGGGTGAGGAGAATATTTCCTTGTATTCATTTGTGACCTTATCCACCTTCTTTTGCTGCACATAGGAACCTTTCTCGAGTGCCATGGATGTGGATATGATCTTCCCATTAATCTAAGAGTGAATAAAAAATAAAATAAATTTCACGATCTGCGATATGATCTTACTGCAATGCTTAGGAGAGGTCAAAGAGGTGGTGGTAGGTGAAACAACATTATTTCCCAAAGTAATAATAAGAATGTGAGGCCTATACTCATACACAAAATGATGCTTCCACAAGTATGGTTGACTTGATAATAAATCAAAAATTTGAATAGGTGAAACATCACTTAGTACCTCATCCGTAAAGGGCTTGTTGTTGTACGGAACGCGAAATTCCTTACTAACGCAAATATCTCATTCTTTGTCTTGATGGTGGAATTGTTTGATTCCTGGTTCGATGGGTGGTCTTGGGTCACTCCACCTTAGCTTTGCCATTTTTTCTATAGTTTGTGGGTGCTCTTTTCCCACTTCTAATTTTCAAATCCAAAGTCGTACTTATTTCGTTTAAATTTGTGTTCAATCTTGGAAGCATATTGGTAGATTTTTCTAAGTGAGGATATGTCCAAGAACATCATTTATTCCTGAATGCATTTTTGTAGAAAACTAAATCATCTGACATGGGGACAAGGGACATGAAGGACACGAGGATTAGGTTATATGCTGACAGAAGTGACACACCTGATGAACCAAACTACCGAACACTCTATATATTATTAATATATATATATATATATATATATATATTAATTGATATATATATATATATATATATATATATATATATATATATATATATATATATATATATATATATATATATATATATATATATATATATATATATATACATACATACATACATACATACATACACATATATATATATACATATACATATACATATATACATATACACACACACACACACACATAGAGATATATATATATTAAAAATTAGATATTTATTACACAAATTCGTTGATTCAAACATAGATCTTCGTCTAGATGTAAGTTTTACAAATATAAAGTCATAAAAAGTAACATTACTCATACATATTACAAATAAATTTGTGACATATTCATCAATGATGCAATGGGAGAAAGACAATATACTGCAATTTTCTCATTACATCATTAAAATAAAAATGTGTTACCTAGCTAGTACAATGTCAATGGAAAATTCCAAATAGAAATAGAAAATACAAAACAACCACAAGTGTTTAAGCATAAAGGAAGTAGGTAGCTCATGAGTCATGAGTTATCAATACTCATAATAAAAATCACCATCACTTTCCTCATCATCATGGTCACCCCTGCTCTCCTGTGCTGCATCCTCCTGCTTTGTATCCAATGTGATCTCTGCATCTGCTGGTGTGGAGGGTGACCCCTCTACAATATCACCATCATCAAATGTGACAGGACCTAGCATTGGCTCATTCAGATCTTCATCTACATGTAAGTTTTACAAAGATAAATTCATACAAAGTAACATTATGCATGCATATTACAAATACATTTGTTTCATATTCATCAATGATCTAATAGGAGAAAGACAAGATATTGTAGTTTTCTCATCAAGTTATCAAAATAAAATATGTTATATAGGTAGTACAATGCCAATGGAAAATTCCAAATAGAAATAAAAAAATACAAAACAACCACAAATCTACAAGCATCAAGGAAGTAGGTATCTCAAGAGTCATGAGTCATCAATCCTCATAATCAAAGTCACCATCAGTGTCCTCATCATCATGGCCACCACTACTCTCCTTTTCTATATCCTCCTCCTTTGTATATATATATATATTAAAAATTATATATTTCTTACACAAATACATACAAATTCGCTGATTCAAACATAGATCTTCATCGAGATGTAATGTTTTACAAAGATACAATCATACAAAGTAACACTATGCATACATATTACAAATACAATTGTGACATATTCATAAATGATCCAATAGGAGAAAGACTAGAAAGACTAGATACATAGATTGTACAATGCCAATGAAAAATGCCAATTAGAAATAAAAAATAAAAAACAACCACAGGTCTACAAGTATTAAGGAAGTAGGTAGGTCATGAGTCATGAGTCATCAATCCTCATAATCAAAATCACCGTCACTGTCCTCATCATCATGGTCACCACTACTCTCCTATGATGCATCCTCCTCCTCTGTATTCAATGTCATCTTTGCATCTGCTGGTGTGGAGGATGACCCCTCTACAATATCACCATCATCAAATGTGATAGGATGTAGCACTGGATCATTAAGATCCAAGTTGGCCAATGAAAACTTAACACTTTTATCCAGACCCATATCATGAGGAAGGACACCGCAGAGATTTGTATTTCCCTTCAACCACTCATCCCTCTGCCTGTAAATAAGATGAAGGTTGGTGTGCACATACACCATTGTCTCTCCTCTGGACTTCTCAAGCCTACTCTTCTTGTCAATATACAAATTCCTATATCTAGCCCAATTCCTCTCGCAACAAGAGGATTAATTCACTTGAGGGAGGAGCCTCATGGCTAAATTCTATTAAGGAGTGCTTATTTCCTCATGAGTTTCCCACCAAGAATAGGGATTATTAGCCCCCTTCTCTCTAATACATCATATCCTATAAATCGACTAGTGCTAGTGGAAAAATCCGCAAAGGAATCCTCCACCTCATTAAGGGATGCTCTATCCTAAAATATTTTCTTGAATGCATATTTCCTCCCTTGTGACATTTCATCATCCATGTGAGGAGGGAATCTGAAGGAATGTCCAGCATTCAACCACTCATTGTTGTAGTATTTTTGGTTCAAGTATTGGGAAAAAAAATGTAAAGGTGTGCAATGCTTATCCCATATTATGATAGGAATATCTTGTATGGTAGTGAAGAAGGCCTCTCGTGATGTATCATACTTAGGGCGCTCACCTTGTAAAATAATGTTCCTCACAGACTCAATCATGGAATTCCATCCCTCATAAACATTTCCTAGGATTGGTTTGTATGTACTGGCAAATCGAAAAAAGGAAATGATATGGTCCATGATCCAAACAAGTAGATCTACCCTCTCCCACCATGCATCATATAACACTATGTCCTTCACTCTTTTTGAGGCTTCTTGATCTGTATTTCTCCAAAAATACCAAAAATATTAAATCACCATGGCCCCAACAGTGGTCTTGACCTCCCTCAACCTCTTCAACATGATGAATGAAGAGGAAACCTTTGTATCCAAAATCTTAAAAAATTATAGATTTGTGTACTCTTTATAGATAGTGAGGGAATTTTTATGGTTTTGTAAAAAGTTGCAGATATTTCATGCATCCTCAATAATGCTTCCAATCCAAAGCACATCATAAGAAATACATTTTAGTGCTAAGTTCAATGAATGGACAGGGCAAGGTGTCAAAAATACTTGTGGATATTTAGCTTCCACAATCATGCCAAGAACCTTGCAAACAAGTATATTATCTATAATGTTTTTCACACAAGATTCAACACTTACATCTTTAATAACTTTAATAAAAAACTCACCGATATATTGTGCATCCTTGTATTTTCCAAGTGCATCCACTGATTTTAAGAAAACTAGAACATTTAAGGAAGACACCATAAATTTGACGAGTGGGTGTCATTCTAGATATGTCCATCCATTAGAAACAATGATAACCCCACATGTTGGCCATGCTTATTTAATAGGCTCAATCATTTTTTCCACCTCTTTATTTGCCTTGATCAACATTGTGGTTCTAAGATTCTCTGACCTAGGAGGCAGATACCCTGTTGGAGCCCCTTGAGTTAGATCTTGACACATATCAATAAATATAGGTGAGTGTGCAACATTAAAGTATATGAAGTTATGATAGATAAAAAAGGAAATGGTGAGATCAAGATCTTTCGGTTCTCTTTTCGGAAAATATGGTCCATTGGACCAAGTGAAAATTCCTTTCTTTATGCTGCATGCCCCCCAATAGAACTCTCAAATGGGAACTTGTTGCTGATTTTCCTCAAGAATGGAAGGGAGTCAACATTCTTGTTTTTTTTAGTTTTTGCAGCCACATTTTCCACACCAACAAATGCCACTCTTTCCATTTCCTTCCTCTTTTATAAATACTCGTGTGTAGAAGATGAAATTCCAAAACTTGGTAAAGACAAAAAATGAGCATTCACACGATAATATGAAAACATGAAATGATTGTGGAAATAACTGCATTTCGAAGAAATATTTCTTCCTCCCTTCATGTAACGACCACTAGTCATATATGCAACATAAATGTTGAAAATACTTTGTAGACAAAGACATCCATTGTAGGACAATAATTGTAAATTGTTTATTTTATAAAGAATTGATATATGATGATACAAATGAGAATGAGAGACTGTTTACAGACCCTAGGAAGGTTCCCTTTCATAAACAATCATGTCTATGGGACATGGCTCTTCATTACTTAACTAACTAACCATTATTTAAATACTTATTGTTTATTATTACATTTATATTTATATTTATTATTATTTTTATATTAGTATGTTCATAACATAGCCTTCCCCTTCAAAAATATTTTTCCTCAAAGCTTGTTGATGAAATACTTGATCTCCCTTTTTGTTTTGAATGTCTTATCCTCTTTTCATTATCATGCCTATTGATATAATTTGATATGATCCTCTAAGTGACAGAAAAAATTGTTGTACTAAGAACAAATCAGACCATCCTATATTAATTTTCCATGGAATCAAATTTTCTAATTAATAGTTCTCGCGGTACTCGATTCTATAAACTTTAATAATCCTGGGTACATAAATTTTCCGTTCATGTTATGAGTGATACTCTTAAGTAGACTAATTGGAAAGTCTACTCTTGTGATTCAGATTCCAATAAATAGTTCTTCTGGTTCGACATTCCCTTAGAATGTTAGTGGTTGTTTCTTGTTTTTATTTAGGTGTTATTGTTGTTGAGTTGGAGAATAAATCATTATTTGGAATGTCCTTCATTTGAATTGCAACTTCTGCATATGCTTTAACTTCTCTAGATTCCTTTTCTTCCTTACTTGTGATATTGACTAGATCAATATTTATTTCTTTATCTTCAACTTGGACTTAAACAACTAATGATTTCAATACTTCATTTTGAAGTTTTTCTAACTTTCCATTCAATGATTTCTTGTCACTTTTAATTTTTTTTATTAGATTAAGTAGGGTTTGGTTATGATTCCTTAAATGTACAAGTTCATCATTTTCTGAATTATTGACTTTATTCTTAGTAGCTTCATCATATTTTAAACTTTTATTTGTTCTACTAATGTTTGGTTAAGGATATCTAAATGTAAATTTTATTATTCTTTTTCTAATAAACTCTTATCGAGTTCTTTATTTGATTCTTTAGCTTCCTTTACTTGTTTGAGTAGTCTTTCTTGGTGATCTTTGAGGCACGAAATTTCTTTGTCTTTGCTAAGATGACTTCTTCAAGCTCTTTTTTCTTCTTTGATATAGTTTTTTTGTTATCTTGAAACATAAAGTCTGAGATATCCTTAAAGTATTGTAATTAATATGTTATTGATTTTGGTTTACTAGTTATGTCTCAAAATATTACCATCTTTCCCTTATAAGGAAACATCAAAACTTGTTTCTCTATGTTTCACATGAATGTACCCAAATCCTTATACCAGGGTTGACCAAACATGATGTAAATATTTCTATTATCCATCCTTACAACATGAAATTGAGATATGTACTCATAATGACCTACTTTCACTTGTAAATCACTAATTTATACTCTTTTTCGTAAAAAATATTTTTCCTTACACCAAAGCTTGGCTCTAGAATTAATAGTTGATGTGTGAAGTTGATGTTGATATAAATTTTATCATTGCTTGTTTTGATAGAAATATTAAGTTATCTTCCTTGGTTACTTCCTTTTAATGTAATTACTCCATGATCCATAACTGAAATACCATTATAAGGAAGCCTTTTTGCCTTCATCATTTTAGAATTGAGCTCAATTAATTTTTTTTCAATGATTGATCCCAATTTTTTTTTTTGAGATGAGTTAAGGTATTATGTAATCACCTTTTTTTTTATGGTTTCTCTTAATATAACCCGCTCTTTTTTTATATATAATTTAATTAATTATATTTTTTTAATTAAATAAATAACTTAATTAATTAAATATATTGAATTAATTAAACTAATTAAACTGCTTAATATATGAAATTGAGCCAGTCTTGTCGTTGTAATATATGTGACCACCGATGACCAAAATTATTATATTCTTTGACTGTATTGACTCGAATGAATTGGCTAATTTAACCATGAACTGGAGCCAAGATTCGCCCTCATGTCGGTTTGACTTGGGTACGATTGATTTTGCGGTATTTGAGATTCACCCTCATCTCTATTGACTGGGGTGTGATCCTTTTTGAAGTTAGGATAACAACGAGACATTGTTCTGTCGTTGTGAGGGCCATTGTTAAATGGACAGGGTTCGTGGACGAAGACAGAGATAACAGGGATGGCGAGAGGGACAGGGTTGGTGGAAGTGGTAGGGACGTGAGATTGTAGCAGCAGCGGGGAGGACGACGTTGATGCGGACCATGTGACGACCGTAGAGAGAAATTAGACAACAACCGGGAAGCACATGTAATTTTTTTATTATATATATATATTATTAATTTTATATATTATTTCACTATATATACGTTTTGTTTATATGTTTATTTTTATATAATTTTTATATATTTTTTAATATATATATATATATATATATATATATATATATTTTATGTAACATTCTTTTTAAGTTAGGTATTTTAATTTTTGATTTTTTTAAATCACTTCTGTCTTAATATATATGTGTGTTTGGAGGAGGGGGACGAAGGGGGCTAAAGGCCTAGTAGCGACTAGCATAATGGAGAATCTCCTTCTTCGTAGCAAATGTCTAATTGCCGACAACAAGGTTGACGCCGACTTGATGGACAAAGGTCGGTGATCAGAGAACGTAGCTCTGATACTCAAAGGAATTATCATATACCAATGTAACGAACAAAGTTCGTATACTCATAGAAATGCTATGATACTAATGTAACGACCACTAGTCGTATATGCAGTGGAAATATTTAAAATACTTCGTAGACAAAGACATCCATTGTAGGAAAATAATTGTAAATTATTTACTGTATAAAGAATTGACATAGGATTGTACAAATGAGAATGAGGGCCTACTTATATACCCTAGGTAGGCTCCCTTTCATAAAAAGTCATGTCTCTAGCACATGCCTCTTCATTACTTAACTAACTAACCAATAGTTAAATACTTATTATTTATTATTACATTTATATTTATATTTATTACTTTTTTATATGAATTATATTCATAACATGGACACATATCAATAAATAGAGGTGAGTGTGCAATATTGAAGGATATGAAGTTCTAACAGAAAAAAAAAGCAATGGTGAGATGAAGCTATTCCTGCTTCTCTTTATGGAAAATCTTGTCCATTGGACCAAGTGAAATTTCCTTTATTTTTTCTATGTGTCCCCCACTAGAAATCTCAAATGGGAACTCATTGCTTATTGTCCTCAAGAATGGAAGGGGGCTGTCGTTCCTGTTTTTTTTTTTTAAGCCACATTTTCCACACCAACAAATGTCTTTGTTTCTATTTCTTTCCTATTTTCTATAGACAGCTGTGTACAAGCTGAAATTCCAAAACTTGGAAAACCCAATAAATGAGCTTTCACATGGTAATATGTGCTAATGAAATCATTGTGGCAATAGCTTCATTTCCAAGAAACATTGCCTCCTCTCTTCATCTTGCTGCCTGGACTTGCCTCTCTTGTGACATATTTCCACAATAGATATTTCTTATCTTGAGGTTGTCGTCTTCCCTTAACATTTGAAGCTACTATTGCAACCCCACTTCCAATAGATGGAACACTTGAAAACCTTGATGAAATAGGAAGAAGAGGGTTATCTCGAATAGGGACATTCTTCCCCTTCCCTTTCCCCTTTCTTGCTGCCCTTGATTGAGCCACTAATGCCATAAAAAATAAACTTAAAAAATGCCCAAATTTGTAAAATAAATGCACATGCAAACCAAATGAAAAAAATAGAGATAAGATACACTTGCCTGTTTCATGAATCTCCTTGAAAATGATACCTTGCTCCTTGCTCCTTTCTTCACTAACACCAAACTCAAAGTGAGAAAAAAGATGCTAACTTGGCCTTTCTAAAATCCGTAACCACCTTTCTCTGTCATTCATGTCTAGCGGATCAAGACACGATCTGTTAGACACGAATTGAGGTGAATTGTGTCGGATTCTATGGATTCGAGACATGATGGCCCAGTCGAATGAATCCGGTTTCTTAGGAAGACAACCATGGTACTTAAGCACCAAATTTCTCTCATAATTATTTTATACCCAACTTAGTGCAGAGAGTATGAAAAACATTTGTGAGCTCATGCACATATTCTTTCCTTTGTTGGTGTATTGTTTTCCATTGTATGTACTTTTCCCCATAGCTCCCCACATGGTAATAATATTCCTTGAAAACATATCAGAGAGAGTTCCAAGGGGAGCCAAATAGAATCAGGGAGGTCTCCTTGGTCCTTTTCTCATAGTATATTTCCGACCATTCTGTGACATGGGCGGTACCCTTGAGGAGTGCAAAATTAATCTCCTCCCTATCGGAGAAACTATGGACCAAAAAGTAAACTTCTAGAAAATTCAACCATTTATCTACAACATTTACATCTATTTGACCTTGAAATATAGGGATATCCATGTTCACTTGTACCTTCAATGGGGTGGTGCCTCTGAAGTAACTATTTTAAGAAGATGCATTAGCAATAGGCATTTGTCGCAGGATCTGGGAAAATTTATCCATAATTCACATTCTGTTGTCACTACAGGGCTTCGATGAACAATATTTTTAAAGGATATCCTCACCCACTGTCCTTATTTTCTTCCGCCATGGGAGGTTATTGGGGTTGGAAAGGTTGGTCTTGTAAAGTTTCAACTAGTTCGAGTCGTAACTCCTTATACCCCGACCTCATTGGGGACATGCACCAAAAAAACGAGAGCACACCACTCTGATACCAGTTGTCCAGATTTATAAAGGACTACAATGAAATATAAATACAAATAGAAACACATATATAGAGTGAAAACAGAACTTCAATTAATTAATAACAAAGTATTGAAAAATTTTTACATGTAGAATGGAAATAGAATATCTCAGGTGATGGTAGCTTATGTTTGAGAAGAGATGTGGATGATAGTTTCGTTTTGAATTGTGCTACAATGAGGCTCGAAAGTATATTTATTATTGAGAAATAATGGAAAACCCTAAACACAAAAAAAATAACCCTAGGAGATGAAATACCAATGTTTATGGGCACAGTTGGGGTAAATTTGTACATTAACTTCTCAAGGTTGTAACCTTAGAATACGGCATCCATTTGATAGCTATCAGACCTTGTTAGAAATATGTATCTGAGAACTACACCGTTCAATTAAAAATCCATGTTGTTAGCTATGGGTTTGTCTGTTCTCCAACAAAATGTCGTTTACAACTTCAAAATTTCTTTGGAAGATGACGACGTGGAAAACTGCCAAAAATAGTAAATTGTGCTAAAATCAAGGAAACAAGTAGAAACAATGGTGGCGTCTAAGTGGAATAGTCTAGTGGCAACCAATATTCACCTATATCAATTTTGAAACAGACTCTCACAAGTGTGCTAAATAGAGAGGCCTAGTATCCTTGAAAAAGAGCTAAAAATCCAAGCACAAGTGTTGAAAAATAGAACTATGGAAGTGTTCCTAAGAGAAGGATTGCCATGAAAAGTGAGAATTCCAAAATTAAGCACTCTTGGGCTTACAATACTTTTTATTTCAAATCAAGAAGATCACAAGTTGAGATTGTGCAAATGAGATCTTGAGTTGTATATTTAAACACAACTCAAGTGAGTTAACCATTCAAGAGGTGTTATGGGCCCATAAGATAAGGGAACACACCATAGAAGGGCTACCAATGTTTCATAAACTTTGTCTTGGCCGGCCTTAAAAAAACCTAGTGATACACTAAAACAAATAATATATGACATGAACCATAATTACAAGTACACAATGATACATATGAATGGGTGATGGTCACATGTACAAATTATATTAATAAATACATTTTTTTTTTTTTAAGATGTCAATTTTCACTTATCCTGATATTTCCTATTCCTTGTCCCACAATATTTTTCATTCTGTTATGAAGAATCACATCAGTACATAATGTATTCTTTTTTTATTCTATTTGTGTTGATGTGTAATAAAAATGATGGTGGACATAAAGAATACAAGTGTTAATAATTACCCATTCTATGGAGAGGGGAAAGAAGTAGAAGGGTGTGGAGGTGAGAGTAGTAATGGATAAAAGAAAAAAAAAATTGAACACACTTCTAGTAGTACGTGGTAATACTCAAGGGGCGACTTGGCATGGAACCACAATTGTTTTTTGTCCCCATTCTAAGTTAGAAAAATATGACACACATTTATGTACTCCTGTGATGAAGCATATTTGTGGGTATGTTTTTTATAACTAACCAAGACATAAGAATCAAAATGAACACTATTTTACCAACAACAAAAAAAAGCGTACATTAGGGAATAGTTGAAGAATAGAATAAAACAAGAAAAGTAAAGGATAAATTTGAGGTCACAAATATAATTTTGGTGAACTCCCATCATCCCATGCTAGTTGTTCCAAAACTAAGCATACAAGGGATAGAACAAATACACATTTCCTTTTCTACAATGGAAAGGCTAGCGTGGATGAAAATTTGTGCATTTTTTTCTATTTTGGTGGCATAACATCCCTTGCCAACAGGAAAATGAGGTCACCTAGAGATCAAAAACACATTACATCTTCTAGGAAATTTTGTAGTGGATGGTCTAGATATTCCCTTAGCTCCTCCTAGGGGCATCATGCTATCTATAATTTTATTTATTTGACCACGTATGTTAGGAGAGATAGATCTAGTGCACCATGAACGAATCCATAGATCCTTTCCCTCTATACGTCTCCCTCCCATTGCAGTAACCCACACTATGATTTGAGGGTTTCTTCCATGTTTTAACGTATTTACTTCATGTTTTTATCTTATTTCATTGGCTTTATATAGGAGACAATTTACTACTACTTTGTTGACTTCATTGTACTCAGTTGTCCCATTAAGAAATTTTTGTGGCCATTTCTTGGAGATTAATGTAATTACCTAACCTTATCTTATTTTCTCCCGATATTGGCACCATATGGTTACTTTAATTGATAATTAACCCAAAAGGTTAAATGAAACTTAGGAATGAAAATGCTAGAACCTATTTACAAGGAAAAAGACAAATTCCATAATTTTATGGGACATTTTATAAATATGTGGATTGAATGTCCAGTATCCACTATAATTGATGGTTGGATAATTTTAAAGGAGGTACATAGCTAATTGTTCTTGGTGTGTTTTCTAGTGGTGCAATATTCCTGACATCCCATGACTACTCAAACCTTTAAAATATGGCACTAATATTGCAAAGCCCTCATTGAAAATATTAGGCACCAAAACAACACCTGAACAACATAAAAAGAGAAATATAAGTAACTCCATTCCTGGAGAATAAGAGATATGAATAAATGTGAAACCTCTTTGAGGGGACAACCTCCTTATACAATAGAAAAAATGTAAAATATGAGATGCTTTCGAAAGCTACATATTCCTAGTATATAGAGGAGACAAACTATACAATTACAATGAGGGTCGAGGCGAAAACACTAATATAAGCATATAAATGTAATAACTCAATATCCTATGATTTATTACCAGTTTGACATAGTGCTTATCTAGGGACTAAGATGCCCCTCCCCTCCATGCAAGTGTTTCTATCAACACTAGATTTTCTACAAATGTTTCTACTTGATGAATTGATCTTATCATGTCACCTCTTCTACTGCTCGGTTATTCCACCTAATTAGGTACTTAGTGATTGCTCAATTTTGGAGTTGGTTGATACTTGTTTCAAATATTGTTTCTAGTTATAGGATGATTTTCAATTATTAATTGATCTTTGGTAAATAGTTTAAATTCGGATGTTTTCATCTATTAACATCAATAAGTACTAAACATGGAAGGCTATATCTAAATGCATAGAGGAAACTCCAATTTTTAATTCATATTCCCAATCCTTTGCAACACCTTACAGGACCATAATTCTTGGGTGTTAATTATTTGTGCTTATTTTGTTTTTTTAGGGACATATGTTTGTATGGTTGTAGACTTTAAAATATCCAGTCACTTATTTCAAATTCTCTTTCATTGTGATGTTGATCTGCTTGTTGATTCATCCTATTTTGTGTTGTAACAAAGTTTTCCTTGAATAGTTTGAGTGTATGTTATTGGAGATTTATGTGATCCTCCGTTGATTTATCGTTTTATTTCCCTCTCAAGGGTGATGTGATGGATGGAGGATGATATAGATAAAGTGCCATAAACAAAAGTTTTTTGATGAAGTATAGAAGGATGTGTTGTACCACCATTTTGCTAGGGAATTTATTTAATCGATTATTACTATTTATTAAATTTTAAGAAAATTTGAGGATGCCCGAGTTTTCCCATCAAATTCAATATAGAAAGAGGACTTGTGAGCTAATTGAGTACTTAAAATATAAAGTAATTCAGCCCAAAAATACTAGTGAAAATTGTATTTCCATGAGTATTGTAGCTACAATTTATATTAATAGGATGAGAAAGAGAGAAAAAATGGGCATATTTTGTTTTTCGGTCCCCTATTACCATGATGAGATTATTTCCTTTGGAATTCGGTAGACATGTACTAAAATATATTGATACCTCTTAGTAATGTTAACTAGTATGGTTTATAATTGTGAAAGAATTATGTTCTTGATTGTCTCTCCATTATTTTCTTGGAAAATTAAGCATTCAACCACTAACTTGTGATCATTAGTTTTAAGGAATTCTTAGGAAAACCCTTCTTGAACTTCTGGTAACTTTATAAAACATAGAATGCCATACTATAGAATGACATGAGAGGTTCTACGAGAAAATAGGTGATATTGATAGCACAATGGATAATTATTCCACATGAATATATCCAATGCACTTAGGTTCTCCTGTAGTTGTCATTGAATGATCTTGTATATCATTTGATATTTCTTCCATTCCATCCTTGCTTCATCCACACAACCATATTGATGAATCGAAATAACATGAAGTATGCATTATGTCGCTTATTCATTCCTTCAAAGTGAATCTATCACAAGTTTGTTTTTTGTTATTTAATTTAATTTAAAATCCATAACCTAACATCATTGTATTCCATTTTTGTTTCTCTTTTGAAGCATTTTAATAGGAAGTGGACTAGCTGGTACAACAGGTTTGACCCCAAACAAGTTAAGTTGAAGGTCTGGAACTATATCGAACCTACCAGTTTTCACCAAACTAGTTGGTTCTCTACAATGCTATTGATGACGTTCCAAATGCAATTAAAAATAAATAAATGAGGCAAAATAATATTAAAGCCTAGGGCCCTACTATTGCTAGGCAAGTAAAAGCGACATTCTCCTTTATGTTTCATTGTTATCCATTTCATTAAAATTTTAAGATTACCATTAATTGACTCATGGTATTTGAAAGTAGTTCATACCTCATTGGATAGCATATGGAGAAAGTATAATTTTAGGTTTCACTCAAAATTGAGCAAACTTAACAATTTTTATGTTTTGGGATTGGAGGGATTGCAAAGTTACCATTGGATTTTTTCATGTACAAGGCTATCAAATTAGCATTTAATCAATAGAATGAAGCCCTCTATGTACCTTCATGTTAGTGGCATTGATTGTTAAAATCCTTTATGAGGACCCTTGAGAAAATGTACCCATCACTCAAACCAATCTTGACATGACAAGTTAAAATTTTCCTATCATATTTTAATGCTTAGAGGGTGATAAGGATGGCGAAGATCCGAATATAAGAAATTATTTTGGTAATATATGTATGTATTTTTTTGTAGCATGTTTTTTGGTGGATAGTAGAGGAAATTTAAAGCCTTTTTGTTAATGTATTTTTGGTTGAGAGATGGCTTACACTTGGTGCTATTTTGGTTATATGCACCCTTGCATGTTATATAATTGAGATCCTTTCGGATTCATATGGATACACATGAATATATAAATTCTTATTTCAAATTTGAATATTTTATATATTTTTTAATTGATAACTTTTTTGGGCTGGTCTTTTTGCTAGTTTCTATCTATTTTTGAGTTCTTTATGATTCACGGTTTTTACTAGTTTAGTCAATCATTTGAATCTGATAACATTGAATTTAGAACCTTCTTCTTCCTTGCTTCATGGAAAATCATCCTTCCATTGCCAGCAACCAAGTTATTAGGGCTACAAATAATTTTTTTTCTTCTTTGCTCCAAGTTTTGAGAATCATTACACTGGCTTTCACCTCTAGAATTATGGTTTTCTACAAAATTTTTGGTTTTCTACACAATTTCTGGTATGTGCATAAACATATGCTTTGAAATAAAATGTTATCCCTAACCTTTGTGTAAAATCTCTTGCAAGTATTGCCATTTTCACATAAATTGCACCTCCACCCACCACCTATTTGCTTTGGCTTAATAACTTGAGGAGCCCTAGGGGGCTTTAAACATTATGAGAGGCCATGTTGCATAAATAGTAAGTAAACCTGCCCACCAAGTAAATATGCTTCCCAGAGCTTTCTTATTGCTGTCCAAAATCATTTATTTCTAGAAATGTGCCAAAGCAAACATCCTCTTTCTATAAATGTGCCAAAGCATCCTCTAGATGCTCGAAAACACAAAGAAAATATTTGATGTTGTTGTAGGAAGCTCTTCATGCTGAAAAAGTGTGATGAATGTTGATGAAATGTTTTTTTAAGGCTTTATAAAGAATTCTATTTTTTTCGAATGAATATCAAAATTAGTTAATTCATTAATTATTAATTAATTTTTTTAAGGCTATCGGTTCAATGCCTTTCATGGGCACTTGGAAGCGAAAAAGAAAAAGAAAAAAACACGTTTTTTTTTGGCAATGGCCTACAAACACTACCAGTTGTCTGTATGGTGTTTCCAAATTGGGAAATGCTGTATGGTAGGGCTTTCAACCTTTCCTGATTGTTTGATACTAATTTCCATTTTTTCCAACTTCTCCTAGACTGGTACATAGTCTGCAGCCGTTTCTTGAAACATGGGTATTATAATTTATAAAACATCAAATCACATACTATAGAATGACATGGGAGGTTCTATGAAAAAGTAGGTGATATTGACACCACAATGGATAATTATTCCACATGAATATATCCAACGCACTTAGTTTCTCTTGTAGTTGTCATTGAACGATCTTGTATATCGTTTGATCTTGATTTCATTCTATCCTTGCTTCATCAACATAACCATATTGTAGAATCAAAATAGAACGAAGTATGAATTATGTGGCTTCTTCTTTCCTTCAAAGTGAATCTATCACCAATTTTATTTTTCTTTATTTAATTTAATTTCAAAGCCATAAACTAATATCATTGTATTCCATTTTTGTTTCTCTTTTGAAGCATTGTAATAGGAAGTGGATTAACGTACAAATAGTTTAACCCCAAACTAGTTCAGTTGAAGGTCTGGAACTATATCGAACCTACGAATTTTCACCAAACTAGTTGTTTCTGTACAATGCTATTGATGATGTTCCAAATGAGATTAGAAGTAAATAAATGTGGCAACCTAATATTAATGCCTAAGGCCTATTATTGCTAGGTAAGTAAAAGTGACATTCTCCTTTATGTTTCATTGTTATCCTTTTAATTAAAATTTTAAGATTACCATTAATTGACTCATGGTTTTTGAAAGTTGTTCAAACCTCATTGGATAGCATATGGGGAAAGTAGAATTTTAGATTTCACTCAAAATCGAGCAAACTTAACCATTTTTATGTTTTGGGATTGGAGGGATTGCAAAGTTTCCATTGGATTTCTTCATGTACACGGTTATCAAACTAGAATTTAATCAAGAGAATCCAGCCCTCTATGTACCTTCATGTTAGTGGCATTGATTGTTGAAATCCTTTATGAAGACTCTTGAGAAAATGTACCCATCACTCAAACCAATCTTGACATGACAAGTTAAACTTTTCCTATCTTATTTTAATGCTCAAAGGATGATATGGATGGGGAAGATCCGAATATAAGAAATAATTTTGATTATATGTATGTGTTTTTTGTAGCATGTTCTTTTGTGGATAGTGGATGAAATTTAAAGCCTTTTTGTTGATGTATTTTTGGTTGAGAGATGGATCGCACTTGGTGCTATTTTGGTTATATGCACCCTTGCATGTTATATAATTGAGAGCCTTTCGGATTCATATGGATACACATGAATATATAAATTCTTATTTAAAATTTGAATATTTTATGTATTTTTTGATTGATCACTTTTTTGGGTTGGTCTTTTTGCTAGTATCTACCTAGTTTTGTGTTCTTTCTGATTCAAGGGTTTTACTAGTTTACTCAATCATTTGAATCTGATAACATTGAGTTTAGAGCCTCCTTCTTCCTTTCTTCATCGACAATACTCCATCTATTGCTAGCAACCAAGCTATTAGGATTACCAATACCATTTATTTGTCTTTGTTCCAACTTTTGAGAATCATTATACTCTTTTTGAAATGTGGCCCTCACCTCTAGATTTTTCTGGTTTTCTACACAATTTCAATTATGTGCATAATCATATCCTTTAAAATGAAATGTTATTCCTAAACTTTGTGTAAAATATCTTGCAAGTCTTGCCATTTTCACATAAATTGCCCACCACCTATTTGCTTCAGCTCAAAACTTGAGGAGCCCTAGGGGCTTTAGACATTATTATAGGTCATGTGGAAAAAATAGTATGTAAACCTACCCACCAAGTAAATATGCTTCCCACAGTTTTCTTCTTGCTGTCCAAAGTCATCTTCTTTCTAGAAATGTACCAAAGCAGACATCTTCTTTCTAGAAGTGTGCGAAAACATCCTGACGCTCCAAAACAAAAAGAAAATGTTTGATGTTGCTGTAGGAAGCTCTTCATGCAGAAAAAGTGCGATGAATGTGGATGAAATTTTTTTTCAAGGCTTTATAAAGAATTCTATTTTTTTTTCAAATGAATATCAAAATTAGATAATTCATTAATTATTAATTAATTTTTTTAAGGCTATTGATGCAATGCATTTCATGGTCACTTGGAAGTGAGAAAGAAAAAACACATTTTTTTTTTGGGGCAATGACCTACAAACAATATCAGTTGTCTGTATGGTGTTTCCAAATCAAGAAATGCTATATGGTAAGGCTTGCATATTTTCCTGATTGTTTTATATTGATTTCCATTTTTTCCTGCTTCTCTTGGATGTTGGAATATTAATTCCAACTGCCCGCACAGGTCAGTAGGATAGTGAAGTAATTATGATGGGAATGAAGAGAAAGTAGAGTAGTGGTTGATGGGAGTTTGAAGAGCGGCAGCATGAATGCAAAGGCGGTGCAAGCTCCGTTCTTATATGCATCAACCACCTGCATTAAAACTCCACCAACTACATTTAACATAGAGGCAGCAACATTCTAGAGGGGGCAGCAAGCTCAAGCAGTAGGGGGAAGGGAAATCCTGGAGGAGCTGACATCAACCATCTGTGGACCCACCTCTTCACAACTCAAAGTAGTTCTGGGGGGTGAGGGAACTCACTTGAATGAACTTCATGAAGGCCCTCGGAAAGCATAAAGGTTATAAGCGAGAGCATTGTTACTGCTGTGTATTTGTTACTTTTTTCCCGAAGACTGAAAACAAAGAAAACAACAGAGAGACAGAAGAAGGAAATTCCTGAAGCGATGTGTGTACAACAACCAATGAAGTTTCGGCTGTGAATCCGAAACTTCATTCTGAAGAATTTTATTTTCTAACAGAGTTTTATTAATGAAATAGAAGTCTTTATTTCATCTCTCTGTGTCTGCAATTTAATTTTAATTTTATCTTTATGTTGTGGAAGAGGAATTTTTTTTTATTCCTCTGTCTGTGTTAAGGAATTCTCCAGAAATTCCAACATGGTATCAGAGCTAGTCTAGGCACTTAGTGAATGAACCCGAGATTTCTCTTCACTGCAGAAGCTATAAGAAATTTTTTTAAAGCGGATTTCTCTAGCAGAGAAAGCTTCTGTTTTTTTTTTTTTTTTTAACTCAATCAAGAATGGCAGCAGCAGGCACCAGTTTGACGAATCCCCAACTTCCACAGTTTAACGGGAAGAATCCTGAATATTTGGCTATCATTATGAGAGCTTTGTTTGCTTCACAGGACATATGGGAGCAAGTTGAGAATGAATACCCAGAACCAGAAAATGCAACAGCGTTGGCTGCTTTGACAGCAGCAGAAAGAGATTTGTTAAAATATAATAGGAAGAAGTACTCCAAAGCCCTCTTATATCTTTTTCAATCTCTACATGAGAGTATTTTCCCAAGGATTACAATAGCAACAAAGTCTAAGGAGGCATGGGATATTCTCAATACAAACTATCAAGGCATGGAGAAGGTGAAGACAACAAAATTGCAAATGTTGAGGAGAGATTTTGAAAGTCTCTCTATGAAGGAGTCTGAAAATGTAGACTCATTTTTCACTCATGTTATTGGGTTGGTTACCCACATAAGGTCTCATGGAGAGACACTTGAAGACAGAATAATTGTGGAGAAAATCTTGAGAAGTCTACCCTCAAGATTTGATGCCATAGTAGTGGCAATAGAAGAGACAAAGGGTCTCTCAATTTTTACAGTGGATGAGCTGAGTGCATCTCTGATGTCTCATAAACAAAGACTGAACAGAGGAATAGATTTCTCACTGGAACAAGCTTTCAAGACTCAAATGTCTTTTGGCTAAAGCAGAGGTCAAGGTAGAGCAAACAATAGAGGAAGAGGCAAAAGCCAAAACAGAGGGAGAAAAAACCCTGCAAGTTCGAGTGGAAGGGGCAGCAATCAGAACCAGAATGAAGGCTCAAGCCAACATCAAGCTCATAGAAAAAGGTATGATAAATCCCAAGTCCAATGTCATTATTGCAAGAAATATGGGCACTATGCCAATGAATGTAGGAAAAAGAAAAATGACATGTATAATAGGCCGAATTTTAATTTTGCAAAAGAAAATACGAACCAGAAGAATGTGCTGTTAACATGTAATATAACACAAGATAAACAAGATGATGTATAGTTCTTAGACTCAGGTTGTTGTAACCACATGAATGGAAACATAGCAATGTTTTCCAATCTTGATGAAAATGTTAAATCTGAGGTAACAACAGGAACTGATAATAAGATCTTTGTCAAGGGAAAAGCCAGAGTAAGTATCCTGGCAAGAAATGGAGAACAAAAGTTTCTGCCAGATGTATATTATGTACCTAGCTTAAAATGTAGTCTTTTGAGCATTGGAAATTTCATTGACAATGGCTACAATGTATTTTTTAAACATAATGTGTGCAAAATCATAGACATACCTCCAAGCAAGAAAGTCGTTGCAGAGGTGCAGATGAAAAGCAATAGGATGTTTCCTCTCAAGCTCAGAACAGACTTGAAGGAAAGAAGAAATGTAGCAGTTGTAACACAAGAGGTCTTTCAAGAGGAAGTGAAAGATGGAAACTGGTTATGGCACTTGAGATTTGGACATCTCAATTTCGGAGGCCTAAACTTGTTGCATAGAAAGGGAATGGTAAAAGGATTATCATTGATTGAGAAACTGGACAACCTTTGTGAAGGTTGTATCTTGGGCAAACAACATAGAGATAGTTTTCCAACTGGAAAGAGCATAAGGGAAAATGCACCCTTAGAAATTGTCCACTCAGATTTGTGTGGACCAATCCAAATGCCATCATTAGCTGGAAACAAATAATTTTTGACACTCATAGACGATTACACCAGAAAGACATGGGTGTATTTCTTTAAATAGAAGAGTGAAGTATTTGAATAGTTCTGCCACTTCAAAACTCTTGTTGAGAATCGGAGTGGGCACTACATCAAAGTGTTGAGAACTGACAGAGGTGGAGAATACATCTCTAAAGAGTTCCTACATTTCTGTATGGAGAATGGCATACACAAGAAATTTACCACAAGGTACACACCTCAACAAAACGGTGTTGCAGAAAGGAAGAATAGGACCATCATGGACATGGTCAGAAGTATGTTGAAGGCAAAACATTTGCCAAATGAGTAGTGGGATGAAGCTGTAAATTGTGCAGTGTATATCTTGAATAGATGCCCAACCAAAGCTATCATGAACAGAATTTCAGAAGAATCGTGGAGCGGCATAAAGCAGCATGTCACCTACATGAAAGTTTTTGGATGTGTGGCTTATGCACATGTCCTGGATCAATTGAGAAAGAAGCTTGAAAGTAAGGGAGAGAAATGTATCTTTTTTGGTTACATTGATGAGTCCAAGTCATATCAACTTTATAATCCATCCACCAAGAAATTTATAATAAGAAGAGATGTGCAGTTTATTGAAGAAGAAGCTTGGGATGGAAGCTTAGAGAAAATGGTGAATGTGAAGACATGTGTGTCTCACGAAGAAGAAGAGGAAGGGATAGAAAAAAATAATCCCTCCATAGTGGCTCCTCCTCCACCACCGCAAGCACAACAAATCACACCACAGACTGGAAATAAAACAGCCTTGAGAAATCAATGAAGTGCTTCTTCAAGCACACCACAGGGAACTGAAACTCTATTGAGGTGATGTGGAACTCCAAGTAGACCAAGAAGACCGAGATTCAGAAATCTGAATGAGATTTATGGACAAGGAGAGGTAAATGATAATGGCGATCTTAACTCTTTATTTGCTTTGTATTGTCATGTTGATGACCCAATTCATTTTGAGGAAGCTGTAAAAGAGGGAAAATGGACTGAAGCAATGAACGAAGAGGTTGATTCAATAGAAAAAAGTAATGCATGGGAGTTAGTGGACCTCCCTAAAGGTAAAGAAGTCATTGGAGTTAAATGGGTCTACAAGACTAAGAGAAATGTTGAAGGCAAGATTGAAAGGCACAAAGCAAGACTTGTTGTCAAAGGCTACAAGCAGCAACAAGGTAGAGATTATGAAGAAACCTTTGCACCAGTTTCAAGGATGGAAACGATGAGGGAAATGTTGTCCATATTAGCACAACACAAATGGAAGGTTTATTAAATGGATGTGAAATCTGCATTCCTAAATGGAGTATTGAAAGAAGAGGTATATGTTGAACAACCTCCAGGCTATGAGATTGAAGGCCAAAAGAACAAAGTATACAAGCTGAAGAAAGCTCTTTATGGGTTGAAGCAAGCACCGAGAGCATGGTACATCAGAATAGATGCTTACATGATAGAAAATGAATTTGAGAAATGTGATGGAGAACCCACACTCTACATAAAAGAAAATGATGGTAAAATTCTTATTGTTGTTTTATATGTAGATGATTTAATTTTTATTGGCAATGAAGTTTCTCTCATTGTTGATTTTAAAGCAGTCATGAAGAGTGAATTTGAAATGACTGATTTGGGTTTTCTAAGATATTTTCTTGGAATATAAGTAGAGAAAAATCAAAATGGTATTTTCATTTCCCAAGTAAAATATGTTGAAGAAGTGTTGAAAAGATTCAACATGCAAAACAACAAAGCAACTGTAACTCCAACTATCATGGGGTTGAAATTGAGCAAAGAAGAAAACATCAAGGATGTTAATCCAAAATTGTATAAAAGCATAGTTGGTAGCCTGATGTATTTGACTTCAACTAGGCCGGATATTATGCATGTTGTAAGCTTAATCTCCAGATTTATGGGAAGGCCAAAAGAGACTCATTGGCAAGCAGCCGAGAGAATTCTAAGGTATGTCAATGGAATGAAGGGGTATGGTATTTTCTACTCCTCATCTAAAAATTTTGAATTGAATAGTTACACAGACAGTGATTGGGCTGGAAGTGTAGATGATAGGAAGAGCACATCTAGATATGTGTTTCATTTGGGATCGGGGGCCATTTCATGGGCTTCCAAGAAGCAACCTGTAGTTGCTTTATCAAAAGCGGAGGCAGAATATGTGGCAGTGATAGCAGTAGTATGCCAAGCAGAATGGCTGAGAAGAGTACTCAGAGATTTGTGTCATGAACAAGAAAAAGGCACAACCATTTACTGTGATAACAACTCAACAATAGCTTCATCAAAGAATTTTGTCTTCCATAAGAGAACAAAGCATATTGATGCCAAATTTAATTTTATAAGAGAACTGATTAATAATGGAAAAATTGTTTTGCAGCACTACAGGACAAAGGAACAATTTGCTGATATTTTAACAAAGCCATTAATGCAGGAAAGTTTTAATTATTTCAGTAAATGCCTGGGTATGCAGGAAAACCCAGCAGTTGAAATTAAAGGGGAGTATTGGAATATTAATTCCAACTACCCAGACAGATCAGCAGGACAACGAAGTAATTTTGATGGGAATGAAGAGACAACAGAGTAATGGCTAAAGGGAGTTTGAAGAGCGGCGAAATGAATGAAAAGGCGGTGCAAGCTCTGCTCTTATCTGTAGCAACCACCTGCATTAAAAATCCACCAATTGCATTTAACACAGAGGCGACAACATTTCGGAGGGGGCAGCAAGCTCAAGCAGCAGGGGGAAGGGAACTCCCGGAGGAGCTGACGTCAACCATCTGTGGACCCACCTCTTCACAACTCAAAGTAGTTATGGGGGGTGAGGGAACTCACATGAATGAAGTTAATGAAGGCCCCCGGAAAGCATAAAGGATATAAGTGAGAGCATTGTTGCTACTGTGTATTTGTTACTCTTTGTCCAAAGGCTGAAAATAGAGAAAATAACAGAGAGACAAAGGAAGGAAATTCTTGAAGCGCTGTGTGTGCAACAGACAGTGAAGTTTCCGCTATGAATCCAAAACTTCATTATGAAGAATTTTATTTTGTAACAGAGTTTGATTAATGAAATAGAGGTCTTTATTTCATCTCTCTATGTCTGCAATTTAATTTTAATTTTATCTTTGTGTTGTGGAAGAGGAATTGTTTTTTATTCCTCTATCTATGTTACGGAATTCTCCAGAAATTCCAACACTGTACTGGTACATAGTCTACAGGCGTTTCTTGCAACATGGGTATTATAATTTATTGCTCGTATTTGCCAACAATCCTAATTCATTGTACTTTGTTAAGTATTGTATTCTAGTGTATTGTGTAATTGCTATGTTGGCAAAGAAGAAGAAGATATGTAGCTTTCAGATTATTAGAGTGACAATTAAAGTTAGATGCCAATCCTATGTTGAGCTCTTCAGGTATGACAAATCATTTGTCATTCAATGTCGCATGCCCTCTCTCTTTCTTTAATGCATCCATATGTGTAGCTGGATTGATAGTTGGACAACAATCTGAATATAAGAAATGATTATGATTATATGTATGTATTTTTTGTAGCATGTTCTTTTGTGAGTAGTAGATGAAATTTAAGGTCTTTTTGTTCATGTATTTTTTGTTCAGAGGTGGATCACACTTGGTGCTATTTTGGTTATATGCACCCTTGCATGTTATATAATTGAGAACCTTTTGGATTCATATGGATGCACATAAATATATAAATTTTTATTTAAAATTTGAATATTTTATGTATTTTTTGATTGATCACTTTTTTGGGCTGGTCTTTTTGCTAGTTTCTACCTAGTTCTGAGTTCTTTCGGATTCAAGGGTTTTACTGGTTTAGTCAATCATTTGAATATGATAACATTGAGTTTAAAACCTTCTTATTTCTTGCTTCATCGACAATACTTATTCTATTGCCAAAAACCAAGTTATTAGGATTACCAATACCATTTCTTTTTCTTTGCTCCAATTTCGGAGAATCATTATACTCTTTTTGAAATGTGGCCCTCACCTCTAGATTTTTCTGGTTTTCTACACGATTTCAAGTATGTGCATAATCACATCCTTTAAAATAAAATGTTATCCCTAACCTTTGTGTAAAAGCTCTTGCAAGTCTTGCCATTTTCACATAAATTGCCCACCACCTATTTGCTTCAGCTTAATAACTTGAGGAGCCCTAGGGCCTTTAGACATTATGAGAGGCCATGTGGCAAAAATAATAAGTAAACCTTCCCACCAAGTAAATATGCTTCCCAGAGTTTTCTTCTTGCTGTCCAAAGTCATCTTCTTTCTAGAAATGTGCCAAAGCAGACATCTTCTTTCTAGAAATTTGCCAAAGCATCCTCTCGACGCTCCAGAACACAAAGAAAATGTTTGACGTTGCTGTAGGAAGCTCTTCATGCTGAAAAAGTTCGATGAATGTGGATGAAATGTTTTTTTAAGGCTTTATAGAGAATTCCAATTTGTTTTTTCAAATGAATATCAAAAATAGATAATTCATTAATTATTAATTAATTTTTTTTAAGGCTATCGATGCAATGCCTTTCATCGGCACTTGGAAGTGAAAAAGAAAAAAGAACACGTTTTTTTAGGGCAATGGCCTACAAACACTATCAGCTGTCTGTATGGTGTTTCGAAATCGGGAAATGCTGTATGGTAAGGCTTGCAGCCTTTTATACTGATTTCCATTTTTTCCAGCTTCTCCTGGTCTGGTACACAGTCTGCAGGCGTTTCTTGCAACATGGGTATTATAATTTATTGCTCGTATTTGCCAATAATTCTAAGTCATTGTACTTTGTTAAATATTGTATTCTGGTGTATTGTGTAATTGCTATGTTGGCAAAGAAGAAGAAGATATGTAGATTTCAGATTATTAGAGTGTCAATTAAAGTTAGACGCCAATCCTATGTTGAGCTCTTCAGGTATCACAAATAGTTTGTCATTCAGTTTCCCATGCTCTCTCTCTTTCTTTAATGCATACATATGTGTTGCTGGATTGATAGATGATGCCTAAAAACTGTGATTTGTGAGGTCACATATTAGTGAACTTTATGATCTCCATAACCCAGAACTAATTTGCTATTTTCATGGTTAAAAGTATATTCAGTGTCTTGGGGTGTGTTAATTTCAATGTTAATGTCAAGAATTCTAAATCATTTGTTAAATATTGTATTCTGGTGTACTGTGTAATTGCTACTTTGGCAAAGAAGAAGAAGATATGTAGCTTTCAATTAAAGTCAATTAGAATGTCAATTAAAGTTGGACAACAATCCTACGTTGAGCTCTTCATGTATCACAAATCGTTTGTCATTCAGTTTCCCTTCCCCTCTCTATTTCCTTAATGCATTGAGAGACACATAGTAGTTTAACGGTTTTGCTGAAGACAAACAGTCAATGATGACTGAAAATTGAAAATTTTGATTTGTGAGGTCACATATTAGTGAACTTTATGATCTCCATATTAGTGAACTAATTGGCTATTTTTATGGTTAAAAGTTTGTCCAGTGTCTTGAGGTGGTTTAGTATCAATGTTAATGGGATAGTATTGTGATAGTTACTCGTCTGCTTAACTGCTAACACTTGCACTTTCAAACCACTGCAGAGGAGATGAGACTTAGTGCACGGATTAAGAGGCAGCGCAAGTTAACGGAGAGAGGAGCTGAGTTGGAGGCTGAAAAGGTACGTAGAGCTTTTCAAAAGGGCAATTCCTCTGGCTAGTTAGACTACGGCTTTCAAAAGCATGGGAAGAAGGCTTCACGTGGTTGAAGGTGGATTAATCGAGTGTAGTTCAAAGTCCGATTTCAAAGAAGACGAGTCCATATGAAGATTTGCAAATAAATAGAGAAATCGACGATGAGTTATTACACATGTATTTTAGAATCTTTGTTTCTATTGGAATATGGTAAATAGGATCTTTTCCTCCCGACTCTTTTACTTTATTTGGATTTTACTGTGGATTTTACTGATTCGGTTTACACACGTCATTGACCTTTCATTTCCAGATCATCTACAATCTGGCATTTATGATCTCATTTTGACGTCTACTTTGGTATCCATTAATTTACTTCCCGTAAAAAAATGCAAAGTTGAAATTATTAGTAAGCTATGTGGAAGTCCAAATCCTTAGCAAGATTGTCGTCAACGTTGATGCAATATAATTTGAAACGTTAAAATGAATGCAACAATTGCTTCTCATATACTTGTATTTCATTTTTTATATACGGTGTCTGTGGTTTTGAATTCTGCTTTTATTTTTATTTTAATCATTTAGAATGATATTAATAAAGATTCAATTATCCTCATCGTCAGAGTGTTGGAGTGTCCTTAGAGCATTGATAGGGATGAAATTTTTATTGCATACAAAAATAAAATTTTATATTTGTGTATTTTTAAGGTGTTTGTCTTTTCATGATCTAGTTCTATGATGGTTTTTATTAACTTATTTGTAAATGATTAAAAATAGGTGTGTAAATGCTTTTTTTTTTTTTTCTCTATAATTTTAGCTATCTAAAAGTATTGTAGACAGAAATAAATATTATAATCTCCCTTATATTAAATTGTAGAATTTTTCTGTGAACATGGTCATGTATATAACTATTTCCATAATATTAAAAAAAATTGATTTGTAAAGTAATATTTCATTTATAAAATAATATGCACTAATATTATGTAAGTAATAATAAGATATTCAATTACAATGTGCTCACTTTTCAACTTCAATTTTTTAGGCTTAGGATGAGTGTCATTTTGGAAAAGAATGGCCTTGAACTTAGTATTTTCAATGTCATATGTATACAATAGGGATTAATAAAATATGTTACTTGAGTTTATCTTGGGTGGTTCAAAGGGATGATTATTGTCTTTCTCATGTAGAAAAAATAATATTTTCAATTTCATATGTATACAATAGGGATTAATAAATTATGTTACTTGTGTTCAAAGGAATGATTATTGTCTTCACGTAGAAAAACGAAATGCGTTGAGAATGAGTATGTTGTTGTGATGGATTAGAGCCTTGTTGATTAACCTTGTTCATTGAAGAATCTAAGGGGAATACTAGAAATTTTTCTTGAGCATGTAACCTAGCGAAAGGAAGAAAGAGAACAAATGGACAAATTATTTTTTCAATCTCGTATGTATATAATAAGAACTAGAAAAATAACTTATGGTTTAGTAAAAGGAAGAAAGAAGGGACAACTTTTCCAATACAATTTAATACACAGTATAAGTTACTACATAATTCACTAGAATCTTAAAGTCTTACCTTGAAATGTAGAGTGCTTTAGAGACCCCTATATCATGAATCTTATGGAAACATAAATATAATAGTAATTGTAACCCATTCATCAATTAGGCAATAACCATAGAAATTTATGCGACAAAATTTGTTTATGAACCTAGTTTTCTATTTATTTTGATGGTGGGGGGATTTACGATTTATGGGGAGATGACGATGGAAATTAACATTCATTAAGATAATGATTGATTTATTGGACCTTAATAAAGGTAAATATTACTCATATTTCTTTAAAGACTGATTTCTATGCTCATAAAATAATAAAAGAAGTGTTCGAAGGTTACCCTAGCTTTGGTAACTTACAAGGTTAGGAAAGTTAGTATTGTAATAGATATTTTGAGTTTGAGTTCTAATTTGGGTGTACTTATGGAACTCTTTGTGAAATTATTTTTCATCTTCAATCATTTTATTGTTACAAAGATGATAGATTCTAGCATCCCATGGTGTTTTGAGATTTATTCAATGCCTAGTTTCACTATGTAGCTCATGTGAATTGCTTCACATTGCAACAGTGTCAATTTTATTCTTTATGTTAATTAGAATTGAAACGTACTTTTTATTTTCTATATGAGGCTTGACCACCTCCTTGTAATATCTTATATTTCGTTTACATTTTAACTCTTTATAGCTTCACAAATTCTCTTTAAATTTATATTTAATATTATTTTTAGTATTGTGGGTATGTGAAAAGACAACATTTTCCTATATTCTCCAATGATTTATCCAAGAATTATTGTTTTGAGGCTATTCTCCTTGTAATTGCTAGTGGTTGTGGCTAGAGTTGTAAGAAATTTTACGAAACTTCTTGCCATAAATATTGTTGATCTTGCTTCTATAAATTAACCACTTAACTATGATTTTGCCCTCAATGGACGAGAGGCTTTTATCCTCAGAGTCATAGAGTGTTGGAGTGTCAGAGTCATAGAGTGTTGGAGTGTCCTCATTACTAGAGCGTTGATAGGGATGAATTTTTTATAGCATACAAAAATATTTTTTTTGTTTTTTGTATTTTTAAGGTGTTTGTCTTTTCATGATCTAGTTCTATGATGGTTTTTATTAACTTATTTGTAAATGATTAAAATAGGTGATTGTAAACGTCTTTTTTTTTTCTCTATATTTTTGGCTGTGTAAAAGTCAAGTCTCATTGTAGACAGAAATAAATATTATAATCTCTCTCTGTAATGTCTCTCATTTACACAATTTTTTTTTTTTCTACGAGAATCCTTAAACTGTGTATTACTTACTAACCCACTTTAGTAACTCTCCTTCACTTAAAATTTACGGAGGGTTAATTAACTACTAACCTTAATAGTTTCCTATTCTATTGGTTAGTAGCTACTATTTCCTGGTAACCTTAATACATGACCCCCACAATTTAACATCCTTAATAATTTATAAAATAATTGCCTCTCTGCATTATTTACTTCAATTATCAATTATAGGGTTTATATATATATATATATATATTCCCACACATATATGCATATGCACTAGAAGAAATTAAAACTAATACTTTTACTGTAATCCAATTTCTCACTAAACATTTTCCTAAATCCTAAGACCCACATCTAAACCTTTCCTAGGTGAACTCTTTTTATACGAAGGTATACTTTAGAGGTTCAATTATATGCATGAATCCTTCTTAACCTTTATATTATCCTTACCATCAGTGCTATCTTCTGCCGAATGTAATATCAACTTCATTGTTATGGTTTCTGGTTTATAAAGTGAGGTCATTACATTAATACGTGGATTAATTAAGTTTCATATTTGGTTGGTTTGGGATCCATACCCCGAGGAAGATCAATGTCTGGAAATTGACGGTAAGTCATATCGTTTTCGGTACAAGGTGTTTCAACATAGGTTTGAGCTTTTATGAAAAAGTGAATATTTATTTAATGAAGCCTTCTCTTAAAGTGTAGTCTTCAAGCCAAGTGCAATCTCACGCGGATCTGAAGGTACTCTCTAATGCCTATGGAATTTATGTGACTGGGACTCTTCATTAAATTCGTTTCATATGCCTTCGTAATATCTCAGTTTATTAACCCTTGACTCATCAATCCGTATGTTATGCGTTCATCTGGCGACACTTGTATGGCCGAGATGAGTTAGGGTTTCTCCCTGGAAATGGGTTTTAAATGCCAATTTTTATTTTGGGTTTCATTCTTTCCATCCACTGTAAAATTGGTTTTCATTCCTTCTGCCAGATGTTTACGCGAAGTGGAGCATCTCCACACCTCACAGTCTGGTTTCTAATGTATGTGGAACTGGTAATATTTTTCATTGTAACGTTATACTTGTTTTTCCTTTGCTTAAAATGTTGTTCAACTCATGCATTATCCAATTTTCAATGTCATCTCTCCGCCCATATTCAATGGTTTAATTATTCTTCCTAGATTTAAATCTCATAGCTTACTTGTTTCGGAAATCTTACTGATGAGAAAATGTAAATTTTGTTTGTGTTAACACTCCTTCACAATAGAGAGAAAATTTTTTTCTCTAACCTTGCCCTCTGTGGCAGCTTTTTTTGGAGAGTTAATTGGGATTTCAAACGCAAGAAATGGATATGCAGTATCTCAAGGTAATGTTCAACTTCAGCCCTGGTTACCCATTCGATTTCTCAGCTATGAAATTTAGAATGTTTCTTAGTCTATGGTTCTGGGTTCGATTTTATTCTATTAGTAATAATCTCCCAGAAAAATTTATTTACATATTTTTTTTTCTCGTGGTCAATACGTTGAGGTTTAAGAAGGACGTATATTTGCAAGTAACCACGATTTTGGGAAAGTCACATACCATCGACTTCTATCCCAGTTTTCCCCTATTCGTTTCAACAGGTATTTTCGTTATTTCATCCTTCCAAATTTTTTTATGTTTTGTTGTGTTACACCTGTATCAACAGAATTTAGCTTTCTTGTTTCCAAATACGAATTAGAATCTAGCTAATATTTCCGTATTTACATGTACAAGTAAGAACTCTTTCTCTCACTTTTGGTCACTACGAACTCTGCATTCTTTCCCTGGCACTCGTCAATTTTTACGAACAAAATTTTCTTCTTCCACCCAGGTTGGTCTTCACATGTATGCAGAGTGCAGTTTTTCAGTTGACCTTTGTCGAGTTCCTGCTTGTTTATGTTCATCTATACTAGAGTTCGTTAAATTTCTTTTTCCTAATTGGCTATGTTGCAGTTAACTTAAAAGTAGAATTTGTTTAATCCTCTAGATTTAATATTATTTCATGTATAAGGGGACTTTGGTATGGATATTGTTTACATGACTAGCATGGTTTCATTTGTGCCTTTACTACTTCTCGGTATTATCATTACACTGTCTTAAGTATATATTTACACACTTTTTCCACAAGGTTTTATGATAATTTTAAAATAAGAATCTCACACCACTGTTACTTATGGTTTATAAAGTTCTATGTATCTTACAAAATTTCCTAAATTAGGATACCAATTTTCTATTTATACTATACCAAGTATAATGGATACTTTAAAGTAGTCTTAAATACATTTATCAATTCCTAATTTTTTTCTTTAAATTTTATGCTATGAAATATACACTGATATAATTGAGATGAAAAGGATTTCTTTTTATTGGCTTAGTATATATGCAGAATGAAACTATATATATATATATATATATATATATATATCCCGTTCTTATCTTTTTTAAACAATGTATTTAGATTCTACAATATGGAAATTTTCTACATCCTTGCATAATTTCTAATACGATTCATTTCTATGACAGAATTGTTATATTAGTTCAATACAAAATCTTATTCATTTTATTTCTATAAAAGTAAAGAAACATAATTTAGAATCAAAGTGTTGACTGCTAATTATAATGGAAATTATCAGCTTGTACAGATTACATGTTTTGTCCATCATACATGGATTAATTTTAAATGCTCACTACCTTACTGTTTTTACTTTTCTTATTTATTTTAAATCATAGTTATTATCTGTGGTACTAGAATGAATTATTAATGAACTTCATTTATTGAATAAGGTACTTTCTCCGGTATAATTGGGACACAAATATAAACTCAAAGTATATCAGTACTACATCTATATACTTGATTTCTATTCTGCATATGGATTAAATTTTTGTATGAATATAAAATGAATTTCATAAAACAATTACTACTAGCATTTTCTTTTCCTAAACATAATTAATAACTTCTTGATGAGATATTGATCTCCAGATTTAAACTTATTATAGGTTTAGACATTCTGGAAGATGGATCTCATCATACTACTCCCATAAAACTATACATATTTGCAGTATTTCTGCCTTATCAAAATCTGTTAAATGTATGGGTATTAAATAGTTTAGCACATCAAAATTTAACTAACTTGTTAAAACAAGACTTTATTTACACATGGGAAATTTCATATAATTCTGAAATAGATTATCTCTGTCTGCATACCAATTTCTTAGACTATTCCTCCTAACCTTAGAGTTCTATCTCCATAACTCACCTTCAAGCTGAGACCTTTTATTCCAGTGATAGAGAACCCCTTTGTCTATCCTGGAGCAACTTATTTAAGCTGTGCTTTCCCAAGCCTGTTTCCAATTTCTACGTCTAGAAATTTTGAGATGCTTTCTTCCTGCTTTGCCTAGGTTTTCCCTCATTCAGGTACTTTAAGGATGTCTTTTCCACTTTTACAGTTTTTTCTTCCTCTTCCCAATTAATTTCCTCTTCATTGGGAAAATTAGATTTTTCATCACCAAATCTAATTTTTGGTAAGATTCCTTCCAAGGATTTCTGGAAGGGATGGGAAAGTCTCATCACCTTATCTACATCCTCATGGATTTAGGTTTCAGATCTCCATTCTCAATCTAGTCATTGCACACATAACTTTTCAATGTACTTTTATTGATTAAAATTAAAATAAATCCACACACTAGTTCTCCATTTGGGTCCACTTTCCCTTTGGACTTATTCAATTGTCAATTAAAAAGCGTAGAAATTGGGGGTATTACACATTCTGCCTCTAAAAAAAGCACTGTCCTCGGTGTTAACAAAATAAACTTAAACAATTCACTGTGTATACAGTGATGGGTATTTTTCCATCATCTCAGCTTGTCATTCCCAAGTAGCCTCTTCCATTTTAAAGTGCCTCCATTGCACTTTTAGTCAGGCTACTGTGCGGTTTTTAAGTTCAATTTCTTCCTGCTCCACTTCCCCTTCTGGTTCCACTTGGATCACATTCCAATCAATAACATGAGCATCATCATGCACATATTTTTTTAATAAAGAGGCATGAAACACATCATGAAATTTAATATGAATGGGTAAGGCCAATTTATAGGCCACTGGTCCCACTCTTTTCAGCACTTCAAACGGTCCACAATATCGTGGAGCTAATTTTGCACAACTTCCAATGTGCAAAGTGCTCTTCTTAGGATTAATCCTGAGATATACATGATCACCCACACTGAACTCTCGGCGAACTCTCTTTTTGTCTGCATCACTTTTCTGTCTGTGCTGAGCTGTCTTGATATTTTTCTGAATCTGTTTTACCGCTTTTTCCATTTCCTGCAAAGCTTCTGGGCCAAGTACTAGTTTATATTCAGGTTGGCTCCAACTTAAGGGAGTGTGGCACTTTCTGGCATAAAGTAATTCAAACAGACTCATTTTTATGGAATTTTGGTAGCTATTGTTGTAGGAAAATTGTACTATGTAAGTAGTCTTCCCATTTGGTTGGCATATCCATCACATACATTCTTAACAGATTCTCTAAAATTTGGTTTGTCCTTTCGGTTTGACCATCAGTTTGGGGGTGGTAGGCAGTACTAAAATTTAGTTTAGTACCCATGGCTCCAATTAAGCTCCTCCAAAAATTTGTAGTGAACTTTGCGTCTCTATTTGAAATTATCATTTTAGGAACCCCATGTAGTCTCACAATCTCTTTCATGAACACATTTTCTACATGGGTTGTCTCAAAAGTGGACTAAACTGGTATAAAGTGAGCATATCTAGTTAAAGTGTCCACTACAACCATCACAGAGTCATGCTAATATTTGGTTCTTGGTAGACCAGTTATAAAGTCCATAGAAAAAGTTTCCCATTTCTATTCTGAAATCGGTAAAGGATTTAACAGTCCAGCTAGATGCTGATGTTCAACTTTTAGTTGTTGACATTCGATGCATCTGGCCAAGTAGTTTGCTACATCCATTTTCATTCTAAGCGAAAATAAATTGTTTTTCAAAGCTGTGAGTAATTTCTGGTATCCAGGATATCCAGAATAAGGATTTTTGTGATATTCATCTATAATTTCCTTCTTTAAAGAGTCTACATTAGGGATGTAAAATCTATCTCTATAACAAATCAGCCCCTTTTGATTTTGTGTATACCCTTTCATTTCCTTTTTCATCATTTGAGTCTGAAGTTTTTCATAGTTTTGGTCTTGATCCACTACCCTCTGAACCAGTTTCTCCAAGTTAAAGTTGACACTACTCCCAATGTTACTTATATTTTTCCAAGCATTTCTACTTAAGGAATCATCAATATTGTTTTCTTTACCTTTGATGTGTCTTATTTCCATGTCAAATTCACTTAGGAAAGACAACCACCTAGCTTGTCTAGCATTTAGGTCTAGTTGAGTGAAGAAATACTTTAGGCTGATGTGATCTGTCATCAGTACAAATTTCTTTCCTAGAAGATAGTGTCTCCACATATTGAGAGGGTGTATTACAGCAGCTCTCTCAAGATCATAAACACTATAATTATGTTTATGTTTCTTAAGTTTTCTAGATTCATAAGCTATAACAGAATTTTCTTGTAATAATACTCCCCCTAATCCTTCTCCAAAAGCATCTGTGCATACTAAAAACTCCTGATTTGGATCAGCAATCTTTAAAATAGGTGTTGTAGTAAGTTTCAGTTTAAATTTCTCAAAACTATTTTGGCATTTTTTAGTCCATTCAAATTTTACTCCCTTCCTTTGCAAGGAAGTAATGGGGTAGGCTAAGGCTAAAAAAATCTCTACAAACCTCCGGTAGTATCCTGCAATTCCCATAAAATATCTTACAATGGATACATTAGTAGCTAAAGGCCATTCTCTGATTGTTTTTATCTTTTCTGGGTCTACAACCAACCCATTTTCAGAAATTATATGCCCTAAGTATTGAATTTTATCTTTAAAAAATTCACATTTGCTAAACTTAGCATACAATTTATTTTCTCTCAGAGTTTGCAATACAATCCTGAGGTGTTCTTGATGCTCCGCTTCACTTTTTGAATAGATTAAAATTTTGTCAATAAATACTAGTACAAACTTGTCTAAGTATTTATTTCAGACACTGTTCATTAAACACATAAAAGTGGCGGCTGCATTAGTCAACCCAAATAGTAGAACCACAAATTCGTAGTGTCCATACTAGGTTCTAAATGTTGTCTTGCTAACATCTTCATCTTTAATTCTTAACTGATGGTAACCAATCCTTGAATCAATCTTAGAAAACATAGTTGCCCCTCTAACTTGATCAAAGAGGTCATCTATCCTAGGCAATGGATCTATTTTTTATTGTCAGTTTGTTCAATTAACGATAATCAATACACATACGGAAGGTATCGTCTTTCTTTTTCACAAACAGTACTGGTGCTCCCCAGGGGGATACACTCGGTCTAATGTAACCTCTATCCAGCAACTCCCGTAGCTGCATTTTTAACTCCATTAATTCAGGAGTGCTCATTATATATGGGGCTATAGAAAATGGAGTTTCTCCCGAAACTAAATCAATTGAAAAATCGATTTCTCTCTTAGGGGGGCCGATGAGAGATTTCATCCAGGGAAACATCTTTAAATTCTCTTATCACTGGTAATGTTTCTAGCATATTTTCTTCTCTTTTCTGTCCTAACTCTTCTACATGTACAGAATACACCTGATACCCTTTTCTAGCAATTCTCTTTAACCAAAGGGCTGAGATTTGCCTCACAGATATGGGTTTACGCTTCCCTTTTATTATTGCAGGTTTTCCCTCCTTATCAATGCAATATAAGGTCTTGTCTAAAAAATTCATCATAGCTTTATGTTTTTCTAACCTATCCATCCCTATCAGGACATTAGAAGACCCTAATGGTAGAATTTTTAAATTTATTTCTGTTTGGTATCCATTCAGATTAATGGTTGTTTGAGGTAACTTGTGAGTTATTTTTCGTTTTGTACCAGTGGTTAACTCTACTAGCCAAGAATGCTGAAACTTCTCTGACTTTAATTTGCATTTTTCTACCATTTGAGGACTGATATAACTCAAAGATGCACCTATATCTATTAAAAATATAACAGATTGGTCAGAAATCATACCTTTCATCTCGACCATGGTGGACTAATGTTCTGCTTGACGATCTTCTAAGGCAGCACTGATTTTGGGGTTGTTCCTAGCTACATCATTTACTGTATTGGCCTCACACAATACTTGCACTATTTGGATATTTTTGTGTGGATAGTCCCTCAACAAATGAGGTTCTCCACAACCCCAACACTTCAAAGGTTCCCTCATTTTAACAGTCCCTTCCTTCTTATTATTCCCATTCATTGGTTTTGACCCAGTTGGAGATTGAACAGTTTGATTTTCACTCACTTTATTAAGCTTCTTTCTCTTGTGGTTTCTACCAAAGTTTGTCAAATAGGCTAGTTTTTGTTTTTCTCCACTGAACTTACTTTTGTTTGGCCAATTCTTTCCTAGTTCTGTCTTACCTCTGAATTGCCGGTAAGATAATCTGGCCTTCAGTACTACCTCATCCATTGTTTTTGGGTTATCAAACTCTATCTTCTCCTTATAAACAATAGGAAAACAATTCAGAAACCTCCGTACCTTTGCCTTCTCTTCTCTGATATAGGGCACATAGCATAACAGATTTGTGAACATGGTAGAAAACTCATTAATAGTTAGCTGTCCCAATCTGAGTTCATGAAACTCTTTTGCCTTGTCATCATAGTAGCGTTCATTCAAGTATCAATTTTTAAACTTGACTTGAAAATCTTCCCAAGTCACCATTTTCTCATCAATAGCATGAACCATCTTGGTTTCCTCCCACCACAAGGTAGCCTTACCTTGAAACTGATAAATAGCCAGCCTGGATCTTAAGTTACTTTCATATTCGTAAAATGAAAAGTATTTTATCATATCCAGAAGCCATGTTTTAGCATCTTCCTCTTTTTCTCCATCATAGGAGGGAGGTTTAATTTTCTGGAATTCACCCTGTAATTTCTTATTTTTTCTAGACTATTGTCTAGTTGCATCATATTCCTTAGAATCTTCTGATAAATTGACTCTTCCTTTTCACTTCCTTTCAGAACCTTCACCCTCTTGGCTATTCCGCGAAGTCAATTCCCTTATGAGTCTGTCTTGCTCCTCACTAGCTAAATATAGCCTGTCATTGTGGCTTTTAATATGTGCCATTTATCGTTGCATTATATGAAACATAGCCATCAATGGAGCATTTGGATCTAGCGTGTTTTCTCCACCACCCAGATCCACATATAGATTGTCTCCTTCAGTCATGGTTCGTAGCTGTATTATTCAGCACTGTTCACTGTTCAGAAAATTAACATTAGCAAAATTTTAAACTTCATAAAATTTTACAACATCATATATTTTTGTGTGAGAACATAGTTTTCCCATTGTTTTAGCTAATGCTTTGACACCATTTGTAATGTCTCTCATTTACACATTTTTTTTTTTTCTACGAGAATCCTTAAACTGTTTATTACTTACTAACCCACTTTAGTAACTCTCCTTCACTTAAAATTTACAAAGTGTTTATTAACTACTAACCATAATAGTTTCCTATTCTACTGGTTAGTAGTTACTATATCCTGGTAACCTTAATACATGACCCCCCACAATTTAACATCCTTAATCATTTCTAAAATAATTGCCTCTTTGCATTATTTACTTCAATTATAAATTGTAGTGTTTATGGACATATATATATATATATATATATATATATATGTTCCCACACATATATGTATATGCACTAGAAGAAATTAAAACTAATACTCTTACTCTAATCCAATTTCTCACTAAACATTTTACTAAATCCTAAGACCCACACCTAAACCTTTCCTAGGTGAACTCGTTTTATGTGAAGGAATACTTTCGAGGTTCACTTATATGCATGAATCCTTCTCAACCTTTATTTTATCCTTACCATCATTGCTATCTTCTGTCAAATGTAATATCAACTTCATTGTTATGGTTTCTGGTTTATAAATTGAGGTCATTACATTAATACATGGATTAATTAAGTTTTGTTTTTGGTTGGTTTGGGATCCATACCCAGAGAAAGATCAACATCTGGACATTGATGGTAAGTGATATCGTTTTGGGTACAAGGGTTTCAACGTAGGTTTGAGCTTTTATGACAAAGTGAATATTTATTTAATGAAGCTTGATCTTAAAGTCTAGTCTTCGAGCCCAGTGAAATCTCACGCGGATCTGAAGGTACTCTCTAACGTTTATGGCATTTATGTGACTGGGAATCTTCATTAAATTTTTTTCTTATTCCTTCATAATATCTTAGTTTATTCACCCTTGAATCATCGATTCGTATGTTATGCGTTCATCTAGTGACACTTGTATGGCTGAGATGAGTTAGGGTTTCTCCCGAGTGATGGGTTTTAAATGCCAATTTTTATTCTGGGTTTCATTCTTTTCATCCACTATAAATTTGGTTTTTTTTCCTTCTGCCAGATGTTTACACAAAGTGGAGCATATCCACTCCTCACAGTTTGGTTTCTAACGTATGTGGAATTGGTAAGATTTGTCACTGTAACGTTATACTCATTTTGCCTTTGCTTAAAACATTGTTCAGCTTATGCATTGTCCAATTTTCAATGTCATGTCTCCGCCAGTAGTCACAGGTTTAATTATTCTTCCTCGATTTCAATTTCACAGCTTACTTGTTTCGAAAATCTTACTGATGAGAAAATGTAAATTTTGTTTGTGTTAACACTCCTTCGCAACAGAGAGAAATTCATTTTCTCTAACCTTGCCCTCCTTGATAGCTGTTGGTGTAGATTTAATTGTTAACATTTGACTTTAGCCCTGGATACCCATTCGATTTCTCAACTATGAAATTTAGAATGTTTTTCATTTTATGGTTCTAGGTTCGATTTTCTTCTATTAGTAATAATCTCCAAGCAAAATTTATTTACATATTTTTTTCTTTCATGGTCAATACGTTGAGGTTTAAGAAGGACGTAGATTTGCAACTAAGCACGATTTTGGGAAAGTCGTATACCATTGACTTCTGTCCTAGTTTGCCCCTATTAATTTCAACAGGTATTTTTGTTATCTCATCCTTTCAATTTTTTTTATGTTTTAATGTGTTACACCTGTATCAACAAGCTTTAGCTTTCCTATTTCCAAATACGAATTATAATCTAGCTAATATTTCTATATTTACATGTACAGTTAAGAACTCTTTCTCTCCCTTTTGGTCACTACGAACTTAACATTCTTTCCCTGGCACTCTTCAATTTTTACGAACAAAATTTTCTACTTCCACCCAGGTTGGTCTTCACGTGTATGCACAGTGCAGTGTTTCACTCGACCTTTGTCGAGTTCCTACTTGTTTATGTTCATCTATAATAGAGCTCATTAAATTTCGTCTGCCTAATTGGCTATGTTGCAATTAACTTAAAAGTAGAATTTGTTTAACCATCCAGATTTAACATTATTTCATATATAAGGGGACTTTGGTATGGATATCGTTTTCATGACTGGCATGGTTTCATTTGTGCCTTTACTACTTCTCGGTATTATCATTACACTGTCTTAAGCATATATTTACACCCTTTTTCCACATGGTTTTATGATAATTTTAAAATAAGAATCTCGCACCACTGTTAGTTATGGGTTATAAAGTTCTATGTATCTTACAAAATTTCCTGAAATAGGATACTAGTTTTATATTTCTACTATATTGAGTATACTGGATCATCAGCGTTAAAGTAGTCTCAAATCCATTTATCAATTCCTAATTTTTTTCTTTAAATTTTATGCTATGAAATATACACTGATATAATTGAGATGAAAATGATTTCTTTATATTGGCTTAGTATATATGCAGAATGAAACTATATATATATATATATATATATATATATATATATATATATATTTATATATATATATATATATATATATATTTATATATATATATATATATATATATATATCCCATTCTTCTTTTTTTTATACAATGTATTTAGATTCTGCAATAAGGAAATTTTTTATATCCTTGCATAATTTCTAATACGATTCATTTCTGCGATAGAATTGTTATATTAGTTCAATACTAAATATTATTCATTTGATTTCTATAACAATCAAGAAACATTATTTAGAATCAAATTGTTGACTTCTAATTATAATAGAAATTATTAGTTTATATAGATTGCATGTTCTTTCCAGCATACATGGATTAATTTAAAATTGTTCAGTACCTTACTGTTTTTACTTTTCTTATTTATTTTAAATCATAGTTATTATCTATGGTACGTTATTATCTATGGTACTAGAATGGCTTATTAATGAACTTCATTTATTAAATATGGTACTTTCTCTGGTATAATTAGGACAAAAATATAAACTCAAAGCATATCAGTACTACATCTATATACTTGATTTCTGTTCTACATATGGATTAAATTTTTTTATGAATATACAAAAAATTTGATAAAACAATTACTACTAGCATTTTCTTTTCCTAAACAGAAGTAATAACTTCTCGATGAGATACTGATCTCCAGATTTAAACCTATTACAGGTTTATACATTCTGGCAGATGGATCTCATCAGACTACTCCCATACAACTATACAAATTTGTAGTATTTTTGCATTATCAAAATCTGTTAAATGTATGGGTATTAAATAACTCAACATATCAAAATTTAACTAAGTAGTTAAAACAAGACTTTATTTACACATATTTAATTTCATATAATTTTGAAATAGATTAGCTCTGTGTGCATACCAATTTATTAGACTAGTCCTCCCAGCCTTAGAGTTCTATCTCCGTAACTCACCCCGAGCTGAGACCTTTGCTTGTAGCGATAGTCAACCCCTTTGTCTATCCTTGAGTAGCTTATTTAAGTTGTGCTTTCCCAAGCCTGTTTCTAATTTCTGCGTCCAGAAATTTTAGGATGCTTTCTTCCTGCTTTGCCTAGGCTCTCCCTCATTGATGTACTTTAAAGCTGCCTTTTCCGCTTTTACATATTTTTCTTCCTCTTCCCAAGTACTTTCCTCTTCATTGGGGAAATTAGATGTTTTATCTCCAAATCTAATTTTTGGTAAGATTCATTCCAAGGATTTCTAGAAGGTATGGGAAATTCTCATCACCTTATCCACATCCTCATGGATTTAGGTTTCAGATCTCCATTCTCAATCTAGTCATTGCACACATAACTTTTCCTTGTATTTTTATTAATTAAAATTAAAATAAATCCACACGCTAGTTCTCCATTGGGGTCCACTTCCCCTTTGGAATTATTCAATTTCAATTAAAAAGCATAGAAATTGGGGGTACTACACTCTCATATTAAATTGCATAATTTTTCTATGAGCACACCCATGTATATAATTATTTCCATAATATTAAAAAAATTTGATTTGTAAAGTAATATTTCATTTATAAAATAATATGTACTAATATTATTTGAGTAATAATAAGATATTCAATCCCAATGTGCTCATTTTTCAACTTCAATTTTTTAGGCTTAGGATGAGTTTCATTTTGGAAAAGAATGGCATTGAACTTAGTATTTTCAATATCATATGTATACAATAGGGATTAAGAAAATATGTTACTTGAGTTTATCTTGGGTGGTTCAAAGGGATGATTATTGTCCTTCTCACGTAGAAAAATGAATATTTTCGATTTGATATGTATACAATAGGGATTAATAAATTATGTTACTTGTGTTTATCTTGGGTGGTTCAAAGGAATGATTATTGTCCTCACATAGAAAAATGAAATGAGTTGAGAATGAGTATGTTGTTGTGATGGATTAGAGCCATGTTTATTAACCTTGTTCATCAAATAATCTAAGCTTTACCTGGGATAGGTTGCTCATAATGAAGGGGAATACTAGAATGTTTTCTTGAGCATGTAACCTCGAGAAAGGAAGAAAGAAAACAAATGGACAAATTAGTTTTTCAGTCTCATATTTATATAATAAGAACTAGAAAATAACTTATGGTTTAGTAGAAGTAAGGAATAAAGAAGGGATAGCTTTTCCAATACAGTTTAGTACACACAGTATAAGTTACTACATAATTCACTAGAATCTTAAAGTCTTACCTTGAAATGTAGAGTGCTTTAAAGACCACCATATCGTGAATCTTATGGAAACATAAAGGTAATAGTAATTGTAACCCATTCATCAACTAGGCAATGACCATAAAATATTTATGCAACAAAATTTGATTATAGACCTAATTTTATATTTATTTTGATGGTGGGTAGATTTATGATTTATGGGGAGATGAGGATGGAAATTAACATCCATTAATATAATGATTTATTTATTGGACCTTAATAAAGGTAAATATTGCTCATATTTCTTTAAAGACTTATTTCTATGCTCAAAAAATAATAAAATAAGTGTTCGAAGGTTACCCTAGCTTTGATAACTTACAAGATTAGCAAAGTTGGTATTGTAATAGATATTTTGAAATTGAGTTCTAATTTGGGTGTACTTATGGAACTCTCAGTGAAATTATTTTTCATCTTCAATCATTTTATTGTTACAAAGATGATAGATTCTAGCATCCCATGGTGTTTTGAGATTTATTCAATGCCTAGTTTCAATATTTAGCTCATGGTAATTGCTTCACATTTCAGCAGTGTCAATTTTATTCTTTATGGTAATTAGAATTGAGAGATATTTTTTATTTTCTATATGAGGCTTGACCACCTCCTTGTAATATCTTATATTTCATTTACATTTTACTCTTTGTAGCTTCACAAATTCTCTTTAAATTTATATTTAATATTATTTTTAGTATTTTGGGTATGTGAAAAGACAACATTTTCCTATATTCTCCAATGATTTATCCAAGATATAATTTTTTGAGGTGATCCTCCTTGTAATTTCTATTGGTTATGGCTAGAGTTGTAAGAAATTTTATGAAACTTCTTGCCATACATATTGTTGATCTTTCTTCTATAAATTAAACACCTGAATATGATTGTGCCCTTAATGGAAGAGATGCTTTTATCCCCATAATCATAGAGTTTTGGAGTGTCCTCATTGTTAGAGCATTGATGGGGATGCAATTTTTATAGCATACAAAAATAAAAATATTTTTTTGTATTTTTAAGGTGTTTGTATTTTCATGATCTATTTCTATGATGGTTGTTATTAACTTATTTGTAAATGATTAAAAATAGGTGATTATAAATGTCTTTTTTTTTCTCTATATTTTTAGATATGTAAAAGCCAAGTCTCATTGTAGACAGAAATAAATATTATAATCTCTCTCATATTAAACTGCAGAATTTTTCTATGAGCACACCCATGTATATAATTATTTCCATAATATTACAAAAATTTGATTTGTAAAGTAATATTTCATTTATAAAATAATATGTACTAATATTATTTGAGTAATAATAAGATATTAAATCACAACGTGCTCATTTTTGAACTTCAATTTTTTAGGCTTAACATGAGTTTCATTTTGGAAAATAATGGCCTTGAACTCAGTATTTTCAATCTCATATGTATATGTTAAACCCTTAGTTAAAGTGAGAAGGGGGGGGGGGGGGGTGAATCAATTTAACACATTCATGGAATTTTAAAAATTTTCCATTAAAACTTATTTACACCTTAATTTCATGTTAAACTTAATAGGTGAGTAATCTTAGAGTGTGAGTAGAAAGTATTAAGATAATGTAGCAATATGAGAGCAGCAAGTATTAAGCAGATTAGATAAACCATATCAACACATAAACATCATGCACCGAGACACCAGATATAAGTGAAAACCCATAAATGGAGAAAGCCACATCTTATTATTGTTGTGATGCAAAGGCAAGCTCCAACTCCCTCTCACCACTGATTTTCTATAGGATCCAACCCACAAGAGGCTCCTACCTCAATTTTGCAAGCTACAACTTGCAAGGAAGCTACAACTCCTAGCAATTTTCTGCAGGCACCAACCTATAGGAGGCTCCAACCTCAGTCAGCTACAAATGACATTTATCAAGCTACAACTTGATGTGGAAGCACCAACTCCCATCTATTTTCTGCAGGCTACAACCTACTGGAGGTTCCTACGTCATTCAGCTACAACTAACATCTATCAAGCTACAAATTGATAGGGAAGCTCCAACTTCCTTACCCTCTCAAAAGAAAACACTTGCTGATTTACCTTGGATATCAGCTCTATTATGTTCCTTCTTTTCTGTTGTCCATCAATCCTCATATCTTCCCTCTATCATCTCTACATCTTCTCAGATTCTTTATCAGCTCCTCCTTCCTCTCTGCCTCACTGCTTCATTTCTGCATTCTCTAACGTCTCTATGCATATCAATGTGATATCATTTATAGAGTTCATCACATGACTGTTTGTATTCCACAGGGAATTCAAAGTGAACAGTCATGACTCTTTGAATTATGCCTTCTCATTCCTTTGTCCAGCTCATTTAGAAAAAATATAACAATATGTACAAATTTCAGTTTTACAGTGGAGTTTTGTTTTCCTGCCAGAGACTTTCCAATGCATCACAAAAAATATAAAATCAATTAAAAAATTTACATTCATATTTTCAGTTACATAAAAAAATTTCACTCAGCCCTTTTTCTAGCCCTTGGCTTGTTGGTTTTGTCTTTTCTGTTGTTGTCATGTAACTGTTCTGCATACCTCTGCTATTCAATGCCTTTTTCAGTTTTTGCATTGAACTGGTAATTTAAATAAATACCCAAAATAAAATTCAAAGTCTGGAAAATTCAATGATATATCTGGCTTCTTTAATATCTCAAATTTGAGATTGAGATATTAAATTAAAACTCTCGTATGGTCATAAGGCAGAAATCTCCACTATGCCTGAAAGTGGACGCACCCAACTATAATCTCTTACCTGACAACTTAATCATAAAAATTTATATTTAAAATACTCCCCAAGTGACTAACCTTAAGGTCAAAGCTATAGTCTTGGTCCATCTCATGCATTTGACCCACAACATGGCGTTCACATTGTTTTCTTATCTACTCTTTCATGAGATTGGATCAAAGGTTCAAACTTTAAATTAAATCCAATGTCCATCTTATGATTTGATTAATCATCTACTCGAATTTCAAAATAGCTCACATATAAGCTCCCTCTTGCTTTGTGGATTTCTGAATGCCTTTAAAACTCAACTCTCATAAATGCACCCCATCTAAGTATATGCTCACGGTTTGTCAATTCACATAATATTTTAACATGTATTATGTCCTCCGCAATATTGTAGTTGAAACGACGGTTCAACCCTTTTATACTAAATACCCAAGTCTTAACGTATGATAGTTAAACCATATGAGGGCCTAAATTAAACCTCGGCACAACCACTTAAGAAATACTCAAACCAACACCTATTCCTTTAGGGCCCCACGCACCCGCTATTCAATTCTTAACTCAATACATTTGAAATTCATAAGACTGTAATGTTAAAACCTATTCTTCTTTCGACATAACCACTTAACCCTCGCTGGCCCACACATTTATATTCAGATTATTTAATAAACAATAATCAAACGTTGGCCCATACCTTGTTTTTCACCTTGCAACTTCATTCATGATACAATGGTGGATCATTCATCACTCCCCATAACTGAATTTGATATACATCTGATGAATATCGCATTCTAAAAGTTCCCGAGACTTACTCTTCAAAAATTACACTATGTAAATGGTATTCAAATACCACCCTTCGCCACCTGTTGTATGAAGACCCATATCACGTTCGAAAAGGAAAATCCACTTACCAGTTGGATAGCCACGCGATACTATCTGTTTTCATTCTCAAAACCGTCGTTACTGTTTACCACATCGTTCCATCGCGTATTTTCATCTTTTCTCAACACGCAATTCTACTTCTCTCCACAGTGGTATTACTCCACGATTCCATTATGCAATGGTTTATCAAACACACCATTTCCCTTCTGAATCTAACTTATCTCTCACCATCGATCGATCGCTCTGATGCTTCGATTCCATCTTCACTTCGCTGTATTGAATTAAGTTTTGGGTCCACAACGGAGCTTCCTCTACAAGGGATTCTTTCTTGATTCCACTGACGTTATGAATTTTACTCTCCTTAATAAGAGCCTACCCCAGTTCAAACCAGATCCATATTTCTCTATTAAACTGACATTCTCTTGATTCATGTATCAAAATACCAAATAGAAGGAATTTTTCTCTAATTCGGGCTATGTATCCGATATTCCAACAGGGTTAAGTAAACCCCAAACATTTACTCAACGAATGGTGAACCCGCTATATCCAAGCGTTGTGCTGATCGATGCATTTTTGAATCCCTTCATGCGCCCTTTGAAGCTTTCCTCTAGCGAACAAAGCTATTATCTCTGTTGAATTTCATTAAACTTCAATCTAACACTGACCCACCATGATTTATCCAAGTTTTCCCATTAAGTGAAAATCACACAGGACTCAATTAAGATCCCTATTACAGTGTCTAGTCATACATAGTTCATGGAGATTCAAGAATTTTCACACATAATTTAAAGAAAATAATACTCACATAGTTCTGTAACAGTGCCTTTCTTATATACCAATGAAACCTACTTACAGGGTTCTGAATTGGCTATATTTTCAAGTCAAATGACCTTCTCCTCACTACTCTATCTCTTCTGCATCTCTGCCTTTGTTTCTTACCTGTAATTCATTTGTGCTCCTTTTTATGCTTTCTTACTATTGCCTCCTTGCTACTTTTCTTTTCTCTTTGCCTTGTTTCTATTTCAGGTGCTCCTCCTTTGCCATCTCCTTTGCCATCAATGACAACATTTCCAACAGTCTCCCCTTTTGGCATTGATGGCAACACATCCACCAATAATCCAATGCTTCCTCCAAGTCTTCCTCTGCCTGGCTTCTTTTAGAAGACCCTATCTTCTATTACTTGCTTTTCCTCCCCTTTTGACATCAATGACAAAGGGTTGCACATTTCCTAGTGTGCTTTCTATCTCTTCATTACCTCTCTCTGAGATGTGTTTAGGCCTTCTTCTTCTGATTTGTACCCTGCTGCTCCAAACTGGTGTACAAGAGTTGCTGAGAGAACACTTTTGAGGATTGTTGAACCTGACTATACACTGTAAATTAATATAATCCTAAGGCACAATCTCCTTGCACTTGTATAGAGCTGAAAGTGAAGTTAATGACACTTCATAGAACACCTTGTACCAACCTTATCTAATCAGAGATGCATGATTGGATCAAAACTAAAATACTGAGAAGGCTTAAAATATACTTCAGTCTCTAGTATTATCTTCATCAGAACTTCATATCTGTTGAAGAAGATTGTAGATGGAATATGTCTTCTTCTGCAATACACATATGTAGTACAACACCTGTTCAATTATGATGATGATGCCAATATGTATTTTATAGCCGTGGTTCACTTTTCTTGCCTGTTGGTGATGATATGAGCTAGGATGCTGATAATGATATTTTTTTTTCTAAATAGGACTAATTCTATTAATTATGAAAATACTAGTACAAAACTGCCAGGACTGCTGCTGTGAGAGCCAGACAGTCTGGGTTGATTAACTCTGCTATCCTTAAGAAGTCGGGGCCGCCCAGAGTGGGAAACCGACCCATTAAACATCAGTAGCTGGGCCGCCCATAGAAGGGAAACCGGCCATAGACTTATACAAAACATGTAAATAACTTTAAAAACACAGCAAGATGCATCATTATGCTCAACAAGTGAGCAACTAAAACAGTAAATCATGATAAAACCAGCTATGAGTGAGCCCAAGGAGTCAGCTCTTGTCCTCAGAAGACAGCGGTTCCTCTTCCACCCTGCATGCATATTCATTCCCTGTGCTGCTGTCTTCCTTTCCTCCCTGACTGTCAGAATTCATGTTCTGGCGCTGAGCTTCAGTGCTGACCTCTGCGTGAGGAGAAGGAATGGAGCGAGGGTCAAGAGTCGGGGGGAGGCCAGCAGAGAGGGAAATTTCCTCACGAATGGAAACGGTGATGAGGGAAGTGATGATGGAGTCAAAAGAAGTACAGTGGAAGAGAAGTTCCGCATTCTGAGTGGTCTGCCGGATGGTGGAACCACGGAACCTGTTGATGGTAGGAGAGGGCTGACCGGGATGGGCGATAGCAGCTGAGGGAAGGGGATGACAAGGAGGATTAGGAATATTCAGAGGTGAGGAAATACCGGGAGGCTCAGAATGAGCAACAGGATTGTCAGAAGCATCTCTGATGATTTGCGCCCGTCCACGTCCTCTGCCAACAAGGCTACCCCTACCCCTGCCTCTACGCCTGCCTCCACGTGAAGAAAGCGGGGGAGTGGGGTCATCTCCGTCCGAGGAGGAGCTGAGATCAGAGAGGGGCAGAGGAGGAGTGCCAGAAGTACGCCCTCGACTCACTCCACGACGAGGCCTCATTCTTTGACGTAATCGGGGCATGGCTAACAACAAATGACGCAAGCGAGGCCTGCCAGAAGGGGGTTCAGGAGAAGGGGAGAGGGCAAGGACACAACCAGGGTGGCTCCGCCTGTGCAGGAAGGCAGAAGAGCTGAAAGGGTAGTCACCAGAGGATCGAAGATCCTGATAATTCAAATTGAGATTGGAGAAAGACGGAGTACCTGTGAAGGTGACGCTCGAATAACCAGAAGAGGCACAAGCTCCGCAGCAAGGGCCGTTGGAGAAGTGAGCGCCCGGCACTGTTTCCAGACAAGCCCAAACACTGCAACGACGCCCTGTATTCGTCTTGCAGCTGGAAATTGCCGCACCAGGTGGGCAAGCGCTTCTGAACGGTGGCAGAATTCTCAACTGGCTTCCGTCTCTCTGCCCCTCTTCCATCGTGAAAGCAAAAACCAAATACATCGCCATAAACCTGAGATTGAAGGAGCAGTTAATACCATTGTGATTCTTCCAAGGCGTATTAATGTCGCGAGGACGGTGAACACGCGAGGCCATGTGGGCAGGGCACGCATACAACCTTGGGAGCTGCGTGGGTGCCGGAGGCCCGTTATTACACTCATTCAGCCGCATCCGGTGAATGCTGATAATGATATTACACTTAATAGCTGAAAGGTATTTATTACTGATGTGATCAATAAATTAAGCCTGAGTTTACAACTTATTGTGAGATTAGATGATATCTTTCAATCTAAGAGACCAAATGACTTTACTGCTTACACATTGTACATTCAAAACAAACCCTTGAGGCTAGATACATTCAATGTATTGGTCAGTCTCACTTTTCAACCACAGAATTTATTTATGACATAAGGGGTATGTATGTCAATGATCACTCTCTCTTTAAATGGTGAAATGCTAGCAATTCCTTTCTGATGAAGTATGCTTGTGATGAATCAATAATAGACTTTTGAGCTCCAATTGTTAGGTTAACACAACTAATCTTTCATACTTCCAATAATTTAACTATTTTGTCATGGTGATTTCCAGCAAAGGCATCTTCAAGTTTTTTTATTGATATCTCATCCAACAAACTTCACACAATTTATGAATAATCCTAAAAAAAGGGGCCTTGAAGATATATATGTGCTGACTTTAGGAAGGAATTCAATTATATATAGACAAAGATACTGCTTCAATGCTTAATATAATGCTTCAAGTGTAGACAAAATACTGATCCTTTAGTACTGCTACTGACCTTTTCATGCTAAATGCAAATAACGCTGAGAATACTACCTTGATTTACTTTTTCCATAATCCTTTGATCCTGAGGACCTGTACCATACTGTTGCTCCACTGATAACACCTGGTATTCTATTAATTGGCATGCTACTTGTACCTAAATACCAATTGATACTAATTTTATAAACCATCCAGAGATTTCACTTTAGTTTTCACATTAATCTATAATTAAGACATCCTTGATAAATTCTACTATTGAGCTTTCCACTGTTCACACCAATAGTCATCAATATCCTGAATTTGATCTTGGCATCATTAACCATTTGCTTATTCTGTCATTCTGATCAAAGAAATGTCACTGCATTTTCCATTCTAAGACTAATTGAGAATAATTTCTGCTTTAAGTACAATTCAACTATTCTAACATAACAATCTTAGGGAAGACATCTTCAATTTATTTACTAGGAATCTTCATGGGCAGATCAATCAGATATTTATCACTTACTTAACTGTACTCCTTCAAGGGGCCTATTCATAGATGAATGATGTAATTAAATAATGATGATAGGCACTTTTCTTAATCATTCTTCTTTAAGTGATTCATTGTAAATTCTAGCAGTATGATGCACAATGTGATCATCACTTAATGTACTGATTTTTCCTTAGTTTGCATGTTCATGGCTAATGTTCTCTCTACCACCAAGGCTTCTTGTTGTCTTCTCTTCTTCCATCAATATGTCAGCTATTTAGTACTTTAGATAATCTCCTTCCTCTATAGTTCTCTGTTAGAGGAATTTTCTTTCCCTTCCTGATCTCATAGCTGTTCTCATTTCATGGAGCTCTTCTTAGACTACTTTTAAGGGGACTATTTATGAACTTCTCTCCCCCTGGGATGTTGCTTCATATTTATCACTGGATGGATATTTTCCTTGTTTTCTAGAGCATCTCCCCCTGAGATTATGATAGATTCATTATGTTATTGAGGTAACAGGCTCCCCCTTTCTCTTTTCCTTCCATACTTTATTGGGGTTGTTCATAATGTCTGCACTTCTTTCTGATTCATAGTTTTGATTGATTTGATTAGAATCCATCATCTGTCTAGAGCTCTTTAATGTATATGGAAGTTTACAGTATTTTTCTTTGTGACCAAGCTTGAGGCATACATAACATCTTATTTTACCAAGGTATGTTTGAGCTGATGTATAATGTTTTGTTCCCCTTTTTTAACACAATTTACATTCAACAGATTTATGTCCAAATTCATTGCATGCATAACAGTAGCCATGGAAATGATTAGTGTACTTGGTGAAATATTGTATTTTCCATTTTCTTGCTTGAGTTAATCTTCTCATTTGCTGCATCTTTTGTTGGTTGAAGTTGATAGGCCTTGTCTTACATTGTGTTGCAATATGTCCTAGTTTATGACAAGAAAAACATGCGATATTTTTCATAGGAGGAAGGAAACTCCTTTGAAATCTTCCAAATTTATTTACTTCATAATCAAGAGTGTATGAGCCTTTTTCAGCTGACTGTTTCATCCTTTCATTAATTGTCCTTTCATGTTGCTACTTGCTTTTGTTTGTTTCTTCACAAATCTTGTTCTTGTTGGCTTCTGCTCTTGCAGGAATCTTCTGAGCTGCTTCATTTTCCTTTATATCTTTTACAAAGATGATATTCCTGTTATCTTCTACCTTGGACTTACTTGTTTCTCCTTCATAGCCTATCCCAATCTTTATCAGAGGAGACCTTTGAGCATTTAGAATTTGGTCCAACTATCTAGAGCTTTTCATTTGTGGAGTATTCATTAATAATTCTCTTTGGGATTTTTATAATTTATTTCTGAGGCACACTACTTCTTCTTCCAGTTTCTCACATTCCAGACTTTTCTCTTTCATTTGTTGCAGTAGAGTGTCTTCAAATTTTCTTGCTTCTTCAATTTGTGTCTTCATGCCAATAATTTCTTTCTTATCTTCATATTCTTTCTCATCACATATTTGTACCAATGTCTTAAGGTCTTTGTTTTCATTCTTCAATATTTCTATTTCAGTCAGGGCTGTGTCAAGTTTGGCTTTTTCCTCAGCTGCAATTTCTTCATAGTTCTCACTATCATTCACACTAACAGGTACCTCATTTGATTGAACATTTTCCTTTTGACATGAAGTTTTCTTCTTCTTAATTTTCTTCTCCTTCTTGACAATGCAATCCTCAGTGTCTACTCCATGCATGAAATGCAATCTGTCCCAGATTTCTTTTGTAGAGGTTAAATCCATTATTAACTCAAGATCCTTGTTATGCATATTGTTGCATATCACACATTTTTCCTTGGCATTCCTCTGTTGTTCTTGTACCGTGGGAGAGTCTGTGTAGTAACCATCACATACAAGCTTCCATACCTCAGGTTCATATGTCAATAATCTTGTTTTAACCTTATCTCTCCATTCAGGAAAGTTTGTTGTATTTAACACAAGTACATTTTGACAGTCCATGACTCAACTAGATCTCCTTCAAGCTATTAAGATTACACCAAAGGAACCTGGATCTGATACCAATTTTTGAACCTTAGTTAAACTGAGAGGGGTGGTGAATCAGTTTAACACATTCATGGACTTTTAAAACTTTTCCATTAAAACTTATTTACACCTTCATTTCATGTTCAACTTAATATGTGAGTAATCTTAGAGTTTGAGCAGCAAGTATTAAGATAATGTAACAACAGACTTAATATGAGAGAAACAAGTATTAAGCAGATTAGATAAACCATATCAACACATAAACATCATGCACCGAGACACCAGATATAAATGGAAACCCATAAATGGAGAAAACCACATCTTATTATTGTTGTGATGCAAAGGCAAGCTCCAAATCCCTCTCACCACTGATTTTCTGTAGGCTCCAACCCACAGGAGGCTCCTACCTCAATTCTGTACACTACAAATTGCAAGGAAGCTCCAACTCCCATCAATTTTTTGTAGGCACCAACCTACAGGAGGCTCCAACCTCAGTCAGCTACAACTGACATTTATCAAGCTACAATTTTATGTGGAAGCACCAACTCCCATCTATTTTTGGTAGGCTACAACCTACAAGAGGCTCCTACCTCTATTAGCTACAACTGAAATCTATCAAGCTACAACTTGATAGGGAAGCTCCAACTTCCTTACTCTTTCAAAAGAAAACACTAGCTGATATACCTTGGATATCAGCTTTGTTCTGTTCCTTCTTTTATGTTGTCCATCAGTCCTCATATCTGCCCTGTATCATCTCTGCATCTTCTTAGATTCTTTATCAACTCCTCCTTCTTCTCTGCCTCACTTCTTCATTTCTGCATTTTCTAACCTCTCTATGCGTATCAATGTGATATCATTTATAGAGTTCATCACATTACTGTTTTTATTCCACATGGAATTCAAAGTGAGCAGTCATTACTCTTTGACTTCTGCCTTCTCATTCCTTTTTCTAGCTCATTCAAAAAAAATATAACAATATGTAGAAATTTCAGTTTTACAGTGGAGTTTTCTTTTCCTGCCAGAGACTTGCCAATGCATCACAAACAATATAAAATCAATTAGAACATTTACATTCACATTTTCAGTTACATAAAAAAATTTCACTCAGCCCTTTTTCTGGCCCTTGGCTTGCTGGTTTTGTCTTTTCTGCTACTGTCATGTAACTGTTCTACATACCTATGTTGTTCACTGCCTTTTTCAGTTTCTGCATTGAACTAGCAATTTAAATAAATACCCCAAATAAAATTCAAAGTCTAGAAAATTCAATGATATATCTGGCTTCCTTAATATCTCAAATCTGAGATTGAGATATTAAATTAAAACTCTCGTATGGTCATAAGGACGCAATCTCCACTATGCCTGAAGGTGGACGCGCCCAACTATAATCTCTTATCTAACAACTTAATCATACAAATTTATATTTCAAATACTCCCCAATTTACTAACCTTAAGGTCAATGCTATAGTCTTGGTCCATCTCATGCACCGGACCCACAACATGGCATTCACATTTGTTTCTTATCTACTGTTTCATGATATTGGATCAAAGGTTCAAACTTTAAATTAAACCCAATGCCCATCTTATGATTTGATTAATCATCTAATTTAATTTCAAAATAGCTCACATATAAGCTCCCTCTTGCTTTGTGGATTTCTGAATGCCTTTAAAACTCAACTCACATAAATGCGCCCCATCTAAGTATATGCTCACACTTTGTCAATTCACATAATATTTTAACATGTATTATGTCCTCTGCAATATTGTAGTTGAAACGATGGTTCAACCCTTTTATACTAAATACCCAAGTCTTAACGTATGATAATTAAACCATATGAGGCACTAAATTAAACCACGACACAACCACTTAAGCAATACTCAAACCAATGCCTATTCCTTTCGGGCCCCATGCACCTGCTATTCAATTCTTAACTCAATACATTCGAAAGTCATAAGACTGTAATGTTAACACCTATTCTCCTTTCAGCATAACCATTTAACCCACACTAGACCACACATTTATATTCCAATTATTTAATAAAAAATAATCAAACACTGGCCCATACCTTGTTTGTCACCTTGCAACTTCATTCATGATCCAACGGTGGATCAGTCATCGCTCCCCATAACAGAATTTGATATACATCCGACAAATATCGAGTTCTGAAAGTGCCCGAGACTTACTCTTCAAAAATTACGCAATGTAAATGGTATTCAGATACCACCCTTCGCCACATGTCATATGAAGACCCATATCGCATTCGAAAAGGCAAATTCACTTACCAATTGGATAGCCACGCGATACTTCCTGTTTTCATTCTCAAAACCGCCGTTACTATTTACCTCACCATTCCATCGCGTAGTTCCGTCTTTGCTCAGCGCGCAATTCCACTTCTCTCCATGGTGGTATTACTCCACGATTCCACTATGCAATGGTTTATCAAACACACCATCTCCCTTCTGAATCTAACTTATCTCTCGCCATTGATCCATCGCTTTGATGCTTCGATTCCATCTTCACTTCACTGTATTGAATTAACGTTTGGGTCCACAACGAAGCTTCTTCTATGAGGGATTCTTTCTTGATTCCACTGATGTTCTGAATTTTAATCTGCATAATGAGAACCTACCCTAGTTCAAACCAAATCAACATTTCTCTATTGAACTGACATTCTCATGATGCATGTATCAAAATACCAATTTGAAGGAATCGTTCTCTATGTCGGGCTATGCATCCGATATTCCAACAGGGTTAAGTAAACCCCAAACATTTACTCAATGAATGGTGAACCCACTATATCCAAGCGCTGCATTGATCGATGCATTTGTGAATCCCTTCACGTGCCCTTTGAAACTTTCCTCCAGTGAACAGAGCTATTATCTCTATTGAATTTCATTAAACTTCAATCTAACACCGACCCACCATGATTTATCCAAGTTTTCCCAATAAGTGAAAATCACACACGACTCAATTAAGATCCCTATTGCAGTGTCTAGTCATACATAGTTCATAGAGATTCAAGAATTTTGACATAGAATTTAAAGAAAATAATACTCACATAGTTCTGTAATAGTGTCTTTATTATATACCAATGAAACCTACTTATAGGGTTCTGAATTGGCCAGATATTCAAGTCAAATGGCCTTCTCCTCACTACTCTGTCTCTGCTGCATTTCTACTTTTTTTTCTTACCTATAGTTCCTTTGTGCTCCTTTTTATGCTTTCTTACTGCTGCCTCCCTACTACTTTGCTTTTCTCTTTGACTTGTTGCTGTTTCAGGTGCTCCTCCTTTACCATCTCCTTTGCCATCAATGACAACATTTCCAATAGTACACAATAAGGATTAATAAAATATGTTACTTGAGTTTATCTTGGGTGGTTCAAAGAGATGAGTATTTTCCTTCTCATGTAGAAAAATGAATATTTTCAATTTGATATGTATACAATAGGGATTAATAAATTATGTTACTCGTGTTTATCTTGGGTGGTTCAAAGGAATTATTATTTTCATCACGTAGAAAAATGAAATGAGTTGAGAATGAGTATGTTGTTGTGATGGATTAGAGCCATGTTTATTAACCTTGTTCATCGAAGAATCTAAGGTTTACCTAGGATAGGTTGCTCATGATGAAGGGGAATACTAGAATGTTTTCTTGAGCATGTAACCTAGAGAAACGAAGAAAGAGAACAAAACGAAAAATTAGTTTTTCAATCTCATATGTATATAATAAGAACTAGAAATATACCTTATGGTTTAGTAGAAGGAAGAAAGAAGGGATAGTTTTTCCAATACAATTTAGTACACACAGTATAAGTTACTACATAATTCACCATAATCTTAAAGTCTTACCTTGAAATCTAGAGTGCTTTAAAGACCCCTATATCATGAATCTTATGGAAACATAAAGGTAATAGTAATTGTAACCCATTCATCAACTAGGCAATGACCATAAAATATTTATGCGGAAAAATTTGTTTATGAACCTATTTTTCTATTTATTTTGATGGTGGGGGGATTTATGATTTATGGGGTGATGAGGATGGAAATTAACATCCATTAAGATCATGATCGATTTATTAGACCTTAATAAAGGTAAATATTACTCATATTTCTTTAAAGACTTATTTCTACGCTTATAAAATAATAAAAGAAGTGTTCGAAGGTTGCCCTAGCTTTGATAACTTACAAGATTAGCAAAGTTAGTATTGTAATAGATATTTTGAAATTGAGTTCTAATTTGGGTGTACTTATGGAACTCTCAGCGAAATTATTCTTCATCTTCAATAATTTTATTGTTACAAAGATGATAGATTCTAGCATCCCATGGTGTTTTCAAATTTATTCAATGCCTAGTTTCACTATGTAGCTCATGGGAATTGCTTCACATTTCAGCAGTGTGAATTTTATTCTTTATGGTAATTAGAATTGAAATATATTTTTCATTTTCTATATGAGGCTTGACCACCTCCTTGTAATATCTTATATTTCGTTTACATTTTGACTCTTTGTAGCTTCACAAATTCTCTTTAAATTTATATTTAATATTATTTTTAGTATTGTGGGTATGTGAAAAGACAACATTTTCCTATATTCTCCAATGATTTACCCAAGAATTAATGTTTTGAGGAAATCCTCCTTCTAATTGTTATTGGTTATGGCTAGAGTTGTAAGAAATTTTACGAAACTTCTTTCCATACATATTGTTGATATTGCTTCTATAAATTAACCACCTAACTATTCTTGTGCCCTTAATGGAAGAGATGCTTTTATCCTCATAGTCATAGAGTGTTGGAGTGTCCTCATTGCTAGAGCATTGATGGGGATGAAATTTTTATAGCATACAAAAATAAAAATATTTTTTGTGTTTTTAAGGTGTTTGTCTTTTCGTGATCTATTTCTATGATAGTTTTTATTAACATATTTGTAAATGATTAAAAATAGGTGATTGTAAATGTCTTTTTTTTTTTTTCTCTATATTTTTAGCTATGTAAAATTCAAGTCTCATTGTAGACAGAAATAAATATTATAAAATCTCTCATATTAAACTGCAGAATTTTTCTATGAGCACACTCATGTATATAATTATTTCCATAATATTAAAAAAATTGATTCGTAAAGTAATATTTCATTTATAAAATAATATGTACTAATATTGTTTGAGTAATAATAAGATATTGAATTACAATGTGCTTACTTTTCAACTTCAATTTTTTAGGCTTAGGATGAGCTTCATTTTGGAAAAGAATGGCCTTGAACTTAGTATTTTCAATATCATATGTATACAATAAGGATAAATAAAATATGTTACTTGAGTTTATCTTTTGTTTTTCAAAGGGATGATTATTGTCCTTCTCACATAGAAAAATGAATATTTTCAATTTAATATGTATACAATAGGGATTAATAATTATGTTACTTGTGTTTATCTTGGGTGGTTCAAAGGAATGATTATTGTCCTCATGTAGAAAAATGAAATGAGTTAAGAATGAGTATTTTGTTGTGATGGATTAGAGCCTTGTTGATTAACCTTGTTCATTGAAGAATGTAAGGTTTACATGGGATAGGTTGCTCATAATGAAGGGGAATACTAGAATTTTTTCTTGAGCATGTAACCTAGAGAAAGGAAGAAAGTGAACAAATGAAAAAATTAGTTTTTCAATCTCATATGTATATAATAATAACTAGAAAAATAACTTATGGTTTAGTAGAAGTAAGGAAGAAATAAGTGATAGCTTTTCCAATACAATTTAGTACACACAGTATAAGTTACTACATAATTCTCTAGAATCTTAAAGTCTTACCTTGAAATGTAGAGTGCTTTAAAGACCCCTATATCATGATTCTTATGGAAACATAAATGTAATACTAATTTTAACCCATTCATCAACTAGGCAATGACCATAGAAATTTATGTGACAAAATTTGTTTATGAACAAATTTTTCTATTTATTTTGATGGTGGGGGGGGATTTATGATTTATGGGGAGATGACGATGGAAATTAACATCCATTAAGATCATGATTGATTTATTGGACATTAATAAAGGTAAATATTACTCATATTTCTTCAAAGACTTATTTCTATGCTCAGAAAATAATAAAAGAAGGGTTTGAAGGTTACCCTAGCTTTGATAACTTACAAGGTTAGGAAAGTTATTATTGTAATAGATATTTTGAAATTGAGTTCTAATTTGGGTGCACTTATGGAACTCTCTGTGAAATTATTTTTCATCTTCAATCATTTTATTGTTACAAAGATGATAGATTCTAGCATGCCATGGTGTTTTGAGATTTATTCAATGCCTAGTTTCACTATGTAGCTCATGGGAATTGCTTCACATTTCAGAAGTGTCAATTTTATTCTTTATGTTAATTAGAATTGAAAGATAGTTTTTATTTTCTATATGAGGCTTGACAACCTCCTTTATTATATCTTATATTTCGTTTACATTTTAACTCTTTGGAGCTTCACAAATTCTCTTTAAATTTATATTTAATATTATTTTTAGTATTGTGAGTATGTGAAAAGACAACATTTTCCTATATTCTCCAATGATTTATCCAAGATGTAATGTTCTGAGGCTATCCTCCTTGTAATTGCTAGTGGTTATGGCTAGAGTTGGAAATTTTACGAAACTTCTTGCCATACATATTGTTGATCTTGCTTCTATAAATTAACCACCTAACTATGATTGTGCCCTCAATTGAAGAGAGGCTTTTATCCTCATAGTCATAAAGGGTTGGAGTGTCCTCATTGCTAGAGCCTTGATAGGGATGAAATTTTTATAGCATACAAAAATAAAATTATTCTTTTGTATTTTTAAGGTGTTTGTATTTTCATGATCTAGTTCTATGATGGTTTTTATTGAATTATTTGTAAATGATTAAAAACAGGTAATTGTAAATGTCTTTGTTTTTCTTCTCTATATTTTTAGCTATGTAAAAGTCAAGTCTCATTGTAGACAAAAATAAATACTATAAACTCTCTCATATTAAATTGCAGAATTTTTCTATGAGCGCAGTCATGTATATAATAATATTAAAAAAATTTGATTTGTAAAGTAATATTTCATTTATAAAATAATATGTACTAATATTATTTTAGTAAAAATAAGATATTCAATCACAATGTGCTCATTTTTCAACTTCAATTTTTTAGGCTTAGGATGAGTTTCATTTTGGAAAAGAATGGCCTTGAACTTATTATTTTCAACCTCATATGTATACAACATGGATTAATAAAATATGTTACTTGTGTTTATCTTGGGTGCTTCAAAGGGATGATTATTGTCCTTCTCACGTAGAAAAATTAATATTTTCAATTTCATATGTATACAATAGGGATTAATAAATTATGTTACTTGTGTTTATCTTGGCTGGTTCAAATGAATGATTATTGTCCTCATGTAGAAAAATGAAATGTGTTGAGAATGAGTATTTTGTTGTTATGGATTAGATCGTTCTTGATTAACCTTGTTCATCGAAGAATCTAAGGTTTACGTAGGATAGGTTGCTCATAATGAAGGGGAATACTAGAATTTTTTCTTGAGCATTTAACCTAGAGAAAGGAAGAAAGAGAACAAATGGAAAAATTAGTTTTTCAATCTCATATGTATATAATAAGAACTAGAAAAATAACTTATGGTTTAGTGGAAGTAAGGAAGAAAGAAGGGATAGCTTTTCCAATACAATTTAGTACACATAATATAAGTTACTACATAATTCACTAGAATCTTAAACTCTTACCTAGAAATGTAGAGTGCTTTAAAGACCCATATATCATGAACCTTATGGAAACATAAAGGTGATAGTAATTATAACCCATTCATCAACTAGGAAATGACCATATATATTTATGCGACAAATTTTTTTTATGAACATATTTTTCTATTTATTTTGATGGTGGGGGGATTTTTGCTTTATGGGGAGATGAGGATGGAAATTAACATCCGTTAAGGTCATGATTGATTTATTGGACCTTAATAATGGTAAATATTCCTCATATTTATTTAAAGACTTATTTCTATGCTCAAAAAATAATAAAAGAATTGTTCGAAGTTTACCGTAGCTTTGATAACTTTGAAGGTTATCAAAGTAAGTATTGTAATAGATATTTTGGAATTGAGTTCTAATTTGGGTGTATTTATGGAACTCTCAATGAAATTATTTCTCATCTTCAATCATTTTATTGTTACAAAGATGATATGTTCTAGCATCCCATGGTGTTTTGAGATTTATTCAATGCCTAGCTTCACTATGTACCTCATGGGAATTGCTTCACATTTCATCAGTGTCAATTTTATTCTTTATGTTAATTAGAATTGAAAGATATTTTTTATTTTCTATATGAGGCTTGACCACCCCCTTGTAATACCTTATATTTCGTTTACATTTTAACTCTTTGTAGCTTCACAAATTCTCTTTAAATTTATATTTAATATTATTTTTAGTATTGTGGGTATCTGAAAAGACAACAATTTCCTATATTCTCCAATGATCTATCCAAGAATTAATGTTTTGAGGCTATCCTCGTAATTTCTAGTGGTTATGGCTAGAGTTGTAAGAAATTTTACGAAATTTCTTGCCATACATATTGTTGATATTGCTTCTATAAATTAACCACCTAACTATGATTGTGCCCTTAATGGAGGAGAGGGTTTTATCCCCCTAGTCATAGAGTGTTGGAGTGTCCTCACTACGAGAGTGTTGATGTGGATGAAATTTTTATAGCATACAAAAATAAAAATATTTTTTTGTATTTTTAAGGTGTTTTTATTTTCATGATCTAGTTCGATGATGGTTTTTATTAAATTATTTGTAAATGATTAAAAATAAGTGATTGTAAATGTCTTTTTTCTTTCTCTATATTTTTATCTATGTAGAAGTCAAGTCTCATTGTAGATATAAATAAATATTATAATCTCTCTCATATTGAACTGTAGAATTTTTCTATGAGCATACTCATGTATATAATTATATCCATAATATTAAAAAAATTTGATTTGTAAAGTAATATTTCATTTATAAAATAATATATACTAATATTGTTTGAGTACTAATAAGATATTCAATCACAATGTGCAAATTTTTCAACTTCAATTTTTTAGGCTTAGGATGTGTTTCATTTTGGAAAAGAATGGACTTGAACTTAGTATTTTCAATCTCAAATGTATACAATAAGGATTAATAAAATATTTTACTTGAGTTCATCTTGGGTAGTTCAAAGGGATGATTATTGTCCTTCTCACGTAGAAAAATGAATGTTTTCAATTTCATACGTATACAATAGGGATTAATAAATTATGTTACTTGTGTTTATCTTGGATGGTTCAAAGGAATTATTATTGTCTTCACGTAGAAAAATTAAATGAGTTAAGAATGAGTATGTTGTTGTGATACATTAGAGCCTTGTTGATTAACCTTGTTCATTGAAGAATCTAAGGTTTACCTGGGATAGGTTTCTCATAATGAAGGCAAATACTAGAATTTTTTCTTGAGCATGTAACCTAGAGAAAGGGAGAAAGAGAACCAATGGACAAATTAGTTTTTCAATCTCATATTTATATAATAAGAACTAGAAAAATAAATTATGGTTTAGTAGAAGTAAGGAAGAGAGAAGGGATAGCTTTTCCAATACAATTTAGTACACACAGTATAAGTTACTACATAATTCACTAGAATCTTAAAGTCTTACCTTGAAATGTAGAGTTCTTTATAGAATCTTAAAGTCTTACCATGAAGGCTCACCACAGCCACGAAGGCTCAACTTAGCCACGAAGTCTCAACACAGCCGCAAAGGCTCAACAGAACCATGAAGGCTCAACACAGCTGCAAAGGCTCAACATAGCCACGAAGGCTCAACATAGCCACAAATGCTCAACACAGCCACAGAGGCTCACCATAGCCGTAAAGGCTCAACTTAGCCACGAAGGCTCAACAAAGCCACAAAGGCTCAACACAGCCACAGAGGCTTATCAATACTCCAGGACTCCATGGTCCAATCCTGTGTCATCCACAAATTCACTGTCAACATGCATAAAATTCAACAATTTTATATACAAAAAAAATTCTCGTTTCAGTATCCAATTCCCCTGGAATCACAGCGTAATGCCACTTCCCTTGTTCACAGTATCAAGGCAGGGTAATTGCTTCCAAGCATGCCTCCTCATGCTTGCTGACAGGCTGCAACAATGAAGACCCATTATCAAGCTAATCTCCTCGCAATTGAACATGCAGGTCTGTAATCTCTTAACAACTTTTAAATAACTGAATTTCTATCTTCTTGCTACACAAGGAAAGAAACTTCAGGCACTTTGTTTCCTTCCCTTTTTCCATCAAAATCTACTCCCCTGATCACTCTGGGCATACACAAAAGTCGATCATCCTCCAATCTTTGATGCAGCTCCAACCACTATCCTTAGATGCCATTCTCATTGCCATGTCATCATCATATCTCGTAGTAAATCATTTCTGCAAATAAATTTGTCTATTGTTGGAATGGCCAATTCCAACATAGTCTCAAACTCATGATAGTAGTTGGCCAAACTAAATGTCACATTAAATAATTCAATTCTTTCAACCAGATTTACCTTGCTCACATGACAACTCTTAAAGAAATATTAAACACCGGTAATTAATAATGCAAAGTACTACGACCCTTCATGCAGCACTATTCTTAGCACTTCAACATAGCAGCAATCCAGATCTTGTCCCAAATTTTACGAAACACTTTCTCTCCTCCAGCTCGACATACAAGCAGCATCAACTCCTTACGAGCTCCCATCACTAGATTTGGTGTATGATCCAACTTCATCATAAACAAACATCGATTGTGGAAATTCCTCATCCTCATCATCTGCATTGTCGGGCTTCCTCTTGTAGCTTCATTAGATAGAAGTAATTGACAATCCCTAATATGGGAACTCAATTCCCATGCAAATTGCAAATTGTTATTTTCCTTCGCAATTACAACATATGCTTTAGCCAGTGTCATTTGATCTGTAATAGAATTAGCACTTATCATCTCTTCTGTAAAATTCATTCTCACTGTCACACTACGTCTTTTAATTTCATCCTCCTCGTGATGGAAAACATCAGGACTTGGCTGCCTCTCATGATCGAAAAGCAACATAAACAATATGAATAAAAAGCCTCAAAGAGCTGCCCAAAATCCTCTGGACAGGCGCCTCCGCATTGGGCGCCTAAAATCTGCAGCTCTCCGCCTCATTTTTTTATAAATATGCTCAGATATAGTTATATTTCTATTTTGTTGAGATTGCAACAAGATGATGAGCCTAGTGGAAAGAAGTCGCCTTCACTAAGTGGGCCCGCAGGCTATTTTTGGCGCAAAGTCTATTTTTAGACTATGCCTATTTTTAGACATGTGGATCATATTCTATGAGTTGCAGGATGCTATTTGTGGATGGTTGGTCAAGTTGAAAAATAGATGGACTTCTATTTTTAGACATATATGGCGGAATCTATTTTTAGATTGCCAGTCTAAAAATAGATATGTCGAATATTATTAGCTCTTAATAATATTTGGACTATAAACATTATCTTATTCTCTTGGAGCACTTCAGTTAAGTGCACATATGTGGCATAGGAGCTGACAGAAGGAATTACGCTATTCCTAAGGGTTAAGTGGAGCTATTGCATGGATACTTCAGTTAGAACTCATGTGAGAAAGTTTGGTGGAGTTGATTGAGGAAGTTAATGGAGTTGTGTTCAATTTAACTAAGCTAAACATAGTTGAGCTAGTTGTATCTAGTCTAACTGATTGTTACACTAGTGAGAGTGGTGTGAATTAATTATTAATTAATTCACTAATTATAAAATCATTAATAAACTAAAGAATACATCAGTTAACTTTAGTGCATGGACAGTTTCAGTGGAGACCAGTGAAGAGATAGGTGAAAGAGCAGTGTGATTATCAGTTGTGACTATATTGTTGCATGATTTGCAACAACCAGTTATTGGAGATGCCAATGAGGATTGTGCAGTACAAGCTAGGTGGTTCGAAGTTATTTATGAGCCATTCTTCAGCATTGATTACGCGGTAGAGGCAAGCTATCAGGTGGCAGAGATTGGAACATGTGTTTTGCTAGATATAGCTTGATTAGTGTGTAGAAATTGGAGATTGTACTGAGATCTTGTGAGGAGCTTTGTATAATGATTTTTACATGATATCTATGACATATGGGTGAAAATGTGAAGTTGGGAAACACTTTTTGCCCTTTTTTGACGTTGAAAATTGTAATTTTCTATGTTTTTCAACTTCAACTCCACTAAACTCATATTTTTATTGCAAATTATGCTTTGACATAAAAACAAGAATTGTAGAGAATTGTCTTACCTCCATACCCATATTTAAAAAAAAAAAAAATATTGACATATAGAGGGGTAAATTTCCTGTTTACTAACTGCATATACTTGAAATTTTCAGGCAAACATAAATAGTCACTTTATAATCCTTTAATTTTTTTAGGGAAGGTTATTCATTTTTTGGAAAAAAACCATAGCATCATAATCTGCATATATTGCACTAGTGCACAGACTATTTTTTGGTAATTTTCGGATTAAATCACTATTTTTTATTATTTTTTGAAATGGATGAAGACAAAAAAACAGTGATGTTTCAGTACATTTTATCATCCTTTGATTTTCTTTTCAATGTGATCGTCAATAAGAAAAATGAGAGTACCCTTTTGAAGTAGATAGGGAGAGGAAGTGCAGTATGATTTTTTTGAATTTTTTGGTGTCCTCATTTGAAAGTTATTGAATTTTCATTCAGTGCAATTTTTTGAACAATGAAATTCCACAGTGACACAGTTTAGTAAAAAATTAATAAAAAATTGAATTTTTTAATGAAACTCCACAAATCTCATATCATCAGAAACTAGATTTAGAGATGAATCTAATGGTACTTTGTCCGACATATAACATTTTGTTTTTGTAGGTGTTCTGCCCCTCCAAAGTTGCAGGTTCCTGAAAACTGCAGAATTTTCTGTGTTTTTGTTGACCAGAAACTCTCGGCTGAGATAATGTCTCGGACGAGAAATTTATAAAACTCTCGACCGAGAGTTTAACCCGCCTAAATTTACATTTAAATGCACGACCAAACTCTCGGCCGAAAGTTTAAAAAACTCTCGGACGAGAGTTTGTGCCCGAGAGTTTACCCGATGAAACTCTCAGCCGAGAGTTTAGAAAACTCTAGGACGAGAGTTTAGAAAACTCTAGACCGAGAGTTTTCTAAACTCTCGGCCGAGAGTTTTGAAAACTCTCGGCCGAGAGTTTTCAAAACTCTAGGACGAGAGTTTTGAAAACTCTAGGCCGAGAGTTTAGAAAACTCTCGGCCGAGAGTTTTATTAAATGTTTTAATTAAAAGTTTTAGGGGTTTATATGTTTACGGTTTTATATGTTTAGGGTAATTTCCTCTTCTTTCTTTATCCTTTTTATCTAATTTAAGATATTTATTTCCCTCTTTTTAGATATGAATTTGCAATACTTTCTAGTTAATCTAAATAGTTATTAAAATAATTATAATATTTATAAAAATATAAAAATATTTTAATAATTAAATTATTTTTAATTAAATATTTTTAATAAGTAATTTAATATTATCTTTAACCTTTTTAATTTTTCTTGAATACTTAAAGAATCCCCTAATAACTAATTAACTAATAATTATTTAATCTCCTTAACAACTAATTAAATAACTAACTCAATAATGACTAGCTTTCTAACGACTATAAAGGAGTTTATATGTTAGGGGTTTATATGTTTAAGGTTTTATATGTTTAGGGTTTAGGGTTTAGGGGTTTATATGTTAGGGGTTTACATGTTTAGGGTTTAAGGGGTCAAATGGGTTAGGGGTTTTGGGGTTTAGGGGCTTAAATAGGTTAGGGGTTAATGGGTTAGGGGTAGGGGTTAAGGGTTTAGAGGTTTAGGGTTTAGGGGGTTAAATGGGTTAGGGGTTAGGAATTAGGGTTTAAGGGGTCAAGGGTTAAGGGGTTAGAAGTTTAGGTGTTTAAGGGGTTGAATGGGTTATGAGTTGGGAATTAGGGTTTAAGGGGTTATAGGTTTAAGTGGTTAAATGGGTTAGGGTTGGTTTAGAGATTTAGGGGGTTAGGGGATTTAGCAGTTAAGGATTTTAGGGGTTAGAAGTTAGGGGTTAATGGGGTTAAATGGGTTAGGTTTTTATGGGTTTAGGGTGTTGAATTGGTTAGGGGTTGGGAATTAGGGTTTAAGGGGTTAGGGGTTAAGGGTTTAGAGGTTTAGGGTTTAGGGGGTTAAATGGGTTACAGGTTTAGAGGTTTAGGGGTTAGGGGATTTAGCAGTGAAGGATTTTAGAGGTTAGGGTTTTGGGGGTTAAATGGAATCCACACTTAAATGGGTTAGGATTTTAGGGGTTTAGGGTGTTAAATTGGTTAGGGGTTGGGAATTAGGGTTTTAAGGGGTTAGGGGTTAATGGTTTAGAGGTTTAGGGTTTAGGGGGTTAAATGGGTTACAGGTTTAGAGGTTTAGGGGGTTAGGGGATTTAGCAGTGAAGGATTTTAGGGGTTAGGGGTTAGGGTTTTGGGGGTTAAATGGAATCCACACTTAAATGGGTTAGGTTTTTAGGGGTTTACGGTGTTGAATTGGTTAGGGGTTGGGAATTAGGGTTTAAGCGGTTAGGGTTTAAGGGTTTAGGGGATAGGAATTAGGGTTTAAGGGGTTAGGGGTTTTGGGGTTTATGGGCTTAAATGGGTTAGGGGTACAGGTTAAGGGTTTAGAGGTTTAGGGTTTAGGGGTTAAATGGGTTATGGATTTAGAGGTTTAGTAGGGGTAAATGGGTTAGGGGTTAAGGGTTTACAGGTTTAGGGTTTAGGGGGTTAAGGGTTTGGGGATTAGGAATTAGGGTTTAAGGGGTCAAGGGTTATGGGTTGGGAATCCACACTTAAATGAGTTAGGTTTTTAGGGGTTTAGGGTGTTGAATTGGTTAGGGGTTTTGGGGCTTAGGGGCTTAAATGGGTTACAGGTTTAGAGGTTTAGGGGGTTAGGGGATTTAGCAGTGAAGGATTTTGGGGGTTAGGGGTTAAGGGTTTAGAGGTTTAGGGTTTAGGGGGTTAAGGGTTTAGGGGTTAGGAATTATGGTTTAAGGTGTCAAGGGTTATGGGTTTGGAATTAGGGTTTAAGGGGTTAGGGGTTAAGGGTTTAGAGGTTTAGGGTTTAGGGGGTTATATGGGTTAAAGGTTTAGAGGTTTAGGGGGTTAGGGGATTTAGCAGTGAAGGATTTTAGGGGTTGGGGGTTAGGGTTTTTGGGGTTAAATGGAATCCACACTTAAATGGGTTAGGTTTTTAGGGGTTTAGGGTTTTGAATTGGTTAGGGGTTTTTGGGTTTAGGGGCTTAAATGGGTTAGGGGTTAACGGGTTAGGGATAGGGGTTAAGGGTTCAGAGGTTTAGGGTTTAGGGGTTTAGAGGTTTAGTGGGGTAAATGGGTTAGGGGTTAAGGGTTTAGAGGTTTAGGGTTTAGGAGGTTAAATGGGTTAGGGGTTAGGAATTAGGGTTTAAGGGGTCAAGGGTTAAGGGGTTAGAGGTTTAGGTGTTTAAGGGGTTGAATGGACTATGGGTTGGGAATTATGGTTTAAGGGGTTATAGGTTTAGGGTTTAGGGGGTTAAATTGGTTAAGGTTGGTTTATAGTTTTAGGGGGTTAGGGGATTTAGCAGTTAAGGATTTTAAGGGTTAGAAGTTAGGGGTTAACGGGTTAGGGGTATGGGTTAAGGGTTTAGAGGTTTAAGGTTTAGGGCGTTAAATGGGTTAGGGGTTAGGAATTAGGGTTTAAGGGGTCAAGGGTTAATGGGTTAGAGGTTTAGGTGTTTAAGGGGTTGAATGGGTTATGGGTTGGGAATTAGGGTTTAAGGGGTTATAGGTTTAGGGGGTTAGGGGATTTAGCAGTTAAGGATTTTAGAGGTTAGAAGTTAGGGGTTAATGGAGTTAAATGGGTTAGGTTTTTAGGGGTTTAGGGTGTTGAATTGGTTAGGGGTTCAAAATTAGGGTTTTAGGGGTTAGGGGTTAAGGGTTTAGAGTTTGGGGTTTAGGGGGTTAAATGGGTTACAGGTTTAGAGGTTTAGGGGTTTAGGGGATTTAGCAGTGAAGGATTTTAGGGGTTAGGGGTTAGGGTTTTGGGGTTTAAATGGAATCCACACTTAAATGGTTTAGATTTTTAAGGGTTTAGGGTGTTGAATTGGTTAGGGGTTTTGGGGTTTAGGGGCTTAGATGGGTTAGGGGTAGGGGTTAAGGGTTTAGATGTTTAGGGTTTAAGGGGTAAATGGGTTAGGGGTTTAGAGGTTTAGTGGGGGTAAATGGGTTAGGGGTTAAGGATTTAGAGGTTTATGGTTTAGGGGGTTAAGTGTTTAGGGGTTAGGAATTAGGATTTAAGGGGTCAAGGGTTATGGGTTGGGAATTAGGGTTTAAGGGGTTAGGGGTTAAGGGTTTAGAGGTTTAGGGTTTAGGGGGTTATATGGGTTACAGGTTTAGAGGTTTAGGGGGTTAGGGGATTTAGCAGTGAAGGATTTTAGGGGTTAGGGTTTTGGGGGTTAAATGGAATCCACACTTAAATGGGTTAGGTTTTTAGGGGTTTAGGGTGTTGAATTGGTTAGGGGTTTTGGGGTTTAGGGGCTTAAATGGGTTAGCGGTTAACGGGTTAGGAGTAGGGGTTAAGGGTTTAGAGTTTCAGGGTTTATGGGTTAAATGAGTTAGGGGTTTAGAGGTTTAGTGGGGGTAAATGGGTTAGGGGTTAAGGGTTTACAGGTTTAGGGTTTAGGGGGTTAAATGGGTTAGGAGTTAGGAATTCGGGTTTAAGGGGTCAAGGGTTAAGGGGTTAGAGGTTTAGGTGTTTAAGGGGTTAAATGGGTTATGGGTTGGGAATTATGCTTTAAGGGGTTATAGGTTTAGGGTTTAGGGGGTTAAATTGGTTAGGGTTGGTTTATAGGTTTAGGGGGTTAGGGGATTTAGCAGTTAAGGATTTTAGGGGTTAGAAGTTAGGGGTTAATGGGTTAGGGGTAGGGGTTAAGGGTTTAGAGGTTTAGGGTTTAGTGGGTTAAATGGGTTAGGGGTTAGGAATTAGGGTTTAAGGGGTCAAGGGTTAAGGGGTTAGAGGTTTAGGTGTTTAAGGGGTTGAATGGGTTATGGGTTGGGAATTAGGGTTTAAGGGGTTATAGGTTTAGGGTTTAGGGGGTTAAATGGGTTAGGGTTGGTTTAGAGGTTTACTGGGTTAGGGGATTTAGCAGTTAAGGATTTTAGGGGTTAGAAGTTAGGGGTTAATGGGGTTATGGGTTAGGTTTTTAGGTGTTTAGGGTGTTCAATTGGTTAGGGGTTAAAAATTAGTGTTTTACGGGTTACGGGTTAAGGGTTTAGAGGTTTAGGGTTTAGGGGGTTAAATGGGTTACAAGTTTAGAGGTTTAGGGGGTTAGGGGATTTAGCAGTGAAGGATTTTAGGGGTTAGGGGTTAGGGTTTTTGGGGTTAGATGGAATCCACACTTAAATGGGTTAGGTTCTTAGTGGTTTAGGGTGTTGAAATGGTTTGGGTTCAGAATTAGGGTTTAAGGGGTTAGGGGTTAAGGGTCTAGAGGTTTACGATTTAGGGGGTTAAATGGGTTACAGGTTTAGAGGTTTAGGCGGTTAGGGGATTTAGCAGTGAAGGATTTTAGGGGTTAGGGGTTAAGGTTTTCTGGGTTAAATGGAATCCACACTTAAATGGGTTAGGTTTTTAGGGGTTTACAGTGTTGAATTGGTTAGGGGTTGGGAATTAGGGTTTAAGGGGTTAGGTGTTAAGAGTTTAGTGGTTAGGAATTACGGTTTAAGGGGTCAAGGGTTATGGGTTGGGAATTAGGGTTTAAGGGGTTAGGGGTTTTGGGGTTTAGGGGCTTAAATGGATTAGGGGTTAACAGGTTAGTGGTAGGGGTGAAGGGTTTAGAGGTTTAGGGTTTAGGGGTTAAATGGGTTAGGGGTTTAGAGGTTTAGTGGGGGTAAATGGGTTAGGGGTTAAGGGTTTAGAGGTTTAGGGTTTAGGGGTTAAATGGGTTAGGCGTTAGGAATTAGGGTTTAAGGGGTCAGGGTTAGGGGTTAGAGGTTTAGGTGTTTAGGGATAGATGGGTTGGGTTGGGAATTTAGGTTTAAGGGTTATAGGTTTAGGGTTTAGGGGGTTAAATGGGTTAGGGTTGGTTTAGAGGTTTAGGGGGTTAGGGGATTTAGCAGTTAAGGATTTTAGGGGTTAGAAGTTAGGGGTATGGGTTAAGGGTTTAGAGGTTTAGGGTTTAGGGGGATAAATGGGTTAGGGGTTAGGGGATTTAGGAGTGAAGGATTTTAGGGGTTAGGGGTTAGGGTTTTGGGGGTTAAATTGAATCCACACTTAAATGGGTTAGGTTTGTAGGGGTTTAGGGTGTTGAATTGGTTAGGGGTTGGGAATTAGGGTTTAAGGGATTAGGGGTTAAGGGTTTAGGGGTTTGGAATTAGGGTTTAAGGGGTCAAGGGTTATGGGTTGGGAATTAGGGTTTAAGGGGTTAGGGGTTTTGGGGTTTAGGGGCTTAAATGGGTTAAGGGTTAACGGGTTAGGGGTAGGGGTTAAGGGTTTAGAGGTTTAGGGTTTATGGGTTAAATGGGTTAGGGGTTTAGAGGTTTAGTAGGGGTAAATGGGTTAGGGGTTAAGGTTTAGAGGTTTAGGGTTTATGGGGTTAAGGGTTTAGGGGTTAGGAATTAGGCTTTAAGGGGTCAAGGGTTATGGGTTGGGAATTATGGTTTAAGGGGTTAGGGGTTGAGGGTTTAGAGGTTTAGGGTTTAGGGGGTTAAATGGGGTATAGGTTTAAAGGTTTAGGGGGTTACGGGATTTAGCAACGAAGGATTTTAGGGGTTAGGGGTTAGGGTTTTGGGGGTTAAATGGAATCCACACTTAAATGGGTTAGGTTTTTAGGGGTTTAGGGTTTTGAATTGGTTAGGGGTTTTTGGGTTTAGGGGCTTAAATGGGTTACAGGTTTAGAGGTTTACGGGGTTAGGGGATTTAGCAATGAGGAATTTTAGGGGTTAGGGGTTAGGGTTTTGGGGGTTAAATGGAATCCATACTTAAATGGGTTAGGTTTTTAGGGGTTTAGGGTGTTGAATTGGTTAGGGGTTTTGGGTTTTAGGGGCTTAAATGGGTTAGGGGTTAACAGGTTAGGGGTAGGGCTTAAGGGTTTAGAGGTTTAGGGTTTAGGGGTTAAATGGGTTAGGGGTTTAGAGGTTTACTAGGGGTAAATGGGTTAGGGGTTAAGGGTTTAGGGGTTAGGAATGAGGGTTTAAGGGGTCAAGGGTTATGGGTTGGGAATTATGGTTTAAGGGGTTAGGGGTTAAGGGTTTAGAGGTTTAGGGTTTAGGGTGTTAAATGTGTTATAGGTTTAGAGTTTTAGGGGGTTAGGGGATTTAGCAGTGAAGGATTTTAGGGGTTAGCGGTTAGGATTTTGGGGGTAAATGGAATCCACACTTAAATGGGTTAGGTTTTTATGGGTTTAGGGGGTTGAATTGGTTAGGGGTTTTGGGTTTAAGAGCTTAAATGGGTTACATGTTTAGAGGTTTAGGGGGTTAGGGGATTTAGCAGTGAATGATTTTAGGCGTTAGGGGTTAGGTTTTTGGGGGTTAAATGGAATCCACACTTAAATGGGTTAGGTTTTTAGGGGTTTAGGGTGTTGAATTGGTTAGGGGTTTTGGGGTTTAGGGGCTTAAATGGGTTAGGGGTTAACGGGTTAGGGGTAGGGTTTAAGGGTTTATGGGTTAAATGGGTTAGGGGTTTAAAGGTGTAGTGGGGGTAAATGGGTGAGGGGTTAAGGTTTTAGAGGTTTAGGGTTTAGGGGTTAATAATTAGGGTTTAAGGGGTCAAGGGTTATGGGTTGGGAATTAGGGTTTAAGGGGTTAGCGGTTAAGGGTTTAGAGGTTTAAGGTTTAGGGGGTTATATGCGTTACAGGTTTAGAGGTTTAGGGTGTTAGGGGATTTAGCAGTGAAGGATTTTAGGGGTTCAGAGTTAGGGTTTTGGGTGTTAAATGGAATCCACACTTAAATGTGTTAGGTTTTTAGGGGTTTAGGGTGTTGAATTGGTTACGAGTTTTGGGGTTTAGGGGTTTAAATGGGTTAGGGGTTAACGGGGTAGGGGTAGGGGTTAAGGGTTTAGAGGTTTAGGGTTTAGGGGTTAAATGGGTTAGGGATTTAGAGGTTTAGTGGGGGTAAATGGGTTAGGGGTTAAGGGTTTAGAGGTTTAGGGTTTAGAGGTTTAGGGTTTAGGGGGTTAAATGGGTTAGGGGTTAGGAATTAGGGTTAAGGGGTTAGAGGTTTAGGTGTTTAAGGGGTTGAATGGGTTATGGGTTGGGAATTAGGGTTTAAGGGGTTATAGGTTTAGGGTTTAGGGGGTTAAATGGGTTAGGGTTGGTTTATAGGTTTACGGGGTTAGGGGATTTAGTAGTTAAGGATTTTAGGGGTTAGAAGTTAGGGGTTAATGGGTTAGGGGTATGGGGTAAGGGTTTAGAGGTTTAGGGTTTAGGAGGTTAAATGGGTTAGGGATTAGGAATTAGGGTTTAAGGGGTCAAGGGTTAAGGGGTTAGAGGTTTAGGTGTTCAAGGGGTTGAATGGGTTATGGGTTGGGAATTAGGGTTTAAGGTGTTATAGCTTTAGGGTTTAGGGGGTTAAATGGGTTAGGGTTGGTTTAAAGGTTTAGGGGGTTAGGGGATTTAGCAGTTAAGGATTTTAGGGGTTAGAAGTTAGGGGTTAACGGGTTAGGGGTATGGGTTAAGGGTTTAGAGGTTTAGGGTTTAGGGGGTTAAATAGGTTAGGGGTTAGGAATTAGGGTTTAAGGGGTCAAGGGTTAAGGGGTTAGAGGTTTAGGTGTTTAAGGGGTTGAATGGGTTATGGGTTGGGAATTAGGGTTTACGGGGTTATAGGTTTAGGGTTTAGGGGGTTAAATGGGTTAGGGTTGGTTTAGAGGTTTAGGGGGTTAGGGGATTAGGGTTTAGAGGTTTAGGGTTTAAGGGGTTAAATTGGTTACAGTTTTACAGGTTTAGGGGGTTAGGGGATTTAGCAGTGAAGCATTTAGGGGTTTAGGGTTTAGGGTTAAAAGGAATCCACACTTAAATGGGTTAGGTTTTTAGGGGTTTAGGGTGTTCAATTGGTTAGGGGTTGGGAATTATGGTTTAAGGGGTTAGGGATAAAGGGTTTAGAGGTTTAGGGTTTAGGGGGTTAAATGGGTTACAGGTTTAGAGGTTTAGGGGGTTAGGGGATTTAGCAGTGAAGGATTTTAGGGGTTAGGGGTTAGGGTTTTGGGGGTTAAATTGAATCCACACTTAAATGTGTTAGGTTTTTAGGGGTTTAGGGTGTTGAATTGGTTAGTGGTTGGGAATTAGGGTTTAAGGGATTAGGGGTTAAGGGTTGAGGGGTTAGGAATTAGGGTTTAAGGGGTCAAGGGCTATGGGTTGGGAATTAGGGTTTAAGGGGTTAGGGGTTTTGGGGCTTAAATGGGTTAAGGGTTAACGGGTTAGGGGTAGGTGTTAAGGGTTTATAGGTTTAGGGTTTAGGGGTTAAATGGGTTAGGGGTTTAGAGGTTTAGTAGGGGTAAATGTTTTGGGGGTTAAGGGTTTAGAGGTTTAGGGTTTAGGGGGTTAAGGTTTTAGGGGTTAGGAATTAGGGTTTAAGGGGTCAAGGGTTATGGGTTGGGAATTATGGTTTAAGCGGTTAGGGGTTAAGGGTTTAGAAGTTTAGGGTTTAGGGGGTTGAATGGGGTATAGGTTTAGAGGTTTAGGGGGTTACAAGATTTAGCAGCGAAGGATTTTAGGGGTTAGGGGTTAGGGTTTTGGGGGTTAAATGGAATCCACACTTAAATGGGTTCTGTTTTTAGGGGTTTAGGATGTTGAATTGGTTAGGGGTTTTTGGGTTTAGGGGCTTAAATGGGTTACATGTTTAGAGGTTTAGGGGGTTAGGGGATTTAGCAGTGAGGGATTTTAGGGGTTATGGGTTAGGGTTTTGGAGGTTAAATGGAATCCATACTTAAATGGGTTAGGTTTTTAGGGGTTTAGGGTGTTGAATTGGTTAGGGGTTTTTGGGTTTAGGGGCTTAAATGGGTTAGGGGTAGGGGTTAAAGGTTTAAAGGTTTAGGGTTTAGGGGTTAAATGGGTTAGGGGTTTAGAGGTTTAGTGGGGGTAAATGGGTTAGGGGTTAAGGGTTTAGAGGTTTAGGGTTTAGGGGGTTAAGGGTTTATGGGTTATGAATTAGGGTTTAAGGTGTCAAGAGTTATGGGTTGGGATTTAAGGTTTAAGGGGTTAGGGGTTAAGGGTTTAGAGGTTTAGGGTTTAGCGGGTTATATGGGTTACAGATTTAGAGGTTTACGGGTTTAGGGGATTTAGCAGTGAAGGATTTTAGGGGTTGGGGGTTAGGGTTTTAGGGGTTAAATGTAGCCACTCTTAAATGGGTTAGGTTTTTGGGGGTTTAGGGTGTTGAAGTGGTTAGGGGTTTTGGGGTTTAGGGGCTTAAATGGGTTAGGGGTATGGGTTAAGGGTTTAGAGGTTTAGGGTTTAGGGGTTAAATGGGTTAGGGGTTTAGAGGTTTAGTGGGGGTAAATGGGTTAGGGGTTAAAGGATTAGAGGTTTAGGGTTTAGCATGGGTTAAATGGGTTAGGGGTTTAGAGGTTTAGTGGGGGTAAATGGGTTAGGGATTAAGGGTTTAGAGGTTTAGGGTTTAGGGGGTTAAATGGGTTAGGGGTTAGGAATTAGTGTTTAAGGGGTCAAGGGTTAATCGATTAGAGGTTTAGGTGTTTAAGGGGTTGAATGGGTTATGGGTTGGGAATTAGGGTTTAAGGGGTTATAGGTTTATGGTTTAGGGGGTTAAATGGGTTAGGGTTGGTTTAGAGGTTTAGGGGGTTAGGGGATTTAGCAGTTAAGGATTTTAGGGGTTAGAAGTTATGGGTTAATGGGGTTAAATGGGTTAGGTTTTTAGGGGTTTAGGGTGTTGAATTGGTTAGGGGTTGGGAATTAGGGTTTAAGGGGTTAAGGGTTAAGGGTTTAGAGGTTTAGGGTTTAGGGGGTTAAATGGGTTATAGGTTTAGAGGTTTAGGGGGTTAGGGGATTTAGCAGTGAAGGATTTTAAGGGTTAGGGGTTAGGGTTTTGGGGGTTAAATGGAATAAACACTTAAATGGGTTAGGTTTTTAGGGGTTTAGGGTGTTTAATTGGTTAGGGGTTGGGAATTAGGGTTTAAGGGGTTAGGGGTTAAGGGTTTAAGGGTTAGGAAATAGGGTTTAAGGGGTCAAGGGTTATGGGTTGGGAATTAGGGTTTAACGGGTTAGGGGTTTTGAGGTTTAGCGGGTTAAATGGGTTAGGATTGGTTTAGAGGTTTAGGGGGTTAGCGGATTGAGCAGTTAAGGATTTTTGGGGTTAGGAGTTAGGGGTTTTGGGGTTTAGGTGCTTAAATGGGTTAGGGGTTAACGTGTTAGGGGTAGGGGTTAAGGGTTTAGGGGTTAACGTGTTAGGGGTAGGGGTTAAGGGTTTAGGGGTTAAATGGGTTAGGGATTTAGAGGTTTAGTGGGCGTAAATGGGTTAGGGGTTAAGGGTTTAGAGGTTTAAGGTTTAGGGGGTTAAGGGTTTCGGGGTTAGGAATTAGGGTTTAAGGGGTCAAGGGTTAGTTTTCTGCAATAACATAATTCTCCAATCCCATACACTTCTGCTTGGAATGACACACTTAACATTCATTTCCTTTTCGGATAATATTCTTTATCGACTTACATCCATACCTAGAAAATTAAACTTCATTTCAATTTAATCTTGTGAAACTAAAGTGGAATATAGGAGAACCCATTCCAAGAAGGGCATCTCACTCAATGTTCAAATAGTTTTTTTCATTCCCTTACATCCATACCTAGGAAAGTAGACTTCCTTTCAAGTTAATCGTGTGAAACTGAAGTGGAAGATAAAGTGACCCATTCCAACAAGCTCATCTCAATTCAAAAATTTCTCGAGATTTCCAAGAATTTATAATGATATTAAGGTGCTATGCATTGTCTCCTTTATCACCTCATTGCATTTAGTCAATTGTTTTTTAAATTTAAATTTATTCATTAATTTCAAAAAAAATATTATATAAATTATATATAGTTGTTTTTATTTTGATTTATGTTTTAGAATTTTATTTTATTTATATTAATATATAAATTAGTTTTATATAAAATATTTTTAGTTTTTTATATAACATTTATATTACAAAATATTGTAACAAATTTTATTTAATTAAATCTTCATGTATTTTTTATCATTAATAATAATAAAATAATTTAAAATAAAATTATAATTTTATTATTTTTTATCATTTTATAATTTTAATAAAGTACTATTTAAATTATATAAAGTACCAATTCTAAAAATTTAATAATTTTTGTGTTTTATTATAGGAATAAAACTCTCGGATGAGAGTTGAAAAAACTCTAGGATGAGATTTTTTAAAACTCTCATACGAGAGTTTTTAAAAATCTCATACGAGAGTTTTTAAAAATCTCATACGAGAGTTTTTAAAACTCTCATACGAGAGTTTTTAAAACTCTCATACGAGAGTTTTTTAAAACTCTCATACGAGAGTTTTTTAAACTCTCATCCGAGAGTTTTTTTAACTCTCGTCCAAAAGTCTTCCCGAGAGTTTCCGTCAATAAAACTCTCGGATGAGAGTTTTTAAAACTCTCGGTCGAGAAATAGAGTTGACTATTTTCTCGGACGAGAAATTAAAAATTTCTCCCAAATTCTAGCCGTCCGCCAAAAAGTGTTTCCCAACTTCGCGATTTCACCCATTTCCAGCTCTTCCTCTTTATTTTCCTCATCAATAGAGAATACCTCATAATTAAGAGATCCTTTGAATTGATCTCCTTTTGAAAAAGGAATCCTCATGTCCTCTTCTTCAGAAGAAAGTTCTTGGTAAAGTGGGGCTTTTTCCCTTGGAAAAATATGTTGCAGATCTTTGACCCCCTCAACAATGTTATGAAATGGAGTTGGTTTCATGGATATTTCCAACTCATGCACAGGTTATGATTTCTTAGATTTTATTTTTTCTCCCAAGAAAGTTTCGGATTGTTTCGAATCAAATATTTTCACTAACCTCCTAGTGAACTTTGCATAGGTAGATATATTTACATTTTTCAATGAAGAATATTCAAATAGCCACCAGGCATAAGCCTTACCTTTCAAATGCAGCACTACTACTCTAATGGCTTCCTCTTTTGAAACTTGATGCAACTATAAGTATGTGTCTAGCTCCTTTACCCAAGCCTTGGCTGTGCTCTTGGGTGACCCACCAAAAGTAGGTAGAAAGAATCTACCCAAAGTGTGTTGAATGCATGCTCTTCTTCTACTATAGTTGTTGGGTCTTCTCTCTTCTTTAAGTCAACAAAACCCTTGGAAGTTTAGATGATCCTTGAATCTTATAGATCGAGATTCATATTCTTGGAGATAATCACCAAGAGTCTCCTCCTTTGGTGTTTCTCCTTTTGTTTCATCTCTTGCCAAGAATGTAGGCATGGTACAACATTGTAGATCTGATGGTGTAGTTGAATGCTTACACCCATAATCTGAAAATCTGGAGCTTTCTTCATGTACAAGCTTCTTTGGAGAATTTATACATCTCTCCATCCTAATTTCTATGATGTCTTTGTTAATTCCCTGAATAGTTTGGAAAATAAATCTTGAGAACTCCTCCCCTTTCATTCCTCCTAATGATGGGGTTTTACCCTTCTTTTCTTTATCATTTGTATAATTACACTTCCGGTGTCTTCTCCTTTGATACCTATTCTGAGGCTTTCCTTCTTCAGATGACACATTGGCTTTTCAATATGCACAGGCTATGCCAAGATTATGCTCTGATACCACTGTAATATTCCCAAATGGGAAAAGCATCAATATAGTGCAAAAACAAAGAAATAGGAATGTAAAAATTATATGAAATAAAGAAGCCAATATGGATACCTTTCATATGTTGTAAAAACAAAAAAATATACATGATAAATGGGCCATAAGATGCACAGCAAGAAATTACAAGCCTACAATGAATAAAATCCCTCAATACGAGGTGTTGCAACTATATAGAAAAGCTGGAAGACCCTTACAGTGTTATTTTATTAGCTTTGATATAGCAAATTATTATACATCAGATCTAGGGCTGATATGTGCCTCAAAAGATAGATCTGTATCAGATATGTGCACTATAAAACCTCCTTTGAAGAGCCCTTAAGGGTTATCAGCAAAACACCAAGTACAAGTTGTAGATTTGAGATCTAAGACTACAGATCTACTGAAAAATAAAGATCTGGAAAGTGTGGCTGATCTAATATGATAAATAAAATAGCCTCCTCCAATAGATCCTCTTAGTCTAATGCAAATCCCCTTCACATAGAAAATCATCTCTCCAAATGGTGTGCCAAACCACCCCACAACTCCTACAGAAATAACCCAGATCTAGAAGTAAACTGCACTGTAGGGATGAATAACCAGTTCGACTGATGCCAAGATCTGAAAATAAGCTTGATGGCCTTCAATATTTTTCTCTCAATGGAGAGGAAGCATCCTCCACTGAAAATAAGCAATGAAATGGCCTAGATCTGGAGATCTAATCACCACTTGCTGCAACCTACAAAAATAACCAAACCCTTAACAAGATCTGCGCTATAGTTGAAAGAAAAATCTTGGCCTTAAGCCGGATAGTGGACAATGTAGTACATGACTCCTCCAAGAGATTCTCAATGGAAGAGGTGGGATTCTCGATCAGGAACACCCTATGCTAAACAACACTCTATCTCAGCTAAACAACAAGAGAAAGATATATGTCTAAATAGACCATATATTTATAAATATCAAATATATAACATAATGAATAATGGCTGCCATCCTCTTCCTTAAATAATATATGAGCTTGCAAACCCTAAGCCCCATCCAATAATAGCACTACATTCACACAAAGAATCTCCATCTAAAATTGCGTTGTCTTTCATTGATGACCACTCCTCCATGACAACATTGTTAATTTGGTCAAGGTTGACCTATTAAAAGTGATCCAACCCCTTTTCAAACCAAAGAGTGCTCAATTAAGCTTTCAAGATCTATCTCTTTCACATTGGATTGATTTATTCATTATTAAGGAGAATTTTGGACCTCAATTATCCTCTTATTCATCAAACAAAGAAGCAAAACAAAACTTAATATTCCAACTAGCTCATGGCTAATTTAGGAATATTATAGAGGGTATTTGACTCTATTTTTTACTCAAATATTTTTTTTTACAATATGTAATTAGTCAAAGACAAGCCCTAGAAGCACTCAATGGGTGCTTGACCTAAAAATAAATTTCCCTTTAGCATGAAACCCATGCCTCAAGAACAACAATAATAAATTTATTTTTCTCTTTACATAAAATCATGATTACATATGTCATTATGGAGACCATACCTAGTTTTATATTTTAACACTCTCTCTTAACTAAGGAGATATTCATAATCCATACAAGGTACTTGGACATTCTCGATCTTAAGAATTCTCATAAGAAGAGTCAGATTGGTAAGCCATCTCTTTGCATCATACCAACCAGCATTGTCACATAGCAAGGCCTTGAATAAAAACTCTATCTCTCCACAAGATCAAAGAAAAAATTTGGTAAGCCCAATGACTAATAGACACCATCATCACTATCTCTCAAGTCACATACCCCACTCAGGTGTTGACAGGATATGTCCTTTCAAGACAATTACTAACCTAGAATACCACATCCTTAAGTAATTTCCTCTACAACTACTCTTATCTTGGATGCCATACCTCATCCTCATAGTGTATCAGATGCTAGATGCTTACCAAATCTTCCACTCTTTCTTCACAAAGTGAATACAAGAATGACGTTTCTATCTCCCCCTCTCAACTAGGGAATATATACCGATTCCAATAAAAGGAATTTAACTAAGATCCCTCTTATCCAAGGAAATTTTAAAGTTCCCTTTTAACTAGGGAATTTCTTCCAATCCCCATCTTAACCAGGGACATGCTTCCAATAACATTTTTTTTCCTTTTCCTGTAGATCATGTTATTTTCAACTGCTTGTAGAGAACCTTATTTTGATGTCATGAAGAATTTCATCTTCATCATTATGGTTCCTTCATATTTTCTTTGTAGGGAATTGATCATCCATCACTTCCCTTCATGAACCATGTCAGTCATGTCATATTTTTTTTCCATCAGAAAGTCATCTTCTAGTCCAAAACTGGATTTATTTCATAGTGACTACCTCTTCCAAGTCATGTTTCTTTTACAATATTTAATCCAACCACTTGAGTGCTATCTGTAGGTGACATCTACAAATCTCTTTCGGTAGCCCTATATCAGCATATCTAGATTTTGTTCAAAAATAAAAATTTACATAAAATTGAAGTTACCTTTTGTGATGGCATTTCATCATGACATTTGCTTCTTACAACAACAACAACCTGCATAAAAAATTCTCCAATACTTTCAATTTCAAGGGTATTGTTTCATTATACACTTTATCAGGGTATTCATACCTTCTCTATGGATATGTCACGAGCAATTCTTCTAGTCATTGGATGTTTATTTCCTTTTCTTACATTACCATAGTTACATCTTTCACAATCTCTTATTTTCTTATTCATGTATTGCTTCCTAAGAACTTCCATCCATAGTTACTTCATATTTTTTAACCACCTCATATTCCATATGAGGACATATTATGTTGATTTCATATTTCGAATATGTGAACCATGCATCCATGCATTTTTTCAAAAGAAGAGATCCCTTTTCCTCGATCATGCTCATGAGATTGAGGATTCACCCATGTAATATGCAACTATATGATGACATGACATAATCTATCAGATATATCTAAAATTCCTTAAGAAGCTTCCTATCCTTTCTTTAAATTTTTTTAATCACATTGCATTCCTTTGTGATCATACCATTGTCCAATGCAAGGTGGAATTATCTGTGATTCACTTTCTTCTTCCAAGAGAGGTGAACCTTCTAATGTAAATTACAATAGAGGATCTTAATTATCCTCATTCTACAAACGCTCCTTCCCAATGATGATAATGTATGACTATTTCCATTTACCATGCCAGACTACTTTCTTTCAGCATACTACGTATGCTTTCAATGAGGTTACCAAGAGCTACTTCCTTCCCATGATGATTGATACATCCATGTAGACTTCTACTTAAGCTATCTTTCAACCTTCTATAATGATGTCATGAGATCCTGTTTTAATCATATGATGTCATCTCCTAATATGATGCATCCTATCATGCATAAAATGCTTTAGACCATAGTATATTTATTTTTACCTCCTACTTATCCTTGTTGTAGAGATCTGAAAAGTTAAGATATATCCCTGCTTTATTGGATTTCTTCTCATCAGGTTCTTCTAGTTCTTTAGTGATATGGGCTTCAGTATTTATTTCCTTTTGTTCTTGTTCTTGAGTTTAGGACAATCTATTTTGTAATTCTCATATTCCCAACCACTATATTATTGGATATTAAACATATCGATCTTCTTCTTTTTCTGAGGACAAAACTTCTCAAACTTTCCTTTTCTCTTAGCCATGGAAACACACATTTGAACTTTTTTTCTTACGTCACTTTTTACCATTAATTTGGTTTCTTCAATCTTACACAATGACCAATGTTCACTTAATGGGGTGGCTTCCTTCTTTCCATAGACGATCGAATTTTCCCCATTCATTAGTTAGTGCATTAAGCACCACAGTAGTCATTTCTTTATTGGAAATTATTTTCCCAGCTCTTGTAGTAGGTCACTTATTTCTGACACCCTAACAATATATTAGCCTAACCCTTATTATTTTGATACCTTCATCTTATATAAATCATTTATTAAATATATGAATTCTCTAGTGGTGCTTATGGAGAATAATTCTACTAACTGTTCATAGATTTATTTTTATGTATCAAGTTTTTGACACATAAGGTATGAGGGTATCCTTGATGGATTCTATAAGGATCCTTTCAGCCCTTAGTTCCCATTTCATGTAATTTTCTACAAATTTATATCCTTTCTTTGGAGGTTTAGTGTTTCAACCTTTAACATGTCCAACAACTTCATTTTTTATGGGGATTAAATATGTCCTCTTCTTCCATGCAAGAAAGTTTGATGACCCAAAAAATTTGCTTCTCTCCTTGCAAAATGAATTCATTATAGATTCAAGCTTCTATAATGATAGGTAAATTTAATTCTTATATATAGGATTTGTCAAGGTATGAATTGATATCTTTAGGCCGGCTTGTCCCTTCATGTAGGCCAAATTATTGCTACTTTTTTGAAAATGCCTTGGAGTGTCTTTGACTCCATTTTTGAATCAAACAATTTTTTCTTTAAAATATGTAACATGCCCAAAAGGGTCTTTCATACATGACAATTAAAAAATTGACTTATAGACTCAACGAAAATCCCTAGAAGTACTGAATGGGTGCTTGACCTAAAAATGTTAGGTCCCTATATTACTAGTATAGTCCCTTATTGTTGTTAGTGTAACCCCCTTATTGTTATTATTGTACCCCTGTAGCCCCCATATTGTTATTATGGTGCCCTCAAATTATTATTGTTAGGCCGGCTATGATTACATTGTGGCCCCATGGACGCCTATATATAGAAAGGAGGTTTTGTAATTTGTATCATCCAAGAATTGTTCATTCATGTATTGTATTAGAGGTTTCCCCCTTGAAGTGGCTTATTTCTAAGGAAATATCTCTTTTCTTCTATTTTTGGAGCTGGTTTCCCAACATTTGGTACCAGAGCTTTGGATTCTAGGGTTTCGCTACTCCAAACAGGTCATCATGGAATGTTCGTTATAAATTGGTTTCTATGAAGGTTCAGAAGCTGAAATTTTTAGAGTGTGAAGACAAAATTCTAGGGAACACTGTCACAAAATTTTAGAGCTTGGTTCACAACAGTTTCGGAGATATGATCTGTGGAAGTTAGGGATTTTTGCAGTCTCCTGAATTTCACTTAAAAAGGTCATCATGTAATGTTCACTATAACGTTTTTTCTACAAAGGTTAAGAAGCTGAAATTTTTAGAGAGCGAAGTTGAAATGCGGAGGAACATCGTTGCAAAATTTTAGAGCTTGGTTCACAATATTTTCAGAGATATGATCTGTGCAAGTTATGTATTTTTCAGGCTTCCGAATTTCATCTCAAAGAGGTGATCGTGGGAAAATATTCATAACTCTCTCTCGGAGCATCGGATTGGGATTCTGTAAAAAGTGACTGGAAGTACACAGAATGTAGTATCCTGTCTATAAAGTTTAGATCCAAAGGAGCAAACAGTGACACGTGGAAAATCGTACAAGTTTTCTCTACTGAACCAGTCCATAATTATGTCATTGTGGGAGATTGGATATAACTTTTCCTTGACGAATCCAAATCAAGTCAGAACTATGGAATTTGAAAGAAAATTCAGAGGACTAATACAGGGCCTAATTTCAGATATTAAGCATCTACAAGTATAGAGATAAGTCAATTTCAATATCGAGCTCCTCAAAAGCAAGTAAAAGGTGTGCATTTTTTTTTCCCGAATTTCATAGGTCTTGTTTGAAGAATCAAGTTGAATTGATTCGAAGGTCATATTGTAGAATAGATATCAGTATTGGATTATAAAATGGACCCTAAAAAGAATTCAACACCCATTAAGCCTTCAAAAGCCTCTACTATGACTCATGAAGACAAAGAACGACAACATGAAATATCAAAATTACAAGAACGAGTGCAACAAATTTCGCTCTCGCAAAGAGCAACAAAAAATGACATGGAAGTTTTGAAGAAAGGCGTGGAAATTAAGATGGATGATTTGAAGAAAGGCATGGAATCTAATATGGATGGTTTGAAGAATGGCATGGAAGCTAATATGGATGGCATGGAATATGGCACGAAATCTAATATGGATGACATGGAAGCTAAGATGGAAAACATGAAGAATTATCTAAAAGCAGACCTGGAAGGGTTGACAAAGTTGATAAAAGAAATGTTTCCTAATGGTGAAAATATAGTAGAGGAAACTCATGATGAGAAAAAAATAAATGTTAATCGTGATTTCATAAACTCTAATGTTGGAAGGAAGAACCACCATATTCCAAAAATGAATATGATGAAGTTTGATGGAAAGGATCTTGTAACATGGATACTACAGATGGAGAAATATTTTGATCTCAATAATGTGAAAAACGCACAAAAGGTACGCATTGCAACTCTACATTTAGAACAAAATACCTTTGTATGGTATTGACGGCTTTTCTCTCGTAAAAAAATTGTCACTTGGTCAATTTATGCAGAGGAAATGATAGCACATTATGAGGATACAAAGAGCAACACTTTCTTTAGCTAATTAATAAATCTAAAGAAAAAGTGTTCAGTGGGGGAGCACATTGAGGACTTCGAAAAATTGAATATAAGGGTAACTGATATTTCAGAGGAACACATGATTGATCTCTTCACAGGTACTTTAACGGATAACATCCAACATGAAGTTTGTGTTTTGGAACCTAATTCATTGGAGAAGGCATTCAGGTTGGCAAGAAAAATTGAATGTAAAATTATGGCGACAAGGAAGCCTACCACTCACTTCTATAAACATGGAAGTGTTGCTACTCCTAAATTTCCACGACCTACAAGGTTGACACCACAACAATTCGAAGAAGAAAGAGAAAAAGGGCTTTGCTACAGTTGTGATAGAAAATACACTAAAGGTCATAAGTGTGCTGAGAAGAAATTATTTTACATAGATTTTGAAGAGGAAGAAGAAAATGAACAAGAAGAGGATATAAACCAAGAACCAGCCCTAGAAGAGGAAGAAATGAGTCCGACCATATTGTGTAATGCATTGGCACGAATTACCAATCCTCAAACTCTCAAGGTAGAAGGACATATCAAGAAGAAAAAGGTAATAGTTTTGATTGATTCATGTAGTACCCATAATTTTATTCATTTTAAGGTAGCCAAGGATTTGAATTGTTTCCTATACCGAACACCAAAATGTCAAGTGATGGTTGCAAATGGAGGAGCTATAAATTTCTCTGGAAAATGCGATAATATCAAGGTAACCATGGGGGAATATGTATTTAATAGTCCAATTATTTCCATTCCTGTGGGAGGTGCTGATGTTGTACTAGGAGTACAATGGTTACAATCTTTGGGGACGGTAGCTTTTAATTTTCAATAACTTTTCTTGAATTTTTTTTCAGAAGGAAAGGAAGTCGAATTATAGGGTATTGTAGGGAAGTTGGGAAAGATAATAATATCTAATGTCATGAAAAAGCTTCTAAAGAAATAAAAACGAGGCGTAATTGCACAATTATGCTCCATAGAAGTTCCAAAATCAAAATCATCTATTTCTGCAGATCTCGAAAAATTCCTGGAAAATCATTCTAGGGTGTTTGAAAATCCCAAAGGACTCCCACCTATTTGTGATCATGATCATGATAATGATATTCATTTGATTCCACGAAGTGTTCCTCCAAACATCAAGCCTTATAGATATCCTTATGTCCAAAATAGCAAAATTGAGCGTATGATTGCATAAATGTTAAAGGCTGGTATGATTGAACCAAGTCAAACTTCTTTCTCTGCTCCCGTAGTATTGGTACATAAGAAGAATGGATCATGCCGCATGTGTCTGGATTATAGGGAGCTCAATAAGCTCACCATTAAAGATAAATTTCCCATTCTTGTGATTGATGAATTATTGGATGAATTACATGGAGAAATTTATTTTACCAAGTTGGATCTTCGTTCAGGATATCATCAAATTAGAATGAAGACTGAAGATGTTCTAAAAAAAACATTTCGAACTCATGAGGGTCATTATGAATTTTTTTTCATGCCTTTTTGCCTTACCAATGAACCTTCTACATTTTAAGGGTTGATGAATTCCATTTTCAAACCCTTCCTTAGAAAATTTGTGCTAGTAATTTTTGATGATATACTAATCTATAGTAGGTCTTTTATGGATCATGTTCAACACGTTGACATGGTGCTTAAACTATTGCAGGAGAGACAATTATATGCAAAGGCATCCAAATGTTTCTTTGGAGTACAAGAGGTGTAATATCTGGATCATATTGTATCTCACGAGGGTGTTAAGGTAGACCCTAACAAAATTAAATCCATTAAGGAATGGAAAGTCCCCAAAACCATAAAGGAGTTGTGAGGATTTCTCAGGTTAACAAGGTATTATCACAATTTTGTTAAGAATTATGGGAGAATAGCAGCACCTCTAACAACATTAATGAAGAAAGATGCATTTTCGTGGAATCTTGAGGCAACTAAGGCCTTTTAACATCTTAAATAGGCAATGTGCCTAGCACCAGTCTTAGCTATGCTAGAATTCACAAAAACCTTTATTATGGAATTTGATGCCTCAAGAAATGGAATTGGTGCTCTTTTAATGCAAGAAGGAAGACCAATTGCTTTTGAAAGTCGTCCAATCAAACGAAAGTATTTATAGAAAGCTATTTATGGGAAGGAAATGTTAGCAATACTGAATGCACTAAAGAAATGGTGACCTTACCTAATGGGAAGACACTTCAAGGTAAAAACTGATCATGATATTCTTAAACACTATTTGGAACAAAGAATATCTTTAGAAGAGAAACAAAAATGGGTCACAAAGATGTTGGGTTATGACTTTGAAATAATCTACAAAAAATGGAAGCTAAATGTTGTTGCAAATGCACTCTCAAGAAAAAATGAAGAGGTGGAAGCATTTCTTTGAGCCATTTCTATTATCCAACCATATTGGATAACCGAAGCAAGGGATGAATGGAAGAAGGACGGAGAAGTGTGGAAAATCATTCAAAAGTTGCAGCAAGATCCTAGTACATCTCATACATTTAGTTGGAAAAATGATTCCTTATGATACAAAGATCGCCTATATCTCTGTAAGAATTCCCTAATAAAAAAAAATATTCTTTTTGAATTGCACACTTCTCCTTTAGGAGGACACTCAGGATTTTTAAAAACTTACCACAGGGTGAAGAAATAATTTTTTTGGGATGGCCTTAAATCTGATATTCAAAATTTTGTGGCAGAACGCTTGGTTTTCCAGCAGAATAACAGTGGAGACAATTAAGACCTCGGGTCTTCTACAACCTTTATCCATTCCAAGTCAACGTTGGGAGGAGATTTCAATGGATTTTATCACAGGTTTACCTAAGTCCAAAGGAAAGAGTGTCATCATGGTGGTAGTTGATATACCTACCAAGTATGCACATTTTTGTGCTTTATCTCATCCATTTAAAGCTAGTACATTTGCTACTACATTTATGGAAACAATTCAAAAGCTACATGGAAACCCAAAGGTTATTGTGAGCGACAGAGATCCCGTTTTTATTGGAAATTTTTGGACGGAGTTATTTTCTTGTTTGGGTACTCAATTAGCTCATAGGTCATCTTATCATCCTTAATCCGATGGTCCAACTGAGATAGTAAATAAATGTTTGGAAGGATATCTTTTTTGTTTTGTATCTGATAAGCAAACACAATGGGTCAAGTGGTTACCTCTCACTGAATGATGGTATAACACTTCCTACGATACTGTAGCAAAAATGACCCCATTTATGGCACTTTATGGATATCATCCATCATCCATGACATCATCTTTAAGAGAAAATTCGAAGGTTCAAGCACTGGAAGATCACATCAAGCATCAACAATAAGTTCTCCAACTCTTAAAGGATAACCTGAATTTGGCACAAAATCGAATGAAACAATAGGCAAATCAACATCGCAACGAGATAAATTTTTGATGTAAGAACATGGGTATTTTGGACGCTACAGCCATCTGAAAAATATCCCTTAAGCAAAGCTAAGAAGGATAATAAATTATCGCCAAAGTCACTATGGTCATACAATTGTTGCGAAAATATTGGTACTATGACATCACAATTAGAGCTACTTGCTTCTTCATGAGTGCATCAATTTTTTTCATGTTTCATGCTTAAAGAAGGTTATAGGTGAAAATCTTCCGGTTCAAACAGTATTTCCCCGAACTTGATGAGGAAGGGAAAATCATATTGGAACCTAAAGCGATCATAGAAATAAGAACTCGTAATTTATGAAAGTCATTCAATTTGAGAGTATCTCCTCGAATGGAAGAAATTACCCCTTTGAATATTCTACATGGGAGGATGAGAATTTGCTCTACGAGCTTATGAGAGCTACTCAGAGTGTTGAGGACAACACTTTTTTCAATGAGAGGGGAAAGTTAGGTCCCTATATTACTAGTATAGTCCCTTATTGTTGTTAGTGTAACCCCCATATTATTATTATTGTACCCCTGTAACCCCTATATTGTTATTATTGTGCCCTTAAATTATTATTGTTAGGTCGGCTAGGACTACATTTTGGCCCCACTAGGATTACATTGTGGCCCCATGGACTCCTATATATAGAAAGAGAGGTTTTGTAATTTGTATCATCGAGAATTGTTCATTCATGTAATGTATTGGAGTTTCCCCTCGAAGTGGCTTATTTCTAAGGCGATTGATGTTTCTTTTCTTCTCTTGTGGAGAGTGGTTTCCATGACAAAATAAATTTCATATGGTAAAACCCTTTTTAATAACAAGAATTATATATATTTTTCTATTTATATAAAATCATGATTACATATGTCATTATCACGGAGAAAACCTAGTTGCATATTTCAAGAAATTTATCCAAAAATTTTCCAGCAGGTGATATTTATTAATTCTCTTCCCAATATATTTTTAGTTGCATCCTTCTTTTACGGTTTATTGTCATTTTTCCTAGTTTTTCTTTTAAATATCGGAAAATTATTTTCCTTTTATCAACTTAGAATTTCTCTCTGGCTTAAGCTCATTCTTATATTTTTCCTTGAGAATAACTCCTTTCTCTCTTTTATGGTTATGCTTATATTTTCCCCAACTTAGCATTTCTCTCTAGCTAAGCTTATATTTCTACCTAACATAATCTTTATCTCCCATTCTCATGGTTCCCTTGTGGCAATCTTTTCCCCTTTTTCCTTGAAATTTTGGGGAGAATTTGGGAAGGAGAATTCATGAAGGTACACCTTGTGGACTTCACCACTTAACACATTCTTGGATAGCAAGTAATCCCACATCCTCTGTATGCCATTTCCCATAATATTCTTGAAAGGAATAAAAAATATTTATCCATCATCAAATTATTTATATAGGTACATCAATTCAATTCATGGTCCCACAACCAAATATTCAAAGGAATATTTAAAACTAAATAAAATAATCATGATTGTAAAAGCTACACAAGGGGATATCACATATTTTTCCCCTTAAGTAAACATTTTACTTGGTGTTTCCTCAATTTAATCACTTACGAATAAGTGAAATAAATTCCTCTTGCATTTCTTTTCATTTTGGGGCTAATCTACGGGGGATAAAATTCCTTCATTAGCTTACTTTGAGCGATAGTTCAATTTGGCACAATATTCACTCTTGTATTAAATTCACATTAAATTTCTAGCATGTTGTCATCCATGTGAAAACACTATTAATTTTAGTCATGCACCCAAAAACGGTCATCAATCTACACCCAATATTAGGGTCATCAACATGCACCCAACAACGGTCAACAACATATTTATAAGACATGAGAAATAGAAATATATCCTTTTACGCACTTATCCAGGGGCTATGCCAAATCACACAAACCTCATTACGGTGTTCCTTTGCAAATTTCCAAACCACGGAAATATGAATTCCATTTATATCATTCACATAGTTGCAATAATATTTTAGGGGCCAATTACTTATCTTACCTCTTATGGAAATTCACCACTAGTGACTTGTCACTCTAGGAAAAATTCCTATATACTTAACTGTGATTTAATATTATCATATATGCATTAGTAATGCATGATTAATGTTTAGGATATCCTCCTTTTACGCCATTTTCATGGCTACTATAGTTTTTCTACTCCATTCAAGTACTTATCCATGTCCATGTTCATCACTTTTCTACTTTGTCTTAGTTCAAAACCAAGAGTCCACAATAGGAATACATGGAAAATTAATAAAAAGTAGCATGATTATACTCGTATATAAAAAATATTATAACGTCAAAACACCAAACATTCCTTCTACACTTGATCCATTATTTTCCCATCACTCACTCCCTCTGGTTTTCAATTCATCTTTGTATTCTAGGTTGTTGATGGAAATTACATATTTTATTTCATATATAGCCATGAATTCTACTTTCATTCTGTATATAAATTATAGCTAAACATGTATTGTTACATTTCTCTTCATAAATTTTTAAATATCTTCTAATAACCTGAAAACACATTAACTAGCAAGACTAGGTTAAGAGTTTTCCTTTCATAGTTATAAATACATCACTCATCCATAAAAAATTTACTTTTTTATGGGATGTTCTAAGGAGAAGAAAAAAAATCAATTCCATTGTGATACTCTATGAGATTCAATCAACATCTACCTAGCTATCTTGTTGCATCATGAAAATAAATATTTAATGGCCCATCATTTCCAATAAACGTTTTTGGTCACCTCAATTCCAACAAAATTTAACTCTTTCTTGTCGAAAAAACTATAAAATAAACTAGTTAGCAAAATTTGAATGAGTCAACAATACTACTAGGTAATCCCATAAAAATATGAGGATCATTTCATCATTCAAGTGTCCACAAATTGGGGATTATTTTCCCTTTTTTTAAGTCTTTTGGAGTTCCCCTTTTAGGAATTACATGTTTTCAATATTGATTTTAGCCTTGATTTTTGTAAATATGACATTTTTAAATCCTTTTCACACTATTCTAAGTTCTTTGTGTTTTTTTGGTCTCTTGGGGCAACCAAAATGCATTGTGACTTTATATTTTAATTTTATAGTCTCTAAATTTTCCACTTGAGTTGTTACTTATAGGATTAATTTTCTCCTAACCATCGATTACTATGATATTCTATTAGTAACTTAGAAACATTTTCTTGGTTTTCACAAGAATTTTTTAGCTAGCAACTCTTATGTATTGCACAATTTCCTATACTCGGGCTTCTTTTTCACATGCCACACTTTGTACCACAATTTTTTTAGGTTATTCAAATATACGAACTTAAAAGTTTTAGACTATAAGGAAATATATTCTTGAGATTCCTCAATGAGGAGGTCACCAGAATATTTCTTTTAGAATTTACAAAAATACTTATCTATTTCCCAAGTAGGGATGACCAATAGCTCTTCCATAAATATTTTAAGTCCTATAGACCATTTTTGCTCTTGAAATTCATGGTATTTTATTTACTTCCATAAGCTACAAAGCTTAGCATACTCACACTTGAGTTGTTTTTTTGTTACTATATGTTTTTCCTTGATAATAATGTTCAAATTGTGACAACATTAACATTAAATATGCTCAACGTCACTCTTTTGACTACATGATGGTTATTTCTACACTTTATTTATATGTGTATGGGTTCTCAACCTTTCCAAGTCATTTTATATTGGTACATAATATTCCAATGTCTTGTATAAACATGTTTATGTGTATATACTTTGTTTTTCTTCAAATTTTGACCCACTAGACCAATTTGCCATTTTTCAATAATCGTCAATAGTGTCTTTATTATCTATGATGTACATCAATTATGTTCTCCAACTCCTTATCAAAGGTGAAACTACTAGAAAAATTCAATTTATTTTTAAATAAATTCTTTCTCTTGAAAATATACACAAATTCAAATTTACACTAAATTCCATAACTTTTGTTCATTTTTCATACAATAGGATTCTCTCTAGTTGAGAATATAATCTTCCACTAGGAGATATAGTTCCCGTTAATGTGGGTCATAACATTTTCAGCAAATTTATCTCACATATCTATTTGTTACAAATTATCTGTCATAACGTCCTACTATATTGTGCATTAAATATTTTCCAATATGCCTCAAACAATTAAACATTAGACTTAGGTCCTTTGATAATTTATAATATTTATCGTGATAGTATATTTTAACCTTGTTCCTTGCAGATTATATTAGCATCGGTGAGGTTCTTGACCAATTTTATGTCTTCCATTGGTCTTCTACAAAATTCAACACCAAAAAACCCTCAGGTATATTCACTTACTATATATTTTCTTCAAAGTATATTATATAATAAGTGTTTCAAGAAAGATCATAACATAAGTGTGTGTGTGTGTGTGTGTGTGTGTATACATGAACACGGACACACACACACACACACACACACATATATATATATAGATGGTCCATTTGTTATATTACGTTTATCACTTCAAACTCCATCCTAGAGTATCTCTATTCCAGGACTTCCTTGTTCAAATACACGCTTATCATGTCACTAGTTTTGTTATAGTTACTTTCAACTGAAATAGAGAATGTTGTCATTTTTCTACAACCACAGTGTCTTGTTACATATATTGCCATACGTAGTACATACTTAGGTTGCCATTATGCCATTTCAATTTGTATTCCATCCCTATTCACATTATTATGTCTAGTGAATGGAGATTTCCTACTTATGGAGTATTATCCGTAGGCGTGGCATTGGTTTTTCAACTGGTTTTGGTATTTTTCAGTGCTATTTATTTACAGGGATTTTGGATAAGGACTCAAATGTGGAGTCAATTGTTGATGGCATTTAATGTAGGATACGAACATAGGTGTCTACCTAAGGTTCAACTAAGGAGGTGATTGTGTTGTCATTTATTTCAACGGGTTATGACCTTGACATGATGACGATCTTGGCATGAGTTTTTATAGAATTTACGGGATTCATAGATGTTTTCGGGGAATAAAGGATCGGGATACGGTGGAGTTGGAACACAATTGTCTAAACTTTTGGGTTGAAATCAAGGTAACGTAGGTCTCATAATGGAAAAAAAATGTTATAACAAAGGTTCTCAATGTAATAAGAGAAATAGTAACATGCACTTCACAGAGGTATGACCTTTACCCTTTGTAGACTCATCTTTTCAAATTTTATGTGCGTAAGTGAATTTTAGAAGCATTTATGTAGGGTATTTTCCCATGGATTTTAGTGGAGAGAGTCAAATTGAGTTAACCATCATTTGTAAGAGGTGATAAGAGTCAAGATGATAAGTAAGCGTTGTTTATTTATTGCATCATCCATCGATTATAAAATTCCAAAGTGTGAAGTGGAAGGGTTTAGAAATGGAATGAGAGTGTATGAGAGAGTGAGCTACTTTTTTTGCAAAATTAGAGAGTAGATCGAGCTTAGTTTGGAAAAAAAATTTAGAGGATGATGGACCTACAATAGAACTCTATTTTGTTGTAAATTTTGGCTACGAGTTTCTATTCATATGGAGAGGTGATATTGTTGTGACTACAACATTGAAGACTTCAAATCAAATTTCAAATTGTTGATACTTTGCGTTTAAAGGTTTTATTGGAGAGAATATTGTAGTAGATTTAGTGTAAGATTTTTGTATGACTAATTTACTATGTTAGTGATGGATATTATATGTTGTTTTGGATTTATTGAGTTTACTATTGATGAACATATTTGATTGTGTTAAGCTAATGTATTAAGTGAGTTTGTATTGTCGAAATCAATTATGTTGGAGAGATTCTATTCTGATAAGATTTAGTTATTGATTATCTTATTTTTTGCATGGGTCTAGTATGAAAATGGGATAAAATGAGGCCCATGATGTTGTATGAGTTTGTAGAGTGGATATAGTATGAATCATAATGAAATGTGGTCCACAGAGATGCTTTAATGTTTGGTCGAGCAATGTGACGAGTGATGGCTTTCAAACAGCGTTTGCTTGTGTATTCAAGGTGTAGCTACATCCTTCATGTAGTGGCATGAAAAATTGAGAGTGGTGGTTAGGGAGAACATTATTGGGGGTGAAATTGGCTTCCGGCTGGTGGTGGCCTAGAAATTCAAGAGATTGGTGGCTTCTTGTAGGTGGTGGCTTGCAAAGTTCATATAGGTAGTGGTGCAGGTGAGGCGCTGACTTGCATGATTGTCGGAGTTGTGGCTTGGACATTTTTGGTGTCTAGTGATTTAGATGTAAAATAATACCTTATAATATGAAAATAAGATGACGAATACGATCTACCAACAACGTATTCTACCCTTTCACGTTTCCACCTTACATTTGATGTCCTTATGTGTGATTGTGTCATGATGTGTTATTAATCTCATGCTCATGTTTATTGATTTGTTGTAGTTCATGATTATTTACTTATGTAACTCTCCCCTTCAGTTTACTAATTCATAGTTATGCCCATATACTATGCTTCTAATTTTCGGTACCAGTAAACATAATAGTCTTCGTTCACAATTTGAATTTAGCATTTCCATGCTAATAGTTATGTTGTGAAGGTGACAATTCATCGTAAATACACCCATATATTCTCTCCTTGACTAAAAATCTAGCATATGCTTCTACCATTTTTTCTTCTTTTTGATTCTTAACTCTATCCTTTTTACAATGACATTATTAGTTCAAGCATATTCTTCAAATTTTTCCACGAGTCCTCGGCCAATGGCCCAGGTCCATGGTTCAAAATTTCAATTAATTTTTTAAGAAATTGTCTTTATTGTTATGTTTGACCTCTTACACACCTTGGTTTCCCTAATCCAAGCACTAAGTCATCCTTGATTTTTTCTTGAATAGTCCTTTGTGCCTCATATGGTTTTTTATACATATTTTCTTTCTCATATATATAATGACATATGCCACCCGCACCTCCCCCTATTATTAACAGAGAAGCTAGGTTACTTGATCCTTTTAATGTATGACACCTTAATATAATGTTCACTCTTCCCATAATGCCACATGCCTTCCTAAACTCATAAAATTGATGTGAAAATGGATTAACTGTAACTCTGCTATGGTGGTACGATTGGCTATATGTGAGGTGGCTCATGTTCTTTCCACATTAGCCTATTACATTGGTCTAACTAGCGGTTATACCATGACTTCACATGACAAGGGTGTGGAATGGTAAAAATGGTCCAAATTTTTTCTAGTGAATCAATGACAATCTCTTCTTAGGGTTATTCATTTGGCGAAATGAACTATCCCCAATGCATTTGTTATTTTTTCCCTTTAGACATAAATGAACTATCATCCGGCTACCAGTACAAAGGTTTTGACCTTTCCACTCTGCCTTTCTATTAAACTAGGTGTGGCTATATTTTCTTTCCACACAAACAAGCTTTATCTTTTTATGAAGTTAACTCTTAGCACCACACTGACTAGTTTGGTGAGAAGTATCAATGCAGCCAAGGGTCATATTTTATTTTCGTCTATTTCGATTTTCGCTTCTATATTTTGTTTCGTTTTTGGTTTAACTAATCACATTGCTTATGATGTGTAGGTTCATTGCAAGTACTTCCCTTATAGTAATGTGAATACTCCCAAACTCCATTGCTGTAAGTTACCTATTAATGCTAATTTCTAACTTATTTTCGAGGGGCCTTCCTCGGAATTCCCTCTTCTTCAGCCACACCATGTGTTCCCCATCAGATACTTATTATTTCTAAACTTAATATTGCTTCAAGTGTTTCTTGAAGAATTTTTCTCTATGCTCGGGTACTATGTGAAGAATGATGTTTCTAATGGACATCCTGTTTTTGAGTTCTGATTCGAGTAATTTACCCTTCCTATCATTGGTAATCCTTGAATAAAACCCTCGAAATTATTTATTATTTTTTTCCTTCATCTTTGGTCATCTTTTAACATAATTTGTGTTTTAGGCCATAATACACCATGGTTTAACATGTAGCTTTCTTATGGTAGGCTTTGGTATTTTCTCATGGGCCAAGCCTTTAACCATGTCATGAATACGACTACAAAGCATAACCCTCTTAATAAAGGTTCACACCACATGTTAGTGTTTTACCACATTATGCTCTTTTTTTTTCCATAATTCTCCATGGATACTCATTTCCATTTTGTGCATTAGTTACTTGATAAGACTACTTTCTTCATTTTACTATTAATTTGAGTTTGAGTGAATTTGAATAAGTATATGCACTTCTAATCGAAAGTTATCTTGGATGGAACTTGACTTACTATATAAGTATAATAATAATTCTCACATACCTATATCTTTGTTCAATCAATTATATTTACTAGCTAATGTCATAATTATTATATTATATTGGTAAAGAGCTTGGTTTCATATTTCAAGTACACAGGAAACCCTGGCATAACATCTGTAACTTTCTTCACACTACGGTATTGACATTGTGAGTCTCATGATCCTTTTTCAAAATTTTCTCTTATAATTTAGATGGCTCTTCTGCTCTCTAGTTTACTTGTGTGGTTACTCCTAATTTAATAATCACCTCCCTGTGAGTTTCCCGGTACTTCTTTTTATTGCACTTGTAGAATTCTTGGGCGCTCTTTCATGGGTTTATTCGAGAAGACATATCTAAACATGTCTACCCATGGCTAAATATTGTAAATTGTTAGATTCATTACTCAAAACCATTATTCTACTTTCTATTGTGATAGGCTAGTTTCAACCTCATTGTTTGTAATTATTAGTTTTTGTATGATGCCTTTTAGCGGGCTTATTGATTTGCAAGGGCCATATCTTAACACCCTATTTCAACTTACTATATAATTTTTAATTTTTTTGGTAATATATATTACCCTTACTTTGTTATACTTAGTGTTGATATCCCGAACTTAATTCTTTTCTTTATAGAAAATAGTATAAAATAAACTAGTTACCAAAATTCTACCCAATAAATCAACAATACTAATATTTAATCACTTCAGAAATATGAACACCATTTCATCCTTCAAGTCTATTCTAATTAAGGATTTTTCCCCTTTACTAAGGTCAATTGTATTTTCCCTTTTAGGAATTACATGTTTTAATCAAATTTTACCCTTGATCATTTTGTAAATATGACATTTTCTTAATCTTTTTCACTATTCCTATGTGAATTTTTGCTTTTATGGTTTCTTAGGGGAAACCAAAATGAAATTTTCAATATATTTTTTAATTTTATAGTCTCAAAAGTTTGACTTGAGTTGATACTTTTTGAAATTAATTTCCTCTTAACCATGAATTACTATATATTTTTAATTCCTAGATTGCCAACACTTTTCGAGATGTTAAAGATTGTTTAGCTAGTAACTCTTAGGTATCACACAATTACCTATTTTTCTCGTGCTTATTTCTCACTAACCACACTTTCTACCAAAAAATTCAGGTTATTCAAATATTTGAATGTAAAATTTTATTCTAAGCTTTGTTTATGAAAATCATGATGCTTTATTTGCGCCTGAGATTACAACATGTAGCATACTCACACTTGAGTTGTGTTGTATAATGAAAATAATATTCAAATTCTAACAAATTAACATTAAATATGCCTAGTAAGACTCTATTTAATTGCATGATCATTTTTTCTACATTATTTATGTATGCTTCTTGCTTCTCAACCCCCTTTGAGTCATTTTCTATTGGTATTGACACTTCTTCCAATGTCTTCTATGCACCTTTTTATGTGTATATACTTTGTGCTCTTCCCAATTTTGATCCACTGTAAACTCACCCTTGTTTCAGCTAATCCAAATACTAATAGTGTATTTATTCTCTCATATTTACATAAGTTAAGTTCTCATAATCCTTATTCAAAAATATACGCTACTAGCATAGTTACATTCCTTTTAAGAAAACAAAGTCTTTCCTTGAAAATATATATAGATTCAAATTTACACTATTTACAATTTTTTATTTCATTTTCAAATAATAGGTTTCTCTTTAATTGAGAATATCACCTTACACTAGGAATTATAGTTCCCATTAATGTAGAGGTAAATTTTCGTCACTTGATTTCACATATTTATTTGCACTACAACTTATCCTTCCATAAAAACTTATTATATTGTGCATTAAACCATTTTCAATATGCCTCAAACACATTAACATTGGAACATAGTTCCTTTGATGATTTATAAAAGTTTATATCTATTGCCTGTATACACTCAATCCATCACAAACCCCTCAAGGAAGGTATACTCACTTCTTTGGATTTTTTTCTTGAAACCATTTTATTATAAGTTTTTTCTTAAAGTCATAACATAAGGAGTAGTAATGCATCTCTACCTCTCGATATATATATACTCTCTCTCTCTCTCTCTCTCTCTCTCTCTCACACACACACACACACACAAATATATATCCTTCATTTTTTTTTTTATAGTAGGTTTTCAGTTCAAACCCCATCCCACTTATCATGTCACTCATTTCCTTTATAGCACTTTCATGAAAATAGAGAATGTTTTCATTTTTCTCCAACTTTCCCAATGGATTGTTACATATATTTACTTAAACCTAGTATATACATAGGATGGCAATATGCCAATTCTATTTGTATTTCCATCTCTTCACATTATTATGTCTAGTGAATGGCATTTCCTATTGGTCATGTTGTGTCATGGTATTGTGTTAAGTCCCTAGATTACTAGTGCGGAGTCCCTTATTGTTGTTAGTGTAACCCCCTTGTGTTATTGTTGTACCCATGTAACCCTCATCTTGTTATTATTGTGAACTTACATTATTATTGTTAGTTTGGCTAGGATTATATTGTGACCCCATGGAATTCTATATATAGAAGGAGGTTTTTTTCATTTGTATCATCTAAGAATTTTCATTTATGTAATGTAAAGGGGGCTTCCCCCTTGAGTAGATTTTGAATTATATCAGCATTGATCTCTTTTTCTAGTTTTGGAGTTGGTTTCATAACATTTGATATCAAAACTTTGGATTCTAGGGATTTGTTTGCTCCAAAAATGCCATCGTGGTATTTTCACTATAAATTTTGACTAGAGAAAGGTTTAGAAGAAATTTTGTAATTTTGAACACACGAATCTCAAAATCCTACGGAAATTCATGTAAAAATTTCAGATCTTGGTTTGCAATATTTTTGGATATTTGATCTATGGAAGTTAGGGGTTTTGCAACCTCTCGAATTTCATCTAAGAAGTGGTGACCTTGGGAAAATCATCATAAATCTCTCTGCGGAAACATCGGATTGGAATTACGTAAAAGTGACCAAAACTGCGAAATTGTAGTTTTCTTTGTATTAATTTTAGAGGCAAATGAGGAAACAATGACACATGGAATGTCGTACAAGTTCGCTCTATTTGAATGAGTCTATAATTAGGTCATTGTGGGAGATTGGGCATCACTTTCTTCCGACGTCCATATACGGATTTAGACCTGTAGCATTCGAAAAAAAGATTCATAGTGCTAATACAAGAATTAATTTCATATATTGAAGATTTGAAATCACGGAGATAATTCGGTTTCCATCCTCGAGATCCTCAAAGAAATAAAAAAGGTGTGTATTTTTTTTTTCAAATTTCATTAGTCTTATTTGAAAATAAGTTTGAAGTGATTCAATGGCATATTGAAGAATATATATCGGTATTGGGTTTTAAAATTCCCCCTAAAAATAATTCCAACACCCATTAAGCCCTTAGAATACTCTACTATGATTCATGAAGATGAATAAGTGAAACATGATATATCAAAATTACAAGAGAAAGTGCCTTAGAATTTCTCTCTCCCAAACATGAACAAAAAATGAAATGGATGTTTTGAAGAAAAGTGTGGAAGCTAAGATGGATGGTTTGAATAAGGGTACGAAGCTAATATGGATGGTTTTAATAAAGGTTTGATGGATGGTTTGAATAATGGCATGGAATACATGGAAGCTAACATCTGAAGAAAGAACAAGAAGATGACATGGAGAAGACATGGAAAGATTACTTCTAAAAGAAGACATGGAAGGTTTGAAGGAAAGTTTGACAAAGTTGATACCAAAAATGATTCCTAAACGGTGAAAAGATAGTAGAGGCAACTCATGATGAGAAAAAAATAATGTTAATCATGATTTAGTAAACTTGAATGTTGGATGGAAGACCCACCATATTCCAAAGACAGATATGAGGAAGTTTGATGTCAAGGATCCCGTAGCTTTGGATACTACAAATGGAGCAATATTTTGATCTCAATAATGTAGAAAAACATAGAAAAGGTATGCAATGCAACTTTATATTTAGAAGAAAATACATTTATATGGTTTCAAAACTTTGTCTCGTAAAACTATTGTACTTGGTCAATTTTTACGGAGAGGAAATGATAGCACATTATGAGGATACAAAGAGCAACACATTATGAGATGAATATCGAACAAAAGGGTTCGGTGGTAGACCACATTTGAGGACTTCAAAAATTGAATATAAAAATTGAGTGATATTTCGAGGAGGGAAAAAAGGATTGGTGTCTTCATATGGAATTTAAGGATAACATCAAACATAAGGTTCACATTTGGGAACTAATTGAGTGGATAAGGCATTCAAGTTGGCAATAAAATTGAATGTAAAATTATGGTGACAAGGAAGCACACTTACACTCACATATATAAATATGGAAGTGTTGTTACTCTAAAGAATTTCACAACCTCTGATTGACACCACAACGATTGGAAGAAAAAAGGAAAAGGGATTTGCTACGGTTGTGATAGAAAATACTAAAGGTCATAAGTGTGATGAGAAGAAATTATTTTACATAGATTGTGAAGAGGAGGAAGAAAATGAACAATAAACATAAAAATAAGAGGATATACACCGAGAAAAAAACCCTGAAAGAAGAAAATGAGTCTTACCATATCATGTAATGCATTGGCATGCATTACTACTCCTCAAACTCTCAGATAGAAGGACATATCAAGAAAAAAAGGTAATAGTGTTGATTGAATCGACTAGTACCAAATGGAGGAACCTATAAATTACCCTCGAAAATGCAATAATATCAAGCTAACCATGTGATAATATGTATTTAATAGTCCATTTCTTTCCATACCAATGGGAGGTTTTGATGTTGTACCAAATTTTACGGTTACAATCTTTAGGATGGTAGCTTTTAATTTTTCAGTATTTTCTTGAATTCTTTTCGAAGGAAAGGAATTCGGTACGAGTAATAAACGGGAAAGTGAAGATAATAAGCTCTAATTTCTGAGAAATATTCTAAAGAAAGAACAACGATTAATTGCACAATTATGCGCACTAGAAGTTCCAACATCAAAATCATCTATTTCTCTAGATCTCCAAAAAAGTCTTGGACAATCATTCTAAGGTGTTTGAAACTCCCGAGGACTCCACCTATTTGTGATCATGATCATGATATTCATTTCATTCTGGAATTTTCCCTCCAAACATCATGCCTTACGAGGATATCCTTATATCCAAAAAGAGTGAAATTGAACGTATGAATGCGAAATGTTAGAGGGTAGGTATAGTTCTAGCCTAGTCAAAGTTATTTCTCTTCTCTAGTAGTATTGGTGCACAATAAGGATGGATCATGGTGCATGTGTCCGGAGTATAGGTAGCTCAATAAGCTAATTATTAAAGATAAATTACCCATTCCACTATGATTGATGAATTATTGGATGAATTACATGGAGAAATTTATTTTACCAAGTTGAATCTTTATTTAGGATATCATCAAATTATAATGAAGAGTTAAGATATTCCAAAACGCGTTTTGAACTCATGAGGGTCATTATGATTTTTTGGTCATACATTTAGCCTTACCAATGCACCTTCTACATTTCAAGTTTTGATGAATTCCATTTTCAAACCCTTCCATAAAAATTTGTGTTATTATTTTTTTGATCATATACTAATCTACAACGAGGTCTTACAATGATCATGTTCAACATGTTTATAGGGTGCTCAAACTATTGGGTAAAGAAACAATTATATGAAAAATCATCCAAATGCTTCTTTGGAGTACAAGAGGTGGAATATCACGGGTCATTTTGTATCTCACGGGGGTGTTATGGTAGACCTAAAAAAATTAAAGCCATTAAGGAATGGAAAGTCCCCACAACCATAAAGAAGTTGTGAGGATTTCTCAGTTAACATGGTATTATCACAAGATTTTTAATAATTATGAGAGAATATCCATGACACCTCTAACAACATTATTGAAGAAATGTGCATTTTCATGGACTCTGAGGCAACTATGGCCTTTGAACATCTTAAAGAGGCAATGTGCCTAGCGTCGAACAGCTACTTGAGACTTCACAAAAACTTTTATTGTGAGGCCATGATGCCTCATGAGATGGAATTGAAAGTTGTTATTTTAATGAAATAAGGAAGAACCATTGCTTTTAATTCATCCAATCAAGGAGATTATTTACGGAAAGATGTTTATGAGAAGGAAATTTTTGGAAATACTACATGCACTAAAGAAATGGCGACCTTACCTAATGGGAAGACACTTCAATGTAAGCGATCATGATAGTCTTAAACACTTTTTTGGAATAAATACTATCTTTAGAAGAGTAGAAAAAATGGGTCCTGAAAGATGCTGATTTATGACTTTGAAATCATCTACAAAAAATGGAAGCTAAATGTTGTTCAGCAGATGCACTCTCGAAAAGAAAGGATGAAGAGAGCTGGAAGCATTGATTTGTGCCATTTCTATTATCCAGCAGTTAGATAGCAGAAGAAAGGGATGAATGGAATAAGGAAGAATAAGTGTGGACACTCATTCAAAATTTATGGCCAGCATGATCCTAGTACATGGATACATTTAGTTGGAAAAATGATTCCTTATGGTAAAAGATCTCTTATATCTTTGCAAGAATTTAGCTAAATCAAAGATTCTTTTGAGATTGCACACTTATCCTTTAGGAGGACACTCGGGATTTTGCAAAACACCACCACGGGTGAAGAAATATTTTGGAATGGCCTTAAATACGATATTCAAATGTTTGGTGGAATTTTGGTTTTCTAGTAAAACAAAGTTGATACAATGAAGGGCATGGGTTGTTTCCCCAAACTTGCTTATCCATTCCAAGTAATCATTGGGAGGAGATTTGATGGATTTTATCATAGGTTTACGTAGTCCAGAAGGAAAAGGTGTCATCATGGTGGTAGTTGATAGAATTACCAAGTATGCAACCTTTTAGGCATTATCTCATCCATTTAAATCAAGTATTATTATCTTGTGTTATGAAACAATTCAAGCTCGTGGAAACCCAAAGATTATTGTAGCGACGATCCCATTTTCATAAATTTTTGGACGGAATTATTTTCTTGTTTTGGTACTCAACTAGCTCATAGCTCATCCTATCATCCTCAATCTGATAGTCCAAGCTGAGATAGTGAACAAATTTTTTGGAAGGATATCTTTGTTTTGTATCTAATAAAAAGACACAATGGATCAAGTGGATACCTACGAAAATTTGAATGGTGGTATAACACTTCCTTCCATACTACAACAAAAATGACCCCATCTATGGCACTTTATGGATATCATCCACGATTACATCACATCATCTTTTGAGAAAATTATAAGGTTCAAGCGGTGGAAGATCACATCAAGCATGAACAACAAGTTCTCCAAATATTAAATGATAGCCTAAATTTGAAAAAATCGAATGAAACAACAAGAAAATCAACATCACAACGAAATTTTTATGTAGAGAGTAAGGAATTTTTATGGCCACAAGCATACAAAAAATTTCCATCAAAAAACTAGAAGGATAATAAATTATCTCCAAGTACTATGGTCCTTACAAGGTGTTGCAAAATTTTGTTAGTTTGGCATGAAGTGGAGCTTTGCAGCACCTTCACGAGTGCATCCGAGTTTTCCGTGTTTCAGGATTAAAGAAGGTTATAGGTGACAAACTTCCGAGTTCAAAAATATTTCCCGAACTTGATGAGAAAGGAAAAATCATATTGGAACACAGACGATATGACAAGAACTCGATAGCTACGAAATCGATCAATTTGAGGAGTATCTCATCAAGTGGAAGAACTTACCCCTTTGAATATTCTACATGGAATGAGAATTTTATACAAAAGCATCCAAAGACTCAGAAAAACATTGAGGACATTTTTGAAGGAGAGGGCATTTTAGGTCCCTGAATTACTAGTGTAGTCCCTTATTGTTGTTAGTGTAACCCCCTTATTGTTATTGTTGTACCCCTTCAACCCCCATATTGTTATTATTGTGCCCTTACATTATTAATGTTAGGCAGATAGGATTATATTGTGACCCCATGGAATCTTATACATTGAAAGGAGTTTTTCATTTGTATCATCCAAAGAATTGTTCATTTATGTAATGTAAGGAGGTTTCCCCTCGAAGTGGCTTAATTCTAAGGGGTTGATCTTTTTTTCTTCTATTTTTGGGAGCTACTTTCATAAAATATTGAAAGTAATGTAAACCTATTTATGGTAGCCCTCAAGATCCCCAGTATTGGTTTTGCAAAGGATTTTGCTAAGGAATCAGCTATGGAGTCAATTGTGGATGGCATTCAACCCGAATGCCAACCTAAGTGTCTACACGTGGATTCATCTAAGGAAGTGATTGTTCTAGAATTGATGTCAACAAGTTTTAGGAGGCCTTGACATGATTATCGCAAGCTTGACGTGAGTTGCATATAATATATAGGCTTGGGAAATGTTTACACGTATATAGGATCAATTTTAAGATGATTTGGAGCCTGATTAGTGATATTTTAAGCGTTGAAATCAAGGTAATGTAGGTATACGTTTGAAAATTGGTGTTACAATCAGAGTTTCTCAATGTATTGATGAATTTTTTGACCTTGTACAAAAGCGCACTGCAAAAATATTTTAAAATAGAAAAAATTTACAATGGCGAGAACAAAAAACAAATATACACAAAGATTTTCCCTTGGATTCCAAAGAAATTTGGGCATACGGTTATTTTTCGTTATATTCCTTTTAATTTTACAATACATATATGTACATGTCGAAGCATTAGTAAAATCCAATCCACTAACACGGATTAGAACATAACCATAGTTCCCTTGATCGGATCTACAAATACCATGGAAAAAAATCATCGTGCCCAAAAACCATGTGTGAAATCCTTGCGCAAAACCATGGGTAGGTTCGCCGGACAAAAAAGAATTAGTAACATAATTGCGAAGGGATGACAATGTTACCCTTTATAGAGTCAATTTTCCATATTGTATTACACATCTTAGTGAATTCTACAAGCATTTACAAGGATATTTTCTCATGATGTTAATTGGAGAGAGTTGAATTGAGTTAACCATCATTGTAGAATGTGATCAATTCAATATGATGAGGATTATTGTTGTGTAATTTATTACTGCTTCCATAAATTATAAAATTCCATATTTTGAAATCGAAGGGATTAGATGGTGTGAGGGTGTATGAGAGAACAAGCTACGATTTTGTTAGAGTTAGCGATCAGATCAAAGCTTAGTTTTGGAGCACATTTTAGAGAATGATGGAGCTACAATATATACGTATGTTTAAAATATTTTTTTTTATATTGTAACTCCCAATTTTTTGTTGATATGGAGAGGAGATATATTGTTATAGCTATTACAATAGAGACTTTAGATCATATTTTATATTGCTAATGTGTTTGTGTTGCATGGGTTTTATTGGAGAAGTATTAGTAGCTTCACTTATGAGTTTTGTATGGTTTCCTTACTATGTTAGTGATGGCTATTGTATGTATTCTACGGGGTGTAAGTTTTAATTTTAGTGGTAAATTTTATTGTCTTTGGAGCTCTTTTGTATTCGCTAATTTTTTATTGAATAAATTGATTTTGTTAGAGAGGGTTGTGTTGTGGGTGTTTGATTCGGATGTTGATGAGATTATTGTTTGTATAGATTGATGTAAAGAAAATTGGACCCTGATGTTTGTATGAGTTTTTAAATTTGGATCGATGCTCAAGAGTATGAGCGTTGTCCACAAAGAAGCTTAAATTTTAGGGCCTTGATTGTGGTGATTGATGTCTTGCCAAGCAAGTGGTGGCTTACATATTTAGGGTGTAGGTGTCCTTGAGATAGTGGCATGAGAAATTGGGAGTGGTGGCTTGCATCTTGTGGTTGTTGGATATTCTAGTGGTGGATGGGTTGTAATTATTGGGAGTGGTGGCTTCAAGTAGGTGGTGGCTTTGGAAAGTCAAAGTTGGTAGGATGCAAATTTCATACAAGTAGTGGCCTAGAGTGAGTAGGAACTTGCATGATGGAAATTTTTGGCTTGCACACTAGTGGTGGCGATTGATTTAGATTTAAGATAAGAACTTATAATAATAATAAAATAGACGACGAAGACTATCTTATCGATGATGGTTTTTACCATTTTGGCTTCTAATTTACATCTCAGCATGTCTCTATGTGTGATTGTGCCTTGATGTGTTGTTGATATCATGCTTTTATGTTATTGATTTGTTTCTTATGGTTAATCATTATTTACTTATGTAGTAGGTTCTCATGTGGTTTCAATTCATATTTAAATAAACTCATATACAATGTTGCTAATGAATAAATGAATTGGGGTTTGTGATAACAAAGGTGAAAAAATTCATAAAATTGGTCATAAGGCACAAATTGGTTCACCCCCTCCTCTTAGTATTGTTCAAGGTTGATAACATTTCCTCCTGCAGGTATACTATTACTACTCTTATTGGTGTTGATCAACGGTTATCATTGATCGGCCAAAATACCAAGGGCTACACCAATATTGCATGGGAATTTTACCTCTGAAATTATATTGTGGATAAAGTGTGATGGTTTTTCTTATCGAGAAGTTTCAGTTGAAATATGGCACGCCACGTAATTCTTCACGGGTTTGAGAGATATTATTCATGTTTGAAATTTGTAACCCCGATTCTTGGGCATAAAAACCCCATGGGGTTGGCATGGAGTCATTGAAAATTCATAATTAATATTTTTTTAAGCTCCCTAAATTCCCCCTCACATTCACTTGTTGAAGCCCCCTCTCAACTAAGCATTTATATAATTGTGATCCTCATATCCTCCTTGTAAGGTATTTTGCCATATGAAAAAGGGCACCATGGAATTTCGCTCTAAGTTTGTTTGTACAAAGTTTCGAAGTGAAATTTTTATGAGGGTGGCGAAATCCTGAGGAGCTCTGTGAAAATTTCAGATCAAGGTGCACAATATTTGCGGAGATATGATGCGGCAGAGTGTATTTTGGAGGCTCACGAAATTCGTCTCGAAAGTGACACGGGGAAAATTGTCATAACTCTCTCTCTTGAGTATAGATTGAATTCTATAAAAAGTGGCGGATAGGGCATGGACTTTAGTTCTCGCTCTATCAATTTCGAAACCGAATGAAGAAGAAAACGGTGACACGTGGTATTCCGCACATGTTAGCTCTACGAAACGAGTCCATAATTATGGCATTGTGAGAGATTAGGCATAACTCTCCCTTGAAGAATTTAAATTAGGTGGGTACAACTGGCATTGAAAATAAGCCTTAGAGGACTACTCTGAACAAAAACTAGATATTGGGGATCTAAAATAACGAGAGATAGATTCAATGTCGAGCTCCCTGAAACGAAAAATCTAGATCATGTGTGTTTTCAAGGGCTGCAAAGGACCAAACTTTCTGAGTAAAAGCAAATCAAAGAAAGGTGCAACGAGAGCGTAGCATAACAAGAGCAGCAACCAAGGTGTAGAAAAGCAACGAAGTTCATCACATGAAGTCTTCAAGTGGGAAGCTGCTGTATACGATCCCAGCAAAATTATCATTGTACTAAGTCATTGCCAATAAATTATTGTAAAAATTGTTCTAGTGTCTATACGCAGAGTTGAAGAGGTAGTGTCGGAAGTGCAGGATCATCATTAGGTGGTTTTCATAGTTGGGGTTATGGTCTAGTGTTTCTTCTTCATATACATCATTATATCATTTGTAAGTGGACCATTTTCCCTGGTATGAAGTCTGACTATTATTTTATTCTTCTATAGGGTGGTAGGGTGGTGCTAGGGCGAGTTGTAGCTCATTGGGTGTTGGGAGCCGTTGATTGAATATTGAAGAATCTTGGGTGTTGGAGTGTCCATCCATTGGTGAGGCCCGGGAGGAATGCTTTTCTAGATTCTAGGAAGTTGGAAGAACTTATTTTCAATTGGAGTTGAATATTAAAGAATTATTAGAAAATCATTAGGTGGTTTTTTCCGGAGTGGGCTTCCACCTTAAAAATTATGGTGCATTTGTGTTCATTTTTTTTGTTGCTATCATTGTACAAACACTGATAATAATTTAATATTAACTAATGCTCTAATTGAAAGGAATACTGATTCACCCCCCCCTCTAAGTATTTCCAACAATTGGTATCAGTGCTTGGTTCCTTCAATAGCAGTTTAATAGCTGGAAGGATGTCATGGAGCATACCAAGAATGGTGTACCTTTGTTCAATGAAAATAATTATGCACTCTGGAAAGGAAGAATGGAGGTATATCTCTTCGTGCAAGGTTACGAAGTATGCGACACTGTTCAAAATTCATTTACATCAACTGCAGATGAACAAGGTAAGAAGAATTCGGTAAATGATGCAAAAGAAAAGAATATTATTATTAGTGGACTTATTGAATTTGCTTATCATAAATTTTTGGGTTGTAAAACTACCAAAAATATATCGGACAAGCTTGAAAATATATATGCAGGTGACTCAAATGTCAAAGAAGCAAAGCTTCAAATGTATAGAGAAAAATTTGAGCAACTTAGAATTAAAGAAGATTGCAACATTGTTGTATACTTCCAATACATTTATGAAATAACCAATACTCTGGAAGGATTGGGAGAGCTAGTTGACGAGAAGACTATTATACGAAATATTCTTAGAACGTTACCAGGGAGATTCAATCCAAAGGTATCGGTCTTATAATACAGTGAAAATATGGACAAACTTAGCAAAGAGGAATTACATGGGGTTCTCATAGCATATGAAATGACACTTGATGAAGAAGAGGGTACTTCTCATATAGAAACTACGTTCGTTGCATCTAAGAAAACCAATAAGGACAAACAACCTTCAATTGAAAAGACATGCACCTACAAGTGTGAAGAAAATGGAGATGATGGAGAAGGTCTTTCAAATGAAGAACATGCTTACTTTACAAGAAAAATAAAAATTGGTAAGGGAAAATTAAAAGGTAAACTTCTATTGATATGTGTCGGCTGTGGTGAGGTTGGGCATTTCGCAAAGAAATTTCCAAATAGAAGTGATGGCAACACAAAAGGAAAGAAAGGCTTTAAGAAATTCAAAAAACAAAGATCCAAAATGAACTTTCTCTCTAAAGAAGATAGTTCATCAACCGATGAAGACAATGACAGTGAAGAAGAAGCCAATGAGAGAGTATTGTTTATGGCCAAGCACAATAAACAAGAGGTATAAAACAATGAAGAAGAAGGATTAACCATAGAATAATTTTATAAGGAAGTAGTCAAGCTTATAAAAGAGCTCAAGGAAGAGAATATATGTTCCAATACTATTGAAAAACAAGTTCAAGGCCTCAAAATTGAAGTTGAAGAACAAAAATGTATTGAAGAGTCACTTCAAATGAAATTAGAAGAAAGCAACCAAGAAAGGGAAGCGTTAGAAGCCGAAGTAGTCTCACTGCGTAAGGAAGTGAAGAAGGGAAAAACTGTCCAAAACTATGCTAATAGCTCAAGGGCATTGGAAGAAATCATAAACAATCAACAATATTACAATGGAAAAACTAGCCTCGGTTACAAAGAAGAAGAAGCATGGCATTCTACAACAAAATACAATGAACCTATGAAATCTGACATGCATGTAGACTTCATTGGACAAGATTCGCAAGCACATCCTTGGAAGATGATTCCTCGACGAAGATTTCCATCCAAGTACCAATATATTTTTCATGGCTATTGTTATTCATGTGGAAAATTTGGTCATAAAGCTGTACAATGTCGCACATACCCTAGGAACCAATACAATTCTAGGATATCCTTCAAATATGAACCTCCCAGGGCTCAACGAAACATCAATAGATTTTAACATTTAAGAAATAATATGGAATGTTACAAATGTCAGAACTTTGGACACATAGCCAAAGACTGCAGACTTGAAAATCCTCTAGAAGAATCTTTGAAGCCACATAATGAACGAACATGGAAGAAGAAGAAGAATGATAACTGTGCTCTCGCTCTAAAGGCTCAAAACAACAAAGGTGTGTGGTATGTTGATAGCGGTTTCTCAACACATATGGCTGGAGATAGAAGGAAATTTGTATCTCTGAAAGAGAAGAAGGATGGAACCATATCCTTTGGAAATGATGGATCTTCAAATGTTATAGGATCAGGTACCATCACTCTTGGAAGTAAATATGTTATAGCCAAGAATTTTCTATTGGTTGAAAACATGAATCAAAATCTGCTTAGTTTTGGACAAATGTGTGATCAAGGGCACACAATGTTATTCAACTCCACAAAATGTGAAATCAGGAAAGGCAGGTATGGTAAAATTGTGGCTATAGCAAGTCGAGCTCCAAACAACATATATGTTCTGGATGAAGCAACTAAAGCATGTCTACTAGCTAAAGGAGATGAAAGTTGGTTATGGCACAAACGAATGGGTCACATAAACTCTGACAATCTTGTCAGGATAAGCAAAAATGAAGCAGTACGAGAAGTGCCAAAAATCTCAAAACCTTCCAACACACTATGTGAGGCCTGTCGGCACAACAAGCAGACAAAATTCCAATTTAAAACAAAATAACACTTTGCATCACATCCATTGGAACTGATACATACTGATCTATGTGTTCCTATGAGAACAAAAGGCTTAAATGGAGAATTATATTTCATGTTAATGATAGATGACTATACCAGGATGATAGGCGTTAGTTTCTTAAATAATAAATCCGAAGCATTTGAGTGCTTTAAAATCTACAAGGAGTTGGTCGAAAATGGAATTGATTTGAAAATAAAGTGTCTAAGATTAAATAATGGCAGATAATTCACTTCCAAATTATTTCAGCAATATTGCGATGAAAATGGAATAAAAAGACAATTTTCAAAAGCATGAACACCTCAACAAAATGGAGTTGCTGAAAGAAAGAACAGAACCGTACAGGAAATGGGTAGAACAATTTTGAAGGACTCAAAATTGGATGAAAAATTATGGGTTCAAGCAATTGATACAACAGTCTTCATTATCAATCTAAGTCTTCTCAGAAATAATTGCAACAAAACCCCATATGAATTATGGAAAGGAAACCAGCTAATGTAAAATATTTTAGAATCTTCGGAAGAAAATGTTATATCAAAAGTGAAGATCAAAATTTGGGTGAGTTTGAACCACGTGTTGATGAATGTATCTTTGCTGGTCACTCATGCAAAATAAAGGCCTATAAATGTTATAATATAAGACAAAAACAGATAGTGGAGAGCATAAATGTTACATTTGAAGAAGATGGTGTTATAGCGAATAATGATGAGGATCTAGAATATTTGAAACGTGAGACAGAGGCTAAAAAATACACAGATAAAATTCAAGAACAAGAAGAAAATATCAACAAGGAAGAAGTAAATAATGATCATCAAGATATACTAGAACAACAACAAGAAGCTCCTCCAAGGAGACAAAAGAATGGATTCAAAAGAGCCATCCATCAAATCAAATCATTGGTGACATAAATGAAGGTTGACAACTTCGTTCATCACAACAAGCTCACATTGCTTTTCTAGCACCCTTTGTGCCTAGTAGTTTTGAGGAAGCCAGCCAGAATGAACATTGGGTAGCAGCTATGAATGAAGAATTGGATCAAATCGAGAAGAATAACACCTGGGAATTAGTTCCATGACCAAAATATAAAAATGTCATTGGGACTAAATGGGTGTTCAGGAACAAATTGAATGAAGATGGACAAGTTACTAGAAACAAAGAAAGATTGGTTTGAAAAGGCTATGGATAAGTGGAAGGAATTGATTTCGATGAAACATTTGCACCAGTTACCAGAATGGAAGCCATTTGAATGTTTCTCACCTACATATGTTCAAGAAAAATTGAAGTCTACCAAATGGATGTTAAGTCAACATTTCTGAATGGAGAATTAGAAGAAGAATTTTACATCAAACAACCTAAAGGTTTTCTACTGTCAAAAAAAGGAGACTATGTTTGCAAGTTAAAGAAGGTTCTATATGGTCTCAAGCAGGCTCCTAGAGCATGGTATGCTCATCTTGATGGATATCTACGTCAACAAGGGTTCAGGAAAAGTATTATTGATAGCAATATTTATGTACAAATGGATAAAGATAATTTAACAATCGTTGAGGTATATGTGGATGATATAATATTTGGTAGCAATGATGATTGACTAAGTAAGAACTTTTCTACAAAGATGCAAAGTGAATTCTAGATGTCTTTACTTGGTGAGCTGACATACTTATTAGGGCTTTAAATATCTCAGCAAGAGAAATATTTCAAGCCAAGTACATCAAGGAAATGCTCAAGAAATTCAAAATGGAAGATTTCAAACCCGTCCTTACTCCGATGGTAATAGGTTGCAAATTGAGCATAGACGACTCATCTAAGGATGTGGACCAGAGGTGTTACAGATCTATGATTAGTAGTCTTCTATATGTAACAGCCTCCCGGCCAGATGTTATGCAAGCAGTTGGACAAGTAGCAAGATTCCAAGCAGCACCAAAAGAATCACATATTATTGTCTTCAAAAGAATTCTTCAATATCTAAAGGGCATAGAAGAATATGGCTTGTGGTATCCCAAGGGTAACAATCTCATTATTCAAGACTTTACAGATGCAGATTAGGGACGAAGCGTTGATGATCGTAAGAGTACTAGTGGAGAAATATTCTATCTAGGTGGTTGTCTCATATCATGGTTGAGCAAAAATAAAACCTCAATATCATTATCTACATCGGAAGAAAAATACGTTGTAGCAGCATCATGTTGTAGTCAAGTCCTTTGGATGAAACAAAATTTTAAACTTCTTCAAGTACAATTCAATGAGTTTATTCCCATTTTCTGTGACAACACTAGTGTCATTATCATCTCCAAGAATCGTATCATGCCTTCAAAAACAAAACACATTCCAATCAAATATCATTTTGTTAGAGAAAAAATCGTTGAAAATAATATCAAACTTGAGTATGTTTGTACAAAAGAAAAAATTGCTAATATCTTCACTGAACCTTTACCTCGTGAAGCATTTGAATATATTCACCAGAATCTTGGGATTCTCCCAAGTTCTCATTAGATTTTCCTTATTCATAATATAAAGGGGGAGTGGAAGTGTGTATAGGTCCGCAGGATGTTTGTCTGTCAAGGGGAGTTACCCTTTCCCATTTATGTCAAAGGGGGAGAGAATGCTGTAGGAAGAGGTGTCATGACCACAAGGGGAGTACTTTTGTTGCCATCAATGCCAAAGGGGGGGATTTTTGATCAGCGGTTGTCATTAATGTCAACCCAAGCAGCACCAGGGGCTGCTCCAATATTGAATGAGAATTTTTACCTACCAAATTACTATATTTTGGGTCAAGAATGCCTTTGATGATTTCTTCTTGTCGAGATGTTTCCGTTGATATATGCCACGCCACGTAATTCTTCACGGTTTGAGAGATATACATGTTTGAAATTTGTAACCCCAGTTAGTGGGCTAAAACCCCATGGGGTTGTGGCATGGTTCATTGAAAATTCATAATTAATATTTGTTAAGCTCCTAAAATCCCTCTCATGTTCACTTGTTGAAGCCCCTCTCAACCTAAGCATTTATATAAATTGTGATCCTCATATCCTCCTTATGCAAGGGATTTCGCCATTTGAAACAGGTCATCGTGGAATTTTCGTTATAACTTTGTTTCTACAAAGGTTAAGAAGCTAAAAATTTTATGAGGAGAAGCCAAAATCCTGAGGAAGCTCCTATGAAAATTTCAGATCCAGGTGCGCAACATTTTCGGAGATATGATCTATGGAATTCAGTGTTTGTGCAGGCTCCTAAAATTCATCTCAAAGAAGTGACCTTGGAAAAAATTTCATAACTCTCTCTCTGAGTATCTTATTTGAATTATGTAAAAAGTGGCAAATAGTGCGTGAACTATAGCTTTCTCTCTATCAATTTCTGAGCCAAATGAAGAAATAATGATATGTGGCACACCGTACAAGTTCGCTCTACTGAAATAGTCCATAATTAAGGCATTGTGAGAGTTTGGGCATAACTCTCCCTTAAAGAATCCAAATTGGGTTAGAACCAAGGAATTGTAAAGAAGACTTAGAGGACTAATACAAGACATAAAATCAGATATTTGGGATCTGAAATAATAGAGATACACCAAATTAAATATCAAGCCCCTAGAAGGCAAGAAAAAGCTAGATCATTTGTTGTCAAGGGCTACAAAGGACCAGAATTTCTAGGGCAACAAAGCAAATAAAGGTGCAGCAGAGGGTAGAATGACAAGAGAAGAAACCAAGGTGTAGAAAAATAGCAAGAAGTTCATCACATGAAGTCTTCAAGTGAGCATCACTGCATACAGTCATTGTAAAGGTATCATTGTACTAATTCATTGTAAATACATTATTGTAAAAATTGTTCTAGTGTCTATATGCCAAGAGTTGAAGAGGCAGTGTCGCGAGGTCTAGGATCATCATTATGTGGTTGTGTCATAGTTGGGGTTATGGTCTAGTGTGTCTTCTTCTTCTACATCATTCTATATCATTGTAAAGTGGACCATTTTCCCTGGTACGGGAGTCCACTCTTCTTTTATTCTTCTATAGGGTTGTAGGGTGGTGCTAGGGTGAATTATAGCTCATTAGGTGTTCGGGCATCTGTTCAGTTGACTACTGAAGAATCTCGGGCATTGGAGCATCCATCCAGTGGGAGCTGGAGAAGAATGTTTTTCTAGATTCTAGGAAGTTGGAGCTTTATTTTCAATTGGAATTGAATATTAAAGAATTATTAGAAAAGCATTAGGTGGTTTTTATCCCAGATCGGGTTTCCACCTTAAAAACTGTGTGCATTTGTGTTCCTTTTGTTTGTTGCTATCATTGTACAAACATTGATAATAATTGAAGATTAACTTATGCTCTAATTGAATGGGATATTGATTCACCCCCCCTTTCAGTATTTCCAACAATTGGATATATAACATTATTTTTGTCTAGAGCTTTTGACTTCCCAATTATTTTTGAAGCTATATTTCAACTTTTATAGCCAAGAAATTCTATCAACGATCATAAATATGGATTCTACAAAGTATACTCAAAGATTATTGGTTCCTTTATCTACTCTTTCTTCTTCTTTCTTCTCCTCTCTCTCTATATATATATATATATATATATATATATATATATATATATATATATATATATATATATATATATATATATATATATAGAAAGAGAGAGAGAGAGAGAGGTTTACTTCATCGTGGCTCCACACATTACTTTCCGAAGCATTTAATCAAAGACTATTTCCATATTATTGATTGTTGTCCTTAAATAACATTTATCTACTTATAAAATATTTAGATTTCATTACTTCATTTTATTTTATATTATCATCTAACTTTTAAAATAGTACACACGAGTAGTTTCAGTTTCATATATATATATATATATATATATATATATATATATATATATATATAATTTATTTTTAATATATATATATATATATATATATTTAATTCTGTAAAAGAATGGATCCATATACAATTCTACATTTCATAATCACATTAGATCAACATACTCATGTAGATGGTCTCATGCAATTTCACTCATTTACACAAGTATTTTTCCATTTACGTTGACTGCATCCTTTCATGCAATTCTAATCCTTGTTATTTCATATATCTTTTTAATCCATGTTTCCATCCCAATTCATTGTTACAGGAAATCATAGATATGTGAGATGTGCTACTTATACCTATATACCCATAGTGTATATCCACACCAATATAATGTTTATGCCAATATTTATACATTTATAAACACTAACCCTTAAATTAATCAACATATGCTATCTTTTATTAGACTTGGTGTATGTTGTTTAATGATCAATATTGGAAACATTTAGGAATTGAGTTTAGATATATTTAACACATGCGTATTATCATATATGTCTACTCATTTCCTATGATTAAACAATTACCTACTACCTATGAAAATATTTCTTCTCCTAAAACACAAACAAGTACTTAACACACACATACATCTATGCATTCTGATGTAAGCATACCATTTTGGATATAAATTAAACATATTTTTCTTCATTACCAATTTTGAATTTAACATTTACATGTTAATAGTTGTGTTGTACAAGGTGAAAATTCATTTCCTAAATACACCTAGATATGCTCTCCTTCACCAAGAACTGTAGCAGATGCTTCTGCAATTTTTGTCTTCTTTGCTTCTTAACTTCGTGTAACACACATAGTTTCATTACTAAATTTCGGCTATGGGTTAGCCTATAGGAATCAATGTTAAAGCTACAACTATAATACCACATGTAATTTACCTCAAAATCCACAAAAAACCCTACTATTTATTTTTTTATTCAAAATATTTTTTCCACCATCGGTGATACACATTATTGTAATAAAATTTGACCAAATAATTGTATTTACACTTAATGTTAGTAAGCTTCAGTAATTTAAGTCCTTACATTGTATCTTTCACATAATATAGTTCAAGTGTGCTCTTAAATTATTTCCATAAGTCTTCGACCAATATTTCAGGTCCATGATTCAAACTTCCAATTAATTTGGTACATAGTTGCCTTAATTGTTATGTTTGAGCTCTTTTTTTCCCGAGAAAAAATCAAACCTTTTATAAATAGTTAGAAAAAGTTACATCGTATATGTCGTTGCATTCCATATGAGTGTTGGCCTTGTCCAAACAAGGTGACGATAGGCCATAGACCCCAGTTACACATTACCAGAAACACTGGTCTTATCTTTTTTGCCTTTTTTATTTTGAACTTTTTGCCAGCTGTCTAGTGAGAAGTAGTATGAATAATGGAAAAATCCATGGTCGGGTGGAGTTGGACATATTTTTCTGAGTCATAACTTTCAGAAAAATGTGCATGCTTGGTGCCTATCACCCCTCAATCACTGTTTTTCTTACCCTGTTGGGGATTCACATCCACAATCACGGATGTACTCTCATCAATTTCCTTGTTCTCTTGTGACTCTTGTTGGTTTTCTTGCCAATTTTTTGTTTCTTTTTGCTTCTGATTAACTCTTTTTTCCTCTGCCTCATCATCTGATAGTGAAAAATCCATGAAGTTCCAACCTTTCTTTTTTTGCGGTTTCTTAGATGCCTTTTTCCGAGAAAGGGTATAGGTGCTTTGTAAATGTCCATTTTGGTGGCATACTTTGCATCTGAATGTTGTGTTTTTGAAATCAAGTGTTTGAGCCCACTTGAGTTCTTTGTGAATTAAATTTATGTAATCTAGAAGTCCTTTTCTTAAGTCCATCTCCACGCATATATGTGCAAAGGTGAAAATACCTATGTCCATTCTCTCTTGGTCCAACTTAATGAACCTTCCTATGGAGTTCCCAATGTTTTCTAGGACTTGGTGGTTCCAGAAAGGTAATGGCAGGTTGTGCAGTCGCACCCAAACAGGCATTTTAGTAACCACCATGGTGTTTGCATCGAAGCCAGGGACCCATGGGGAGACGAAGAGGCCTTCCCTTCCCCATAACCATGGCCTTTCAGTAGTAGAAAAACTGTAGTCCTCTGCATTGTCAAATTTCACCATGAAAAATCCTTTTGCACAAATGTAAATATCACAGTTTTGGGACCAATTTTGGTGAATCCGTGCATGTAGCTCTTCGGGTTTTGGCTAGTACCCATTAAATTAGTGTATAACACCTATTTCTTGTAATACATTAAATAGTCCAGTCACCTCTAGAATTTCTATTGCCAGGTCTGGAGTGTACTCTGTTTTTTCTACAATGTATGGACCTGGGAGGGATAAATCTGGATTTTTTTTTCCCCTGTGTGGGGGCTTTCTCTCTCAGGATGTCCTTGAATGAGGGAATTCCATTTCCTGTGGTTGTTGGTCTATTTTTTGTTGTTTTCCTTGGGGTGCCACCTCTGAGCATTAGGTTCAGGAAGATAGTGGCCTCTTTTTGGATCTGGTATTCCTGTAAAATTGATCTTTCGTGTAATACTCTACCTGAGGATATCAAGCTTTGTAGCTGGGCCAGGATGCCTATAGCAGAACGGATTTTGATTTTCAACTCAGCAACTAAGTCAGATTCCCACACCCATAGAATGGTAGTCTTCCCCTTAATGGACTTGATAAATATTTGGTAAGGGGTATGTGAAACAGAGCTTCCAACACCAAGACCACAACATGGCGTAATGGTTCTGGACCTCTGAGGGGAGATAGAATAAGAAGATTTCATAGACATATCTAGGTTTAATAAACCCCAAGTCCTCAGTGGCTGAAAGAGATGCATAGTCATCCTGCATAGAAGTAGAAAAAAATAAAAAGGAAGGGTCGTGCTACACGCCCCCCCCCCCCGCAACAAGAAAACCCCAATATCATACAGCTTAAACAGAAAAAAAAGGAGGTGGAAAGAGGATGAATACTAGATTTTTTTCATCCAACAGTTAGGTTGTGTGATCCATGAACCAGCACATAGTGGCAGGGGCGTTGCTAGAATGTGAAAGGTCAAGCTTCAGGAGCGGAAGAAATGTAACTGTCACGTATTGAAGACCACCAGCCTTGATCAGAGAGAGAGTCTCCTTGTGAAGAAGACTGCACATTCATCTAACTGGTATTAATGCTTGTGCATATTCCACCCTGACACCCAACTGGTCCTTAAAAACCACATTTCCCAACCTCTGCACCACAAATTGAGAGGATTTCCAGATCAGGGAGCCCCAGAACAGGGGGAAGGGATTTCAGACTCTATCAGCTACACATTTTCTGCTTTTGGGTTCCTAGAAATCCATCTTGACCCCTCTGTCATGGTACTCTTCCAGAACCAGGGTCCTTTTTAGTGTCGGAGGAGGATAGGGTTGAAAGGAGGGGAACTCTAGCAACGACTCCATTTCCACTACCGCCCCTCCTGTATCCATCCAAAAATATCCCTTTTGTGCCCACGGAAAGTGGGAAACATGATCCCTGAAGAAGAGCCCAGGTCCCTTGTCCATCCAAGCCCCATCTCTGTCAACTACCTCTGCCACCAAAAACCCTAGAACAGAAGATCGTTCTCCTCTTCACTCCATCTTTTTTCAACCTTGTGAGCCAAGTTATGTTTGACCGCTTACACACCTTGGTTTTCCCAATCCAATAATAAGTAATACTTGAATTGTCTGGAAAATTTACTTTGTGACTCATATGATTTTATACATATTTTTATTTACCATATATATGATGGGTGATTCCACCCATTTCCCTTATTATGAATCTGGAACTATATTACTTGATCCTTTGAATGAAAGCTTTATAATATGACACCTTAACGTAATAATCATCTTTGGATATGGTCACATTCCTTCCTCAATGTTGAAAATTCAACAAGAAATGTGTGTCTAGTTGAGGGTGGTTGGTGAGGCATGTATATTGATTCTATTAGTTATTGAGTCACAGTTGTAGTTAGTGCATTAGTTTAATGCATGAGAAATTAGTTAACTCAATTAATTGAGTTAAAATTAGTTTAACTAGTTGTAATTGTTTGTTTCACTAGTGAGAGGTAATGTGAATTAAATCATATTTAATGCACATGCAGTCATCTCTCATGTAACTGATTCTTTACTATTAATAGCTGCATGCATGTCAGTTCTGATGGATACCCAGTTGAGACAAAGGTTAAAGGGATGTTAACTATTAGTGGTATTATTAGTAGGCTACCCGCATGCAATAAAACACCCATAGGATTTCCCATGAGCATTGCGCAGTTTTGGAAGGCTAAAATTCCTAAAGAATAGGGATTGCATTCCACATGAATTTTGCAAGAAAAGAAAGATGATCAAAGGCTGAAAATTTGTTAAGTGTTGGTTGATTTTTTCCAGTTCAGTGTGAGACAGTTGTGAGAGTGCAACAGACTCTTGTGAGAAAAGTGCATTTTAATTGTTTCATGATTCCATGGTGAATATACAATAAAATATAGAGTGGTTTTGAGCAGTAAGATTTCCCCAGGAAAATATATGTGTTGTGGTTTTATTTTCTTCTTTCTTTACTTGTTGTGATTGGTGATCATATTTATATTCCACAATTAATTTGTAGAAGGATTTAGTATCTTGCTTTAGCATATCGCATGATCATATTGAATCCATTGGAATACACATTGTTTCTATAATTTATACATGGTATTAGAGCGTAGGAAATCACTATAGTGGAGAAGAAGTTGAGTTTGTGCTAAATAACATTCGAATTTTAAAAAATATTTTTTTTTGCGATAGGACGATCAAGATGTCTGTCAATGGCTTGAGATTGGAATATGCACTCGAGGGTAGTTCTAATTATATTGTGTGGAAAGATAGGATGGAGGAAGTTATGGAGCACAATGGGTTGAAATAATTCATTGATAATGACATTCCCAAGCCTGCAGCAGTAGATGCCTCTCTTCTTGATGCTTGGGAAAATAAGGTTGCAAAGGCAAGGAGGATATTATTAGAGGAAGTACGAGACCACATTGTCTCAAGTCTCCATGGAAAAGTGAATCCATATGAAATGTGGAATATTCTGATAGATCTGTTTCATAGTAGCACTGACCATAGAAAATTGGCACTGAAGGACAAGCATAGGAAAATCAAAATGGAAAAAGGTAACACTATTCTGAAATATTTGACCATGTTCGTCCAATGTCGATATGAGCTTGAGAGTGTCGGAATTACTATAGTAGATGATGAATTGGTGAGCCTAGATCTTCTAGGCCTTCCCAAGAGTTGGCATAGTTATCAAGACTCTGTCAATGGGAGGGATTAGATACCAGATTCGGAGCAACTTTAGTCAGATTTGGTACAAGAAGAATTCAAGCGGAATACCAGGGATGGATCGTCATCTAAGACAGATGCTGAGGAAAATTGTGCCTTGGCCGGTAATGCAAATAAGTGGAAGGGAAAGAAATCCTATTCCAAATCTGAGACCAGAAAAGAAGGTAAGAATCGTGACATGTCCAAAGTGAAATTATTTCACTGTCACGAGCATGGACAGTATGCCAATAATTTTCCATAAAAGAAGAAGAATAATAAGGCTTCAGGATCTACAACTGGTGAGGCTTTGGCCTCACAATTTGAGTTGGACTTATTCTCATCACATGCATGGTGTCTAGTGTGATGGGATCAGTGTGGTACTTGGATAGTGGTGCATCTTTCCACATGACGGGAGACAAATAACTTTTCACTAGCTTGGAGGAGAAGGATCTTCAGATGCATATCAAAATGGGTGATGATGGAAGGTATAACACTATCAGTACTTTTATAGTTACATTCCAGAGAGAGTCAGGTAAAGCCTTCTTATTAAAATATGTCAAGCATGTAGCAGGCTTGAAAAAGAATTTAGTTTGAGCTATAATGTTGGACGATAGATGTTATGATGTGGCTTTTAGTGAAGGGAAAGCATTCCTTCCTCAAAAAGCCACAAGACAAGCCAAGAAGATTTGGATTCATGTGAATAATATCTACAAACTTTATGTATATGGTTGTGAAGCATTGATGGGTAAAGTAGAAAAAGTGGTGAGCCTGACAAAGTGGTGAGCCTGGATGAGGGTGAGTTATGGCACAGGATATTGGGCCATTTTCACCATGAAGCCTTAAAGGTCATGCAATATATTTCTACTGGGCTTCCTAAGGGAAATATTGTGCATATAGACACATGCAAGGGATGCACTATGGGGAAGTATGGAAAGGCCACTTTTCATGAGAAGGAGAACCAAGTAGTGTGAATCCTTCAGAGAGTTCACTCAGAGGTGTGTGGAACATTCTCTACAACTTTTACAGCAGAGCACATGTATTAGGTGATCTTTGTCAATAATTTTTCTAGAAAGTGTTGGATATACTTCATGCAAAAGAAATATCAGACATTCACAAAATTTTGCGAGTTCAAAGCACTAGTTGAGAAATACATGGGGAAGCATGTGAAGGCTCTGAGGAGTGAAAATGGTGGTGAGTACATCTCCAATTAATTCAAGAATTTTTGTAGCAAAGAAGGAATTTAGAGAGAATTGATTGTGCCTCATAACCCATAACAGAAAGAGGTCGTAGAAAGAAAGAACAGAAAAATTGTGTGCACAGCATGAGCTATGTTGCATGATCAGGGACTATCATTTCATCTGTGGGTAGAGGCATGAAACACAATAGTATTTGTGAAAAACCGTAGTGCTCATCAGATAGTTGGCATGAGTACACCAGAGGAGGATTTTTCTTGTAAGGAACTTGATGTTTCATATTTTAAAAATTTTGGCTCATTTTTCTATTACCATGTGACCAAAGATTCCACGAAGAAGCTAGAACCAATAGTTGAGATTGGGAAATTTTTTGGGTAAAATGATACTCCCCACAACTATCGGGTGTATTTTCCAAACAACAGGATGACTGTTGTGAGACGGGACATAAAATTTGATGAGGAGAAAGCCATGTGATTTTCCCTTGAGAAGGAGCTTGATTTTCATGTAGATGACAAACTCTTGGTTTCAAACTATGAACCTCAAGGTGTGGAGCAGACACATGCAGAGGATCATGGAGTGGTAGAAAAAAATCATGTAGAGCCATCCACAAGACATGGTAGAAGCTGCACCACAAAAGTTGATAGATTGAGACTTGACGTGGTAGAACAGTATGAGCACCTACATCATTGTGCAGACAGAGATAGTCTCTAGACAGGTTTACTCCATACATGGCTCTTATGAGCAAGTGTATTGTGAAAGAACCATCCTCTTTTGAGGAAGTAGTGCAGCAACCAATTTGGGTTGATGCCATGGTTGAGGAGTGTGATTCCATCGTCAAGAACAATTTATGGGAAGTTGTCCCAAGTCTAGTTGGGAAATCAATGGTTGTATGTACATGGATCTATAAGGTGAATCAGGCAACAAATGGGAGTGTGGAGAAGTACAAGGCTAGATTTGTAGCCTAGGGATTCTCACAAGTTGAGGGGATTGACTATGAGGAGACTTTCACACCAGTTATGAGGTACTCATCAATTAGATCTATCCTTTCTGTCTTAGTGCAGATGGGGTAGAAGATACATCATATGGATGTGAAGACTGCATTTCTCAATGGAGTTATTGAGGAAGAAGTGTACATAGAGCATCCAAAAGGTTTTGAGACCTTTGACAGAGATTCATATGTGTGCAGACACAACAGGGAAATGTATGGGCTGAAGCAAGCACCTTGTGCTTAGTACACTGGGATTGATAGCTATTTCACTGAGTTGGGCTTCTTGAAGAGTGAATTGGATGTGAACTTGTACCAGATTGTGGTTGATGGTAAGCCCTTGATTATCGTACTTTATGTTGATAATCTAATTTTGACAAGTGATGAGAAGCTCGTAACTTCTTCCAAAGAGGACTTTTCAAGAGAGTTTGAGATGAAGGACATGGGACTCCTTCACTATTTCCTTGGTTTGGAGATATGGTAGTGGGACAGTGAGCTATTTGTTTCTCAAGGCAAGTATGCCAAAGATATTCTGAGTAAGTTTCACATGGAGAGCTGTAAGCCCATGGGGACTCATCTTCCAAGAAACTAGAGGAAGCAAGATGCTACTTACAATGAGGTAGTGGATGCTACTGTTTACAGGAAACTTGTGGGTTCACTCATGTACTTGGTGAACACTAGGCCAGACATTTTCTACGCAGTTAACAAACTTAGTCAAGCTAAGGTTAAGCCGACCAAGCTCTTTTGAAAGGTGAGGAAGCATGCATTGAGATATCTCAGGGGCACTACAAAGTATGGATTATGGTACAGATGGACGGAGGGAGTGAAGCTTCAAGGCTTCACCGATGCAGATTGGGAAGGCAGTCCATCAAACAAAAAGAGCACATCAGGAGGGATCTTCAGAATAGGATCAACAACAATTTATTGGTACAACAAGAAGTAGAGATCTGTGGCACTCAATTTAGCTGAGGCAGAGTACATGGCAGCCAGTCAGGCTACATGTGAGGCCATCTAGATGAGGAAGATTCTGGTTTTTTTTTTTGGTCATCAGATGGATTTGACTGTGATACATTGTGATAACTAGAGTTTCATAAAACTATCGATTAATCCGGTATTCCATGATAGGTCCAAACATATAGACATCCGTTACAACCATCTTAGATATTGTGTTTAGAGGCACATTATGTTACTTCAATACATTCCCACGGAAGATCAGGATGCAGATATTCCGACGAAGGTGCTCGCCAGGAGAAGATTCGAATATCATAGAGGCATGATCAGGGTAGCTGATAGTCCCTTTCTTGTTGAGAGGGAGTGTTGAAAAGTCAACAACAAATTTGTGTCTAATTTAATTTTCACTTAATTAAGTTGGAAAATAAAATGTAATCTTATCTCATAATCCCTTGTAATATTTAACTACGTGTGATTACTCAATTAAGTCATGAATTTTGAGTTGAGGGTGGTTGGTGAGGAATGAAGAGTGATTATATTAGTTATTAAGTCCAAGTTGTAGTTAGTGCATTCGTTTAATGCATGAGAAATCATTTAACTCAACTAATTGAGTTAAAATCAGTTTAGCTAGTTGTAACTGTTTGTTTCACCAGTGAGAGGTCAAGTGAATTAAATCAAATTTAATTCACATGCAGTGATCTGTCATGTAACTGATGATTTACTATTAGTAGCTGCATGCATGTCAGTTCTAATGGAAACCCAGTTGAGACAAAGGTTAAAGGAATGTTAACTATGAGTTGTATTATTAGTAGGTTGCTCGCATACAGTAAAACACCCATAGGATTTCCCGTGAGAATTGCACAATTTTGGAAGGCTGAAATTACTAAAGAATAGGGATTGCATTCACATGAAATGCGGAAGCAAGGCCTGCTGAGAAAATGCAGAAAATTGGCTAAGTGTTGGTCGATTTTGTCTGGATCAGCGTGAGACAGTTGTGAGATTGTAGCAGAGTCTTGTGAGAAGAGTGCATTGCAATTGTTTCACAATTCCTTAGTGAATATAAAATAGAAGATAGAGGGGTTTTGAGTAGTAAGCTTTCCCTGGGAAAATCTATGTGTTGTGGTTTGATTTTCTTCTTTCTTTACTTTTTGTGATTAGTGATCATGTTTATTTTCTGCAATTAATTTGTAGAAGGATTTAGTATCTTGATTTAGCATATCACATGATCAGATTGAATCCATTGGCATAGACATTGCTTGTATAATTTCTACACTCAACTCATAAAATTGATGTGAACATGGATTAACTATTGACTCTAAATGGTGTTGTGACTGGATATATGGGACTTGGCCCACATTCTTGCCACATTGACCTATTACATTGGTCTAGCAGACAGTGAGTCCATGGCTTCACATGACAGGGGTGGGGAATGGTAACAAATGGTCCAAATTTTTTCTGATGAATCAATAGAAATCCCTACTTAGGGTTTTTCATTTCGTGAAATGAACTATCCGTAATTCATCTTCTCTTTTTCCCTCTCGACATAGATATACCATCATTCGGCTCCACTATAGGAGTTATGATTTGTCCACAACCAACCCATGTATTATTGTAGGTGTGGCTCTATTTTATTTCCATGAAAACAACATTTCTCTTTTTATGAAGTTTACTCTTGACACAATGTGGACAGATTGGTAAGTAATAGTGTGTAGGGTCAAATATTCTTCTTGGCTATTTCTACTTTCCCCTTCTCTATTTTGTTTTGGTTTTGGGTTTAACCAATGCCATTTCTTGTGATATGTAGGTTCAGTAGTAATTACTTCCGTATTATTGATGAAAATACTCTCCCAACCTCCATTACTATGACATTACCCTACTAATGCTAGGTTTTTTTTTATAATATGGTTTATGGAACTTGCTCAAATTCCATTTTATTCAGGTAAACCATTTATTCCCCATCACATACATATTATTTCCAAACTTAATATTGTTTCAAGTGTTTCTTGATACATTTATTATGTGCCCAGGTACTATGTGAAGAATGGTATCTCCTATGGACCTCCTCTTGGCGAAGTATTACTATATTCAGTTAATTTTCCCTTTCTATCCTCGTGGTACTCCTTGGATAAAGCCCTCTAAATTCATTATTAATGTTTTCCTTCATTTTGGTCTGTTTACAACCTAGTTTTTGTTTTAGGCCATGGTACACCAGAGTTTAACATGTAGGTTGCTTATGAAAAGTCCTTGGTCATTCATTCTCATGGCCCAAGCCTTTAGCAATGTCATGAATAAAACTACATGAATAACCCTCTTAATAGGGTTCACACTTGTTCAATGGTTTTACCCTGTTGATCTTTTTCTTCTTCCATAACTCCATGGATACCCATTGTCATTTTATGCACACAACCTTGACAATATTACTCTCTTAATTTTACTATAGGTATGAGTTCACATGAATTTCAATGAGTATATTCTCTATCGATCCAAAGGTAGACTCAATGGCACTTGTAGTAGCACATTGCAGGTATAATAACAATTCTTCCCTACCTCTAATTTTTTTGAAAATTTATCATATTTACTCGCTAATGTCATAATTCTTACATTATGTTGATATAGGCTTAGTTTCTCTATCACAAGTACACTAGGAGAGCCTAACATAACATTTGTGCCTTTCTCCACACTTTGGTCTATACATTGCGAGTCCCCTCATCATTGACTATCTTTTTATCATACACGTAAAATTCCTCTTGCACTCTCTAGTCTGCTTGTGTGGTTACTTTTTAATGCACTTGTAGAAATATCAGATGCTCTCTAATGGGTTTTATTCACGAAGATATATTTGGTCATATATACCCATAGTTAAATATTAAATGGTTAAACTTCATCACTCAAACCTTTATTCCACTTTTTGTTGTGATTTGCTAGTTTGACCTCATTATTTGTAATTATTAGTTTTCAAATGATGTTTTGTTTAACTGGTCTTTCCCACTTGCAAGGGACACTATCAACCCACCCTATTTCATCTTACTAGATAAATAAATTGTTTTTTTAATATATATTATCTTTAATTGTGTTTTTATCTTGACTCATGTGTTTTCTTAGGTTGTACGCATTAATTCTTATTCTGTAAAAGACCTTTGATATGAAATGCATGTATATAGTCTCTAAATGTTGATACTTATATATATATATATATATATATATATATATATATATATATATATATATATATATATATATATATATATATATATATATAGAGAGAGAGAGAGAGAGAGAGAGAGAGAGAGAGAGAGAGAAAGAAATATTTAAGTATCGATTTTGTATGTTTACTCAAATGAAATGAGGTTGTGTATGAGGAATTGATTGAGAATTATTATAAATCCATCTTCTTTCATTTCAAATTATTTAATGGTTAGAATTAATATACATATAGATTGAGGATTTCTTTATCCTAGAGTGAAGGGGTATTATATGCCAATTTTGGGGCTGCCAAATTAGTTTATTGTTATTATTTATTATATTATTTTCTTATTATGGTTATAAATAATGCTTTTTTTCTTTAAATACATTTTCTAAGATATCTCTTCCCATCCCATCTTTGGGTTGAATGGAGATATTATGCAAGACATAAATATGTTAGACATAATATATTTCCCACCACCACCTTGAGTGTTGGGGTACGAGGAGATAATATTCAAGAAATAGTCACCCCACCCTTGCCCTTATTTAATTTTACTAAAATTAGAAAATTACTTATGAAATATATATATGTTAATTTATTTTATAATATATTATTATAATTATTTGTTGTAAGTTTTTCTTTCCCAGATGATTGAAATTAATATTAAAATTTAAATATAGATTTTTGAGGTGGTTTCTTTATCTCACAAATAATGGGTCTTATACATAAATTTAAGTCCTTAAAATTAGATAATTGTGATATAGAGATAATATTTTATTTTTACAATTGTAAGTAATGGGATTTTTTTTGTTTTAGTGCTTCTTTAAAACAAAATAATTTGAATAAAGGTAGTTAGGGATGCTAAAAAAGTTATGAGACACTTAAAATATCTGACGGAAACAAAACTGAAAGTCACCCCTAAGGAGAGCTGATCTACTGCAGTCGTGGCTCTGTCAGCATTTCTCTGTAAAAACTCTGTTCTCCTCCTCCACGTGGTCTTCTTTCTCTTTCTCGGAGTTTTATTTATCAATTTCGAAGAAATTGACAAATAAACAAATATTCTACAAACCTTGAAATTTAAATTATATCTTCGACCTTTATATTCCCTCGCCCCCTTATAATAAGGTTGTCACCCGTCGGAACTTTGTATTAATAGCCAGTACCTTTTGAAAAAATGACTTGTAATAGCCCTTCGGCCTCAGGCCCACATATATATCAATGGTCTAATCAAATTCACGTGTCGTACCTTGGTTAACCTTCACGCATCTTCCTCATATGACCACCGTCCGATGGCTTTCCTCCAGATCGACAATGCTCGACAATATCGCGCAGCCTCTGATGTCGAAATTTAACGTGCGATGGCGCGCAATAATGGCAGATTTCGTGGGTCCACCTTGTGTTATGTGTCCACCATTCAATGGAATCGCTCCCAATTTTGAAATACCGCTCACTCCACAAAAACAGTGCGATATGGCAATCCGGATTCGTAAATCCGCTTGCGGTTTTGAAGTAGTGTTAACCAAGGTTCAAGTCGGGTTACGCTATCCTCTTATTTATTAACTCACGTCTAACCTCAGTTCAGGGTTCTGATAGAAAAACAATTTTGTCTCTTTATTAAGCAGGAATTATGCTATTTAAACAGTGTTCACGACCATGGTTTCTCTACGCAGACCTCGTCTGCGGGTGGGGTTAATTCAACAGGGCTTGTTCGGATAATTTTGAGAGAAACAACAGATAGAGGGATGCGGAATCTATACAATATTTCAACTCAGTAATTATATATATATATATATATATATATATATATATATATATGCACAGAGTTCAATTGCCTCACAGTTAAACAAATTTCCTCACAATATCAATTCAAGACAATTTGATAATCAACAGGAACTGAAATTCATTCAACCTGAAGCAATTGCTTAACCCACAATATTTTATTGCAGAAATCTCCCTCCTCTTCTCTTCTCCATACATCCGAGGGATACAACTTATATACATTACAATATGTCTCTTCGGTTCCTCTATGAGGACTGTTTAGAAAATCAAAAGCCTAATTACAATAATTCAACTTACTGAAACATGACAGGTGGATCGAATCTAACTATTCGACTTCTAAAAATTCTAACTAATCTAAATGAAACAGTCAGTTGAGGTATTGACACCTAGCTATTACAATTCAAATGTTTTCGAACCCTCCTAGCCACAACATGTGGATAAAACCTCCTACATTGCTGGCTAGTGTCTAATGCCCCTGCATCAGACTCCCGAGGGTAATTTCCTTCATGGGCTCTTGTCCATGAGCTCTTCCACTGACATGTCTATCTTCTGCAACATTCCTTCAGTCATCCAAGTGGCATATTCCTATGGCTTGTCCTTCCATTTGATTAAGTACTGGAAGTACTCTTGTCCTCTGGTCTTCCTGAACACTCTTTTGTCCAATATATTCTCTGGTTGCAATGGTTGTGCTGGAGGTAGCTTCTCTTTCCACTCAATCTGTCCCTTGTCTACTGATCTTTCTTCTACACCATCATCTTCATACTTGTACAAATCTGTAACATTAAAAATGGGAGATATTCCAACATCAGGAGGTAATTCAATCTCATAAGCATTTGCAGAAAACTTTCTAAGTATCTTGCATGGCCCAATATTTTGGAACTTTAGTTTGTTATACTGCTTCTTTGGGAATGTCTCCTTTCTCAAGTGTGCCAAAACTAGATCTCCTACATCAAAATGAACTTCTTTTCTACTAAAGTTTGCTCTGCCTTTGTATTTGATGCTGCTACTTTGTAGTTGTTGTTTCACTTGTTCATGAATGGCTTGAATCTCTGAAGCAAATTCCTCACCATCAACACTTCTCATCTCTGCCTTTCCCAGGTTTCCTAATTATGATATTCCTCTGGGGTGAATTCCATAATCAATGTGGAATGGAATCTACCCTGTGTTTCTGTTTGGTGAGTCATTATATGCATATTTTGCATGAGGAAAAATATGATCCCACTGCTTGGGATGCTCTCCTGCAAGACTTCTCAACAAATTTCCCAGACTCCTATTCACTACTTCAGTTTGTCCATCAGTCTGAGGATGATAAGCTGAGCTAAAACTCAGTTTCGTACCAAGTTTCTTCCAGAGTGTCCTCCAAAAATGACCCACAAATCTGGTGTCTCTGTCTGAAACAATACTCTTGGGCAACCCATGCAATCTAACAACTTCTTTGAAAAACAAGTTAACAACATGGGTGGCATCACTAGTTTTATAGCATGGAATAAAATGTGCCATTTTGGAGAATCTTTCCACTACAACAAAGACTGCATCATTCCCTCTCTGACTCTTGGGCAACCCTAGAACAAAATCCATACTCACCATGTCCCAAGGCCTGTCTGGAATAGGAAAGGGAGTGTAACATCCTACATTCTGGCTTCTTCCTTTGGCATATTGACAGATTTTACAATTCTTCACAAACTTATATACTTTTGTTCTCATCCTGGGCTAGTAATAGAAGTGACTCAGCTGCTCATAAGTTTTATCAGTACCAAAGTGTCCAGCAAGTCCACCACTATGCTTCTCCTTGATCAAATTTTCTCTCATGGAACATTTTGGTACACACAGTTGGTTTCTATTGAATAACAAGTCTTCCTGCAAGAAATAATCCAGTCACTGGCTTCTATCTGTTAGAACAGGGTTACAACATGCCTCAAATGCTTCTTTAAAATCTGAATCTGTTTTATACAATTCTTTGAGAAAATCAAACCCTACAACTTCAAAATTAGTTTCTTGAACAAGCATGTGCCTCCTACTCAAAGCATCAGCTACTTTATTTGCTTGGCCACTTATGTGTTTCAAAAAAAATTAAAACCTTGGAGATACTCAACCCATTTGGCATGCTTATGCTTCAACTTGGGTTTCTGTACAATATATTGCAAAGCATGATTATCGGAATATAGTACAAATTTTTTTGACATCAAATAATGCCTCCACTTTTTCAGTGCTTGAACAATTGCATAGAATTCCTTCTCATAAGAAGAATAATTTCTTCTGGTGTCATTTATCTTTTCACTGAAATAGGCTATAGGCCTATCATCCTAACTCAACACAGCTCCAATGGCCTCTCCACTGGCATCACATTTAACTTGAAATGGTTTAGTAAAATCAGGCAGGATCAAAACAGGCTTCTCAGTTATCTTTTGCTTCAAAAGTTTAAAGTTTCTTTCTGCTTCAGCAGTCCACTTAGATGGCGGTTTGCTCTTCTCTATTGTCTCAATTATGGGTGCATTAATCTTACTGAATTTTCTTATAAACTTTCTGTAAAAACTGGCAAGTCCATGGAAACTCCTTACCTCAAAGACATTCCTGGGTGAAGGCCACTCCACAATTGCTTGAACCTTCTCTAGGTCCATCTTCAATCCTTCTGCAAAAAAAAAAAAAACCCAAATACACCAACTCTTCCTTCATGAATGAGCATTTCTTTAAGTTCATCAGTAGTTTCTCTTGATGCAGCTTCTTCAAGACATGATTAAGATGCCTTAAATGTTCTTCTTTAGTTCTACTGAAAACTGATATATCATCCAAATACACTATCACAAATTTACCAATGAATTCTTTCAATACTTCATTCATAAGTCTCATGAAAGTGCAAGGTGCATTTGACAACCCAAAAGGCATTACCATCCATTCATACAGTCCTTCATTTGTTTTAAAGGCAGTTTTCCACTCATCACCCTCTCTTATTCTAATTTGATGGTATCCACTTTTTAAATCTATCTTTGAAAAATATTTAGCACCACTCAAACAGTCCATCAAATCTTCAACTCTGGGCAAAGGGAATCTGTACCTGATTGTGATCTTATTGATTTCTTTGGAATCAGTACACATTCTCTAGCCTCCATCTTTCTTTGGGCTCAATATCGCTGGTACTACACATGGACTCAAACTTTCTCTGATCAGTCCCTTGTCCACCAATTCCTGTACTTGTCTCTTGATTTCCTCATTTTTTGTGGGAGTCATTCTGTAGGCTGCCTTATTTGGCAAATTTGAACTAGGGATAAAATCTATCTGATGGCTGATCTTTCTCATAGGTGGCATCTCATCAGGTAAATCATCCACAATAATGTCACAATAATTTCCTAACATCTCTTGGATTTCTACTGGAAAATCAGAAATATTTGTGGAAGTAAGAACTACCTTAGATTTGCAAACTAAAGAAAAACTTACCTCTTCTTCTATCTGTTGCAGATATTCCTTCCTGCTTAGCAACAAGGTCTTTGGATCAATCACTCTGTTGGATGGCTCTCCTTCTTCCATGGGTGTCAATGTATGATGTACCCCATCTTTGAAGAACTTGTATGTGTTCTTCTTGCCATCAGGCACCACTGCTCTATCAAACTGCCAAGGTATACCCAGCAGTATGTGACACACATTCATATGCATTACATCACACAGGACCTTATCTTTTTATTTTCCCACTTACAACTCTATCTCACAATCTTATTTTACAACCAGCTGGTGCCCTTTATGCAGCCAGGACACCCTGTAGGGATTTGGATGCTCCCTTCTCTTCAGCTTCAACTTCTCTATTACCTCAGTGGAAACCAGATTGTCTGTGCCGCCACTATCAATGACTAGCTGGCAGCATTTCCCTTGGACTTTGCATATGCTCTTAAACAATTTCTTCCTTTGTGCAGGCTCAGTGACCTCTTTGGCTTGCTTCAACAGGACGTTATTAACCACCAAGGACTCTCCCCTCTCTGGTAAAATTTCTTCTTCAATTTGTACATCTTCTCTAGCCTGGGCAACAACAGCATTTATTGGACTAGCACCCACATTCTCTGGAAACTCATAGTGCTTATGTCCCACTTGATGACATCTATAGCACCTCAACTCTCTACCTCTGCCTCTGTCTCTGCCTCCTCTTCCTTTTCCTCTGTAAGAACCCTTTCTGCCCCTTGCATCATCCTCTGTAGATGCATTCTGAGGCAAGCTACTCTTAGCTCTATCCTTGGGTGTAGTAGACTTTCCTCTACCACCCTGACTTCCCTTTCCATGGAAAGTACCTCTCTTCTTGGCAGACTGTTTCCTCAAGAGTTTCTCCTCTGCTTTCAAGGCCATCTGGTAGGCCTCTTCCACTGTCTTAGGAGACAGGAGACCAATCTCATCTTGGATCTCCAGCTTGAGATCATTCACATATCTGGCAGTCTTCTCTGGTGTGTCTTGAAATTTCCCAGCTCTTATGCTTACTCTGTATAATTCCTCTACGTATTCTTTTAATGTCAACAACCTCTGTCTCAGGTTCTGCATTTGCCTACACAATGTCAGCTGATAATCACTAGGTAAGAATTTATCTTTTAATTTAGCCATCATTCTGGTCCAACTCTTGATAGTTTTCTTGCCAAATCTCCTCCTTTCTGCCTACACTCCATCCCACCAAAGTGCAGCATGTCCCTTCAGCGTTGTCACTACAAACTTGACCTTTTTATAATCGCTTATTTCTTCATAGTCGAAGCACTTGTTCATTTCATTTATCCAGTCCACCAACTCCTCTGGATTCAATCCTCCTACAAAATTTGATACTTCAATCATGGGCTTAACTACAGACCCCAAAACAGTCCTAAGGAGCCTCAAGTCAGGAGGAATTTCAACATTTTCTTCCGCTTCTTCTATTTCAGGTTCACTGATGTCTTCAGGATCTCTGGGCTATCTTCGCTGCATGGAATCCATTTTGGCCTCGACCCTCTGCAACATCCCCAACACCTCTGTGTTGGCAACAAGTCTCCTTCTTCTAGCACCTCTACCAACTCGGATTGCCATGTCAGCTCTCTGCAAAAACAACTAAAAAACAACAGATTTGATACCACAAATGATGGCAACAAAACTGAAAGTCGCCCCTAAGGAGAGCTGATCTACTGCAGTCGTGGCCCTGTCACCATTTCTTTGTAAAAACTCCGTTCTCCTCCTCCACATGGTCTTCTTTCTCTTTCTTGGAGTTTTATTTATCAATTTCGATGAAATTGAACAATAAACAAATACTCTTCAAACCTTGAAATTTAAATTATATCTTTGACCTTTATATTCCCTCACCCCCTTATAATAAGTTTGTCACCCATTGGAACTTTGTATTAATAGCTAGTACCTTTTGAACAAATGACTTGTAATAGCCCTTCGGCCCCGAGCCCACATATATATCAATGGTCCAATCAAATTCAGGTGTTGTACCTTGGTTAACCTTCGCGCATCTTCCTCATACGACCGTCGTCCGATGGCTCCCCTCCAGAACGACGACGCTTGAAAATATCGCGCGGCCTCTGATGTCGAACTTTAACGTGCAATGGCGTGCAATGATGGCAGGTTTCGTGGGTCCACCTTGTGCTACGTGTCCACCATTCAACGGAATCACTCACAATTTGGAAATACCGCTCACTCCACAAAAACGGTGTGATATGGCAATCCGGCTTCGTAAATCCACTCGTGATTTTGAAGTAGTGTTAACCAGGGTTCAAGCCGGGTTACGCTATCCTCTTATTTATTAACTCATGTCTAACCTCAGTTCAGGGTTCCGATAGCAAAAAAAATCTATCTCTTTATTAATCGGGAATTCTACTATTTAAACAGTGTTCACGACCATGATTTCTCTACGCAGACCTCGTCTACGGGTGGGGTCAATTCAACAGGGCTTGTTCGAATAATTTTGAGAGAAACAACAGACAGAGGGATGCAGAATCTATACAATAGTTCAACTCAGTAATTATATATATATGCACAGAGTTCAATCGCTTCACAGTTAAACAAATTTCCTCACAATATCAATTCAAGACAGTTTGATAATCAACAGGAACTGAAATTCATTCAACCTGAAGCAATTGCTTAACCCACAATATTTTATTGCAGAAACCTCCCTCCTCTTCTCTTCTCCATACATCCAAGGGATACAATTTATATACATTACAATATGTCTCTTTGGTTCCTCTGTGAGGACCGTTTAGAAAATCAAAAGCCTAATTACAATAATTCAACTAACTGAAACATGACAGGTGGATCGAATCTAACTATTTGAATTCTACAAATTCTAACTAATCTAAATGAAACAGTGAGCTGAGGTATTGACACCTAGCTGTTACAATTCAAATGTTTTCGAACCCTCCTAGCCACAACATGTGGACAAAACCTCCTACATTGCTGGCTAGTGTCTAATACCCCTGCATCAATATCCAATTTATTGAGGTGTAGATTATTTTAATATCAAGAAATTAGTGCTTACATGAAAGAGCTATAAGAAAATTTAAATGTTAAGAAATTTGGTTAATTTGTTATGTATAGAATAAGTTACAATCTCATATGAAAATTTGTAAATGAGTTTAGTTATCTACATAGAGGGTAAGAGGTTTGGATCGAACAACACGAGAGGACGCCCCACCAGAGGAGGATATTGAGATGTATTTTTTTTTCCATTAGCTAATCATAGTCGATCATTCCTAGAAGGGTGGTTAATTTCAGAAGGAACTTCGTTTCTGATTTGATATGAAGGGCGGTCATTTTCAGAAGGAACTTCGTTTCTGATTTTAGCTGGAGAATTCAAAGACCTAAGGCAGGGAAAGCTAAGTTGAATGTGGATTAGTCATATATTAATAAGAGGGGGATATCAATAATAAGCTGGTGTGGATTAATACCCCTCCTAGGGCGGGTGGAAAGAGAAGGTGGGCAGTAACAACTACGACCTCCCATCAACCAAAGGTTCATGGGTACGCTTAAACCTATTCAAGTGTGTCGAGGAATGTTAAGGGAGCTCCCTGAACTAGTAGCATGGTGAAGGTATCGATTCGGCCATATCCGAATTCATGACAGTCGGAGGGAGCAATGCGAGGGGAGTTTGGGTTAGCGCAGCGAACGAAGCAGCCATAAGGCTCCATGGCAAGGTGACTGGGAGAAGATGCAACGCCCGAACTATGGGGAATGGATCTCTGTTTTACAGAGCTGGTACCCATTGAGAACAATATCTTGTCTGGAATTGGTGGTTATTGATGAATGACTCTTTAGCTGGAACCCAGTGACGTCAATGTGATGATGGTTTTGGTGGCTTACTTGGAGGTTCTCTTAACTGGAACCCAATGGGGACAATCTGTTGTTGCTTATGGTGGCCTCTGTTGAACCTTTGTTTTGCGGTGTGAAGTTTTGTCTGTTCTTACGTCATATAAGGGGTCAGTGCCTAAGAAAACGCAGGTCAGTGAAGGAAGGATGATGCAGAGCAGACAGGACGAGGTCCCAATGGATCTCTGATTTACAGAGCTGGTACCCATTGACAAAAATATCTTGTTTGGTATTGGTGGTTATTGATGAATGAATCTTTAGCTAGAACCCAGTGATGACAATATCATGTTGGATTTGGTGGCTTACTATGAGGCTCTCTTAAATGGTACCCAATGGAGACAATCTATTGTTGCTTATGGTGGCTTCTGTTGAATCTAGAGTGTTGTTGAACCTTTGTTTTGCTGAGTGAAGTTTTGTCTCCTCTCACTCCATATAGCTGGTCCTCGCGGAGGACAATCAGTTGTTTACTCTTGGTGGTTATATGCGATCTGTTTGGAGGGTGGTGGTTTTATATATGGCTGGGGATCCTTGACTTGGAATAGATCCAGGAACAAGATGCAACGCACTTTTTTCCGACACACTAAGTAAAGCTGGTATGTTGGTGGCATTGTGTTATTTAGTCCATAGTCATGGAATAAGCTTCATGAGGAGAGCTTTATTATACCATCACATTTCTGGGTATTAACCATGCCGGAGGTCATCGAGGTTGGGATGATTTTCATTATGTTTATAGTTGCGACGATCATCCTATGTGATATTTTCCATATTTACAAGACAAATGGTGATTCAAGAGGATAAGGTACCAAAATCATCTTCGTCGTATCAGGAGCGTCGATTGTAGATTTTGCAGGAAATGGTGGTCTATTCCTGGGTGTATATGATGTTGCTGAAGAGGCATATAGAACAACACAGGGGGATCTGGTTATTCCGATCACTATTAAATGGTTGTTTCAATTTTGAAATTGAAGGTAAGCTGTTGTTCACTACATGGCTTCACTTAGTTTATGCTGTCATATGCCCGTATACCAACCACATCTTTCGCTAGATCTACACTCCATCCCATTAGTATTGATATTAATGAGCACAGTCTTGGGTCTTCCACACTTGATCTTCAGTTGATCTTTGTCCTTGATTATCTGGCAAATACTCTCATCCCAAAGCATTATTGCCATTGACATGGATATAAAATAATGTATCATTGGGGTATAGGACGACCAATGTGTCCTGTCATCGATCTGGTAAATAGGTTCACTATCTTTAGCTGATCTACTACCCAGATTTGGACCATAAAAGTTGTCCTTGGTTTTGGGGTGATCCTCGTAGGATAGCTGTCTTATGTGAATGACCACTTAAGGACTGGGCTTCGTGATTATTCCTCTTAAAGGAGCTCTATTGATACATATCCCCAAATAGCCTTTTCGTTTAATTGTTTTCTGACACTTTCCAGAGGTGTTTTGTGACGGATACCTAAGTCTACAAGTGTTTAGTAAATGGAAATGGTACACCAGATGGCGGGATCATATGCTTCTCTGGAAAACCATCAGGTCTTCCGATCACAACAACCGATATTCGAGGTACCTGCAGAAGGAAGAATAAAGGGGAAGGAGGACATTGATATCCAAATTATCAAACAGGGTTTTATTAACACATCTCGAATGAAGCTTGGTGCATGTGGACATTACAGACATAGGCATGGTGGTAGACGCAGCAAGAAACAATCTGTTATAAAACAGGACATGGAAATCAAGGAGGTGATGCTTGATTATGAGGATATTTGTGTGAGGATTGCGAGTCTGCAGAAGCGGTAGGTGATTGGAAGATGGTTATTCCCGGACCAGGGTGATTTTGATACAACAAGTTGGATTAAAAAACACTGGAACATGCTCATTGGATACACTCCGGTGGTAACCAATATTATCAACGGTTGGTTCAGCATCCATTTTTTAGATGAAAAAGATGTTCAAAAGATCATTACCAGGACATGGGTACGCGGAAGGAGTTTTATGCAGTTAATACCATGGTATCTTGGTTTCAACCCTGTTCTGGATGCCCCCAGAAGCCGGATTATATGGGTGAAGCTTCCGGGTCTTCCACTGGAATACTGGACAGTCAAGGCGCTCTGGGCGATTGGCAATTCTATTGGATCTACCAAGTACAATGACCCAGCAATTATTGGATCCAGTGACAAGAAAATAGCGTGGATTCTAGTTGAACTTGACTTTTCTGGGGGGCTGCCTGGTGACATTGACCTGGTCTGGGGTAACAGAAAACATCGGCAGCGCATAGATTTTTGGGGAATCCCCTTCCGCTGCCTACTATGCCATCGCACAGGTCATCTCTGGGAGCACTACCAATTTCGCCTTCGAATTCACCACTCGGGTGTGGCTACGTCGACGGTGACTGCTGATGATCGGGCGAAAGATGCTGTGGGGTCCTCTGAGCCTTTATCTCCAGGTAAATCTTGTCACCTATTATCTGAGGATGATTCTTTTCTATCGGCAATAGAACAATCAGATGGGATGTTGAAATGTCATGGAGGGGATATTAGTGCAAATGATTATAACAGGCCACCTTTTGATGATTGTCGGGTATTACTGCCGGAACTGAATCAGGATCCTCCTGGTAATCTCGTTGTACCGGGGAAGGAAATTCCCTCTGAGTATCCACATATTTTCGTAGATGGGGAAGGGACTGGGCCTCCTAATTCTCATACTGTAACCACTCGGGTAGATCCCTCACTAGGCATGTCTAAATCTCCTGAATGTATCGCTTTGACCAGTTATGAACACCATATGGGCCAGTCTTCCAACTTCTTACGGGGGAACCATCTAGCCAGCCTATAGGTGCATCTATGGATGATTCACAGCAATTTGATATGACACATGATCATGTCGTTTCATGTCGCTCCCCGGAATCTCCCAGGAACTCTATTGGGAGTGATCTTGATGCCATTTTGGCCAACCCAAACATTGACATCGCTGCTCTTACAGTATTTGATAAACCCCCATCCTCACTGACACTAGATTCATCACGTCGACCAGCACCCGACCTTCCTGCCAGGGGTAAAACAAAGGCCGCAAATAAATACACCAGGGGAAAATTCAAGGCTATATCTCTCTTCACGGAAGATGAAGGAAATCAGCTTACAGACATCCCAATCTCTATCAGCGAAGGCACACTAGATGACTCACGGGCGCTTAGAGAAAATTGCTCGGATGCGGTTTCGACATGACCCACATGTTATCCATGAACATCCGGGGGCTGGGCAATGCCTCCAAAGAAAATTGCCTGAGGGAGTTGTTATTTGATGTCAAACCGATCATATTTTTGGTCCAAGAAACCATGTGTAAGAGAGAGAAGGCTATTAAGATGTTTCTCAGTATGATGAAGGGATGGTATGCGGCTACTGTAGATGCAGTGGGGTTGTCGGGGGGTCTCATATCCATATGGAACCCGGAATTTGCTTCCTTTCGTGCTTTCAAATTCTTTGGCAGAATTATATTATCAGGCCACCTCAGAGGGCGGGTGGAGAACGTTAACATTATCAATATATACGTGCCTTTCTGCAACAGATACGCCTTTTGGTAGCCAATGTTCACATCGGGCATTCTCAGATTGCAAAACATTATACTCATGGGGGATCTTAATTCTACAACTCGAGCTGACGAAATATGGGGCATATCTACGCATATGGATCCATTATCCGCATTCCTGAGTGACAGTTTTCTTGGCTTGCATATGGTGGATATCCATCTGATTCCACTTCTACCGACCTGGACAAATAGGAGGGATGGCGACGAATTTATAGGGAAAAGACTGGATCGTGCCCTGTTACAAAGTAATCTCATTGACAGCTGGGGAATGCCGCGATCCGAAATCATAGTATCAGAGATATCGGATCACATGCCAATCAAACTTTCTTAGCGCTGCTGTGATTTTAATAAAGGCCGACCATTCAAATTCAACAGGATATGGCTCGAGGACGAGGAATACACAAGAATGGTCTCTTCTCTATGGATGCAATCGGTGGATGATTTGAGTCTGAGGGATTGGGATCTTTTCCATTACAAATTGCAGAAGATTAAGGTAGCTTCGAAGGACTGGGAGATCTGGAAGAAGGCTGCGCTTAAAGAAGAGTTGCAAGGAATCACAAAACAGATGGCAGACTTATATAGATCTATTTCGAGCTCAATTCCAGACGAAGAGACTATATGTCCTCTGAAGGACCTGGGGGCCAGGAGAAAGGAAATTCGGAGGATCGAGGAGGTATCATGGAAGCTAAGGAGCAGGATAACATGGCTTAAGGAGGGTGATCTTAATACCCGTTACTTCCACAAAACTGCAAACGCCAGGAGGAACAGGAACGCCATATGGCGTATTAAAAGGGATGATGGCAGTTTCGCTGTGACAAATGCTGACATTCAAATCAAAGCATTCACTTACTTTTCAAATTTCTATAGGGCGGATCCCATGATCTCTGCGGACAATCAGGCCTGGGTACTGGATCATTTCACCAGATTTTTCGAAAATGAGGATATTACATTAATTGATGAATGTATAAGTGGGAATGAGGTATTGTCGGTCCTGAAATCTTTCTCTAAGGACAAATCCCCCGGACCGGACGGGTGGCCCGCAGAATTCTTCATATTCTTCTTTGATGTACTTGGTACAGAGTTGACAGCCATGATGGAGTTATTTCGAATACAAGGTGTTATGCCAACAAATCTGAATTCAACTTTTATTGCGCTCATCCCCAAAGTTGCTGATCCTCAGTCTTTTAGAGAGTTTAGGCCCATAGCGCTATGCAATCTCATATACAAGATCACCACGAAGATTATAGCTAACAGAATCAAGGCAGTCTTATCTAATCATATATCAGCGGCGCAATATGGTTTTCTAAAAGATTGGTCTATCCATGACGTTATCGCCATAGCTCAGGAGGTGATGCACTCCATGCATTCGGGGAAAAAGGAAGCTTTGATCATGAAGGTTGACTTACATAAGGCGTATGACTCAGTCGACTGGTCTTTTATAAGGATCCTACTACTCAAGGTTGGCCTTCCAGTGCGCATCATTCGATGGGTGATGTCGTGCGTCTCAAACATCAGTTATGCAGTTATGGTTAATGGCACTCCTTCAAAATTTTTTAAGGTGGGTCAGGGATTGAGACAAGGATGTGCTCTGTCCCCACTCATATTCATCCTAGTCATGGATGGATTCAGTAGGATCATGCAACCTGCTAAAGAGAAGGGCTACATCAAAGGTTTTACATTTTCAAATTATGTATCTACAACTCATTCTCTATTTGGACAGTGGATTAGAAACTACTGGTTTTATATTCATATCTGTTTTAATCGTTTTAAATCAAAAATAGGTTTGGCCATTAATTGCAGTAAATCCATACTCATATATGAACATGGGGACATACAGGAGATCAGATTTATTGCTGAGTTCTTAGGGGTGGATATTCGACCGGCTGCTGAGGGTTTCAAATACCTGGGCTACTTCATTAAGCCCTGTGGATACCGGAACAATGATTGGAATTGGATCATGGATAGATTCAGAGATAAAATTTATTTATGGTCTCACCGGTGGCTGTCCAAGGGTGGGCGACTTATCATGATCCAGTCAGTATTCTCCCAGATGATGGTGTTCTGGGGACATCTTCTCTTTATTCCTGCTGGAATTATAAGCAAAATAAACAGCATTATTACTCATTCTCTGTGGGGGGGGGACAGAAAGCAACAGGAAATTTGCATTATGCAGCTTGGTTGCAATCAGCAGACCCAAAGACATGGAAGGATGGGGCATATTGAATGCCCGTGAGTTCAATATTGCGCTTCTGACGAAGTCTTTTTGGAGGGCCATCAAAAGGAATGGTATTTGGTATGAGATCAATAGAGAAAAATATTATCAAGGTGATATCTTAAATTAGATATACTGTGGCAACCTTCCATTCCCTCGAAAATTATCTTGTATCTGGAGCAATTTTAAAAATATTATAGCACATATGGCTCCTAGATTGGTATGGCAATTTCGAGATGGGAGCTGTATTCCCATTGGTGCGCCTAATGCTCATCTTGTGACGGCCCAATATGGTCCATCACTTCGTCTATTACATGCATTGACTCAAAGGGGGATTATATACTATTCACAAATAATTTATCAATGGTCACATAGTGCTCCGATATTCAAGAATGCCGCATAGATTGGACTGTCCGATGATTTGGCACATGAATGGGAACTATTTCGGGTCCATTTGCGAGGAGCTGGTTTGTGTTATGCTGCAGGAGGCGACCATATTATCTGGAATGGACCGATGAAGAACAATATGATAGTGGTACAGGAGGCATATCGGTATAACATTTCTAACACACTTCAGATTAACGTTTCCAAAGTATTTTACCTCTTCTGGCACAGGAATATACCCACAAAGATTGCAATGTTTGGTTGGCTGATTTGGAGGGGTAAGGTGCTTACCTGGGAAATTTTAATAAAGAGGGGTATCACGGGGCCCAGCATCTGTGCTTTATGCCGATCTGAGGAGGAAACATCTTCACACCTTTTCTTCACATGCTCTGTAACTACAAGACTATGGAGGCTGTTCAGTGATCACATGTTTACTCCTGCCTGGAGACCCACAGGTTTTATGTCCGCTGCACAGGAATGGGATAAGCTGAACTGCAATTTCAGATCGCTCCCATTCTATCTTACATGGGAGATATGGCTGGCCCGGAACCGTATCATATTTGAGAACCGACCTTTCCATATTCAACAGGCTTATTCTGCGATAAGGGACTGGATGGATGATCGGCCTTCACCATCGCTTAGCGTGCCGAACTGTTCTGTTCGTATAAGACCTCATCAGATCAGTATCCCTGCAATCTATTTCGATGGGGCATCAGCTGCAGGTATGATCGGATGCGGTGCATGGATTAAATTATCCGGTTCAGAGCGATATAATATCTGCTGGAACAGAGGCCCCGGGACCAACAATAAGGCGGAGATCATGGCTTTGTGGGGAGGTCTCCTGATAGCACATGATCTACAAATACAGGGTGTCAGCATATATGACAATTCTCTACTCATTATTAACTGGATTACCAGAAGGTGTCTCATGATATCTACGCATCCTCAAGGGTGGGTTGAAAGGACACAGAGTTTATGGCAAAGATTAAGCAGTCCACCCATTAATCATATATACCGTGAGAACAATTCGAGGGCAGATAATCTATCTAAGAGGGGCCTGGAAGCAGAATATGGCCTGATGAAGGTGTCACATTTCCTTGAGGGTCGAGAGATTGGGGCATACTCCTTCCCCATTCCATAAGTTGGTTTCTTTTTGCAATTTTCAGTTTATAGGCTATATACACTTTAAATGGGGATATGGGGGATATTTGTTTTTTGATACAGGTTTATGACAGCAATTTTGGAGGCTTTACATGACCTCGATGACATGTGTACCTCTTTTGCCCAGTAAGCTAGTGAATACAGGGTGGATTCAGAAGCTTGGACATCGTTTTATACCCTTCTATAACAACTGCACCAGGTATCTTATAGACATGCAAATTGAATTCTTCATAATCTATCAGGGAATGCCTCTTTATATACAAGGACACTACAAGCGAGCCTGCGAAATGACTCAAGCAAGCAGGATTCATGACAAGCGAGCGTGCATATGAATCAGAAGTGAGACTGCTCTCTTTTATTTCAGAACACAAGCTACAGGTGACATTCAAGGTTTCAATGAGATAGAAACTCAGTCTCTGGGGTACCTGATATTTGGATACAGGGGTGCCTGAATATTTCGCACGGGGAGGCATGTAAGTATGAAGCATGAATATCTGGATCTAAGCCAGACAAACGAGCAGTCAAGGAGGTGATCACAAAACCGCTGTTTTTGGTGTATGAGAATGAAATATTTATCAGCGTATTATATGCAAGCGAGCCTGTCTATTTATTGGTATTAGTATTGATCAAAAAATGGACTTGTATATCAGTAGAAGGGGAATCACGGGCAACAGGATTCACTCTTACACAGTTTTTTTTCAATCTTTCACATAATCGGCCCTTCTACACTGTTCCATATACTTTATCACACACAATAGTGGATGTACGCCCTCACCCCAGTAATTGTTTCATACTAGAATAGTACCCCATTGTTCATAGGATGTTTACTAGTTATTAGGGATGGAATATCTGTACCCAGATTTGGAGGCCAGCCAATTACCTTTGCTCATTCTCTCTATTAATGAGCAATTATAATGGCGCCAAAATATGATGGATATCTCGCTGTTTTCTTCTTACAGTCGAGATCATATATGATAATGTACTGTTTATATACTAATATAATCAGCGTATTTTTTTCCTCTGAAAAAAAATGAAAATTTGTAAATCAAACTTAAATTAAAAATAATAAAATAAATATTTATATTAAATGTTTTTAGCCCAAGTGTTATTTTAATTGTTGGAGTCTTTTTAGTTAAATTTTTTTTTTCAATTAAGAGAGGTTAGAAGTTTAATTCTCTTGGCATTCTCTGGTCAAAGTCGATGATTGAGCCGACAAGAATTCATCCAAGGTCAATAGTTTAGTGGACAAGAAATGATCCTTTCTTGCGGACTTCCTACTCTAAAAATTACGTAAATTTAGAATTGAAAAATGAGTATTATTGAATCGCATGGAAAAAAAATCATATATCTTTTAAAATAAAAAAATTTAAAATTTTCAGATTAATATAAATTCATATAAAATATGAAATTTAATAGATTTGAATTGACAATGTCTTCCTTTGGCACTACGAGTAGATCGCTAGTGCGAGCAATTTGAGATTGCAGATTCCGAGCTATTGGAGAAGACGAGTGCGAGCTATTTCAAGTAGCTGTTGGAGAACACGATTTCAGGTAGCCGTTGGAGAACACGATTTCAAGTGGCTATTCCGTACTCCATATCGCAGATTCGGAGCTATTCTGTTTTATCAATTTCGGAGAACACGACAAATTTAAGATCGCAGATTCGGAGCTGGGATTTTGGAGAGGCATTTAGCATTACAAATTGGAGCTAGGTAATTTTCTATCCAGTAGTTTACTACTTCCTTTTTTTTTCTTTCTTTTAAAATTATAAAAATTTGGGTAAGATTTTAATAAAATTTTAACTTGAATTTTTGTAAATTCAAGTTAAAGCTGTTAAACTTCAAGATTTTGAGTGTCTGAAGGTCTTTTTATGGTACATAATCCATTTCCATCATAAAAAACACTATTCAAACATTACTATGCTAGATTTTTTGAATTTTTTTCTTCGATTCAAGCTTTTTTTTTTTTTTTTTCTTGGATTCCGTACTCCATATCGCAGATTCGGAGCTATTCTGTTTTATCAATTTCGGAGAACACGACAAAATTAAGATCCCAGATTCGGAGCTATTCTGTTTTGTCAATTTCGGAGAACACGACAAATTTAAGATCGCAGATTCGGAGCTGGGATTTTGGAGAGGCATTTAGCATTTCAGATTGGAGCTAGGTAATTTTCTATCCAGTAGTTTACTACTTTTTTTTTTCTTTTAAAATTATAAAAATTTGGGTAAGATTTTAATAAAATTTTAACTTGAATTTTTGTAAATTCAAGTTAAAGCTGTTAAACTTCAAGATTTTGAGTGCCTGAAAGTATTTTTATGGTACATAATCCATTTCCACCATAAAAAAAAAAACAGGATTCAAACATTGCTATGCTAGATTTTTTGAATTTTTTTCTTGGATTCAGGGTTCTTTTTACAGTCCTGGCAATTGCTATTGCTAGATTTTTTGAATTTTATTTGCGGGGATTCCAGTCAGTTTAGACCAATTCCTCCCCTAGGTAGACTTGTCCATTTTTTATTTCCAACTCAAGGGTATTGGCCATTTGATATTGCAAATTCTCAATATAGCTAATTAAAATTTGCAATTGTTACTATTGCTTTGAACTAAAACTTCCTCTTTTCATATATTTGCTTTCTTGGTCAGCGTTTCTGTTGTGGATTTGTTTGAATGAAAAATAAAATTTTCTTTCACCTTATTTTATTTTATTTTAGGATATAAAACAAGATGTGCACTACAATAGATGTATTCTTATACAGTAATAAATAACTTAGATCGCAACAAAATATTAGAGTTTTATTTTCCCTCAAAATATATGTAAAATATTAAATCTGGGCCAAATAATAAGTTGATAGATCTGGAAGAATCAATTCAACACTATACACTTCACATAAACTTAAACTGAAATTTAAGAGATTAAATATTTTGATTTTATAGTTTCTTTTTTGTTCAAACTCTATGTAATCAATCTAAAACTTACTCAAAAGGAAGTGATATTTTACTAAAAGGAACTAATCCACTGTTCCAGCTAGAATATTGGAAAAATATTTAAAGATATTTAGAATTTACTTGACACTAACAAGTTTTCCACTTACCAACTTTACTTTCTAGTCAAATTTTATAAGCACTTACTCTTTCCTTTAATTGAGATTTTATAAGATAATTTTGTTTCCATTTAATTGTTAACCTGATATTTTATTTTCTTCTTCTAGTTTTCTCTCATTTATGCAATTCCATATTCTATTCTATAGTTTTATCTTTCATTAATTCTTAGCAACTCAATTATTTTGAAAACCAAATGTTCATTTAATAATAAGTTTTTTTGTTTGCATCACAGAGGTAGCTGCTGCAAGAGAATGGAGATGAAAAATACATGGATGAAGAATTTGTTTCTCTTCATTTTAGTTATGGTCTTACTTCTTGGTGTATGTGGTCGAAGTGGCATTGGTTTCTACCATAATCATGCTGATGGAAGTTCTACTAATAAAAAGCATGACATCTCCTACCAAGATTATGATAACCAAGGATCTATGCTTCATAGAGTTTCTTCCATTCCCATTTCTGACTCCCTAAATCAAGGTATCCATGCAGTTCCATCTAGTAATAGTCCAATAGGCAATGCAATGCCTCCTATTAGGACGATCTTTCTAAACCCAAATTTCCATGAGGTGCCATCTGGTCCTAGCCCCATAGGAGATACAATTTCTCCTATCGCTATGGAATCTTTCCATGAGGTGCCATCAGGTCCTAGTCCCATTGGAGATACAATTCTTCCTATTGCTATGCAATCTTTAAACCGAAGTGAAAGTATTCATGATGTTCCATCTGGGAATATTCCCATGGGAAATGCAATGCCTCCTATTACCATGAAATCTGTAAACCCAAATCTCCATGACGTGCCATCACGACCTAGTCCCATAGGAAATGCAATGCCTCCTATTTCCATTTAATATCGAAACCAAAGTCTCTATTAGGTTCCATCACTTACATGTCTCATCTACATAGGTAATACAATGCATTCTATTATCATGAATTCTCTAAACTCACTTGTCCATAGACAATGCAATGGAACCTACCACTATGAACTCTACTTTGTAAGCACAAGCCTTCAAGAAGTGCTCTTCCATTTGTGTTTTGTTAAGGATTAGGTTCATTTTATTTTAATTGTTGTTGAAAAGTTCTTAATAAAATCCCTTGATTAAATATATCTTATTATTTATAGAAAATCTTGTGTGAAAATATATTTATGTTCTAAGCATATTTCTATTTTATAAGGCTCTAATGGAGGAATGTACCAACCAATAAAGGCTAAGCTTGACCCTTAAATTATTAGTGTATAAGGCTTAGGCATTCTCATTCCTATGCATGCCCCTAGTTACCATGACTCTAAATTATATCATTTTTCACTATAATTTTTAAAGTCCTTCTCAATTAACCTCTAGAGTTTGTATATGCCACTAGTTTTGTAGAGAATTATATAAAAAATAATTTGTATTTTTTTCTTAGGGTGATTTAAATTCCTAAAATCTTATATAATACTGTAATGTATATATGTATTTTTCAACCAAGTTCATAAGTGTTCTCATTGTATTCTTATATATTTGATGTTGAAATTTTATGATTGTTTTGGAGTGACTTTAGTTAAACTATATATTTTTACTTTACAATTATTATTATTTTTCTTTTTGAAATGTCTTACTACTTTAGCCATTTCTCACTTAAAATACATGCTCAATGTTGTATTCATAATTCTTCTGAGTCACAAACTAACATTACTTAGAATAACCAAGTAAGACCAAAATAATCTCTTAATGGTGGTATATAAACATAATGAATTTACCATAGTCTCTCTATCCAATTAGATAATACTTCTTGAGCTGAGAGGCTCATTCTACAATCTAGTATATTGGCTCATGTGTTACAACCCATAAGGAATGAGGCATGAGGGTATATTTATAGAAATGAGTTGAACTTCCACCTACCATGCCTCTTAAACTTCCTTAGAACTCTCTAATGTCTAATGACTTTTGATAATTTTTTCATTTTCATAATATGAAAAAATCGTATTTAAAAAGGAATATTACGAGGCTATGTTGCATGGATGGGATGCGTCACTTAGAAGGGAGTTGGGAGTTATGGGAATCCCAACATATTCAATATTCATGAAGCATATAGAGGATACATGGCCCAAAAAATTCAAGGATGAAGTATGAAGTCTACGACTCACCATAGCCTCAACCCATTTTCCCTCCAAAACACACACTATTATTTTTGGCATGTAGTAGTGATCAATAACAATATATCATGGTTGTCAATGAATAATGAACATCTTTTGTTGGCTCTATCACACTACTACACATAATTACATTTTAAGGCATTAATTACATGCCTCATCTTCATAGGTAATACAATGCATTCTATTATCATGAATTATCTAAACTCAGTTATCCATAAGAGCCATTAGGTCAAAGTCGTCCCATAGACAGTGAAATCGATCCTACCACTATGAAATCTACTGTGTAAGCACAAGCCCACAATAAGTGCTCCCATATCTCAATTTTATTAAGCATGAAGTTCATTTTATTTTAATTTTTATCCAAAAATTATTAATAAAATCCCTTCATTGATTTATTTTTATCATTCATAGAAAATATTGTGTGAATATATTTATGTTCTAACCAATTTTTTTTATAAGGCTCTAGTGTTTGATGGGTAAGCTCATATATATTTACTTGGTTAGTTTTTATTTGAATAAGTACACCTTAATATTTTTCTTAATAATTTACTACTTTTAGTTGATCTGAAATTAACAATTTTTATAGTTATTATTGACTAGTTGAATGAAATGTACTTTGTTTATTTGGTTTTTTTGTTACATATTTATGTTTTATTAATTTAATTCTTTTAACAAGGGTTTATTACAAAGTTCTTTTCTTCTTTGGATACCTCATGAGATAGCTCTAATAATTTAATTCATCATCACAAGATATTTTTATAATGATCATTCCCTTTTCTTACATGGTGCTAAATGGATTTATGAATTTGGTATTCTTTTAAAATGTAATCCCTTCAAACTAGTCAAGGTAGTTTTATTGGTTGGGACTAATTGTATGAATGCCCCTAATGCTAGCTAATCCACTAGATATGCTAAGCAAAATAGAATATTTTGGAAGAGGCCAATTATGAATGATAATGTATTGTACTTAAATAACGTACTAAAAATGGACCATATTAAATCTTTATTCTTATCTCATTACATTAATCTTGAGCTTTTTTTTAAGAAAAAAATATATTTTAATATTATTCCTCCATATGTTAATATATGGTTAAGTTTAATTTTTAAAAAATATTTTTCTCTTTATTGCACTCATATGAACATAACACATGTCCTCTGAAGTTATACTTAAAAGTAATATGAAATAGTAATACCAAAAGATCAATGTGTGCCATTAATAAAATATTTCTATTTCTATCTTAGTTTTACATATAATAATTGTATATAGAGAGATATCTATCTCTTTCATAGCTTCATATATAGTAGGGTTGATAAAAGCCATGCAAAAATAATTGCGCCGAGAGGCACAATCTACAGCCCTACATCCCAGTATGACCCCTATGTTGGGTATGTCACATTCTCAAAAAATAATAAATTTTACTTTTCCTAATGTTGGCCAAAGCATTAACCTAATCTTGAATTTTATATAACTTGAATAATAAGATTATATATAACTTTTTTAACTTATTAATGGGTTGATATTAACTATTAAAATACAACTATGTATTATTTATATAATTTGAATGGATAGTAAATTATATACATGAATTTGAATGGATCATAAATTTACTTTTAACAAAAACATTTACCACATTGAATTTCCAAATTAAGTAAATTTTAAACATCTTAACTCTTTATTAAAGTCAATACCATTTCCTAAATAAAAGGAAAATAGTTAATTCAACACAATCAATCAAAATCCAAAATCTTTTAATATTTATTTTAATTAAATATTTATAAAATGAATCTTTAAAAAGAAAACCCATATTCTATGGATAAATTAAAATATTTAAAGACATAATTATTTCCCCATCAAAGTTGAACTATTTTAAAATTTAAATAAATAAAAATATAAATAATGGTAAATAAATAAAACCTATTTTTATACTTAGTCCAGAGCTATCATAAATAAATACTAGATGTATGGTAAATAAATATAAATTCTTTTTATATTTACTCCATAAACCTTTTTATATTTAAAAAAAACTTAAAAAAGAGGTTTGATTTAGATGAAGCCTATGGGGGGAATACCATGGGACAAATTAATATTGATACCATGGGCCAAATACCATATTTATAAAATAAATATGGTAAATAAATAAATATAAAAGAGATATAAAGAGGTATGATAAATAAATAAATATAAAATAGGTATAAAGAGGTATGGTAAATAAATAAATATAAAAGTGGTATAAAAAGGTAAGGTAAATAAATAAAAATATATCAAATATGATTATAAATAAAAATCAAATTATATAACAAGCCTATGGGCCAAATACCATAGTAAATAAAAGAGGTATGGTAAATAAATAAAAATATAAATAAACCAGAGGTATGGTAAGTAAGTAAAACTTCTTTTCATATTTACTCCATAGTCTGCTTTATATTTACAAATATTTATGTTCATTTTTTTAGATAACTAAGAATAAATAGAGAGAGAGAGAGAGAGAGAGAGAGAGTGAGAGTGATAAGGGGGAGATGGAGAGAGAGTGTGTATGTTTAGGGGTGAGATAAAGAGACAAACTAAGATGTATGGAAAGAAGGGGGGAGAGAAGAAGAGAGAAGGAGAGAGGGAGGGATATAGTAATGTAGTTCGAGAGAGAGAGGGGCAAAAAGAGAGAGAGAAAGAAAGGGATATGGGGGAAGAAAGAGGATTACAGAGAGAGAGAGAGAGAGAGAGAGAGAGGGAGAGGATTGGAGGGAAAAGAGAGAGGGAGGTAGGAGAGAAAGGGAGAGAGAGGAGGAGAGTGATGGGGGAAGAGAGAGTATTGGAGGGAATAGAGATAGATATAGAGATAGAGATAGAGAGAGAGATGAAGGACGAGAGAGAGGAGGAGAGCAGGATCATAGAGAGATGGAGTTGGAGGAGGAGAGATGTAGGAAATAAGAAATATAGAGAGTGAGAAGTGGAGAGAGAGAAGGAGTGACAAGGGAGAGACAAATAGGAGAGATGGAGATAAGGGGCGGAGAAGGAGATATAAGGGTAGAGGGTGGGATATAGTAACATAGTTTGTGGGTGAAGAGAGAGAGAGAGAGGGAGAGAGAGATGGGAGAGAAAGGGAAAGAGAGGAATGAAGAGAGAGGATGTGAGAGAGTGGAGAGAGGGAGGGAAAGAGAGATGGACTTGGAGGAGGAGGGAGAGGGAGGTAATAAGAAATAAATTGAGAGAGAAAGGTGGAGAGAGAGAGAGAGAGTGAGTGATAAGGAATATGGAGAGAGAGGGAGAGAGGAAAAAAGGAGGAAAGAGAGATATTAGTAGGGGAGAGGGAGATAAGGGGAAGATAGAGATATAGATGGAAGGTGAAGAGAGGGAAGAAGAGAGAGATGGGGAGAGGAGGGGATTGACAAAGAGATTGATATATATGGAGAGCGAGAGTGTGTGTGTTTAGGGGGGTGAGATAGAGAGACTAAAAATAAGATATGGAGTGGGATATAGATACGAATGGCAGGTGGAGAGAGGGAAGAATATTTCACACACTAGATGGATTGATATAAGTGGAGATGGTGATTTAAAATCCTATTTGATTATTTGCACTATATGCTTCAATTTTAGCGTAGATATTTATTTCTAATGATATTTGATTACTTGCACTAGATGCATTGATTTCAGTGTAGGTGGTGATTTCTAATGCTATTTGATTTCTTGCACTAGATTTGTTGATTTCAATTTAGACGTCGATTTATAATTATATTTGATTTCTTGCACTAGATGCATTGATTTCAATGTAGATTATTTCTAATCCTATTTGATTGTTTGCACTAAATGCATTGATTTCAGTGTATATGGCAATTTATAATCCTATTTCATTTCTTTGAGTAAATGCATTGATTTCATTGTAGATGTTGATTTCTAATCTTATTTGATTACTTGCATTAGGTGCATTGATTTCAATGTAGAGGTTATTTTCTAATCTTATTTGATTGCTTGCATTAAATGCATTGATTTCAATGTATATGTTGATTTATAATTTGATGTAATTGGATATATGACAGTAAATTAGTTTTAAAGTGATTGGATTGACAATATGCATTGATTTTAGTGTAAGCACAAAAATTTATTAACAATGTACATTGATTTTTGTGTTATAGTAATTTAACCTATTAATATTGTAGAGCAAGAGAGACAAGGTATCATGCTTACTACAACAGCTCAAGGTAAATATTTAAGTGGTTTATGATTTAAATTTTCTTTTTCATATAATCGATATGAAAAGATAACAAAACTAGTAAGGGTGGCAATAAGAATAGTAGAGGAAAACAGTTTGAGATTGATCACAATGAAGACTATTTGTAACATGAGTACATTTTTATTATTCACATTTTCTATCTTTTAACACTATTATTGTCACTTTGCATTCAAAAAAATATTTCATCATTTTTCATCTTTATAGTTATTAACAATATTTATCATCTCAACGAACTGAGGTAACTAAGAAAATTTAAAATTAAAATGACCAAATTAATCTCAGAAATATTTAGCATATTTAAAATCATTATATTAATATTTCATATATTTACATATTATTGATAAAATTAATCATATCTTTGATAGATTTTCCTTGGCAGCACACGACTGAAACCAGCCTAGATCCATCTTAACTCTGGATCTATCAAGCCCTGAGAGGGATCAAATATCTCGAGGTGCAAACATTTCCTCAAGTTTTGCACTAAAAAATAGGTTTGCACCTCGAGAGATTTGATCCCTCTTGGCGCTTGATAGATCCAGAGTTAAGATGGATCTAGGCTAGTATTATTGAAATTACATGTGTAATTCATTCTATGTTCACTTGACATTTAAATTTAAACAAAATTATATATTAATAAAAAATATATATATGTATGTATGTATATCACACAAATAAAGATATTTCAATCTCAATAATGTAAATTAAATTTTGTATCATATTTTTTCTTGATATGTATACTTTACTCCATTGATAAAAAATATTAATAATAAAAAAAAATTGATTGGTTATAAATCGAGTATTTCAATATGCATGATGAATAAGAGATTTTAACATGTTGATTGAATATATGAGAAAGATTTGTAATTCCATATATGTTTAATAAGTTGTTGACATGTAATATTTCAAAAAATATTAATAACAAAAATGATTTGAGTAAATATATAGAATATTACATGTCACATTTTAAGAGATACTAATAAAAAAACTGATTTTGTATGTGTATCTATAGAGAGATATAATATCATATGTATGTATAAAGAACCATTTTTTCTTTATTGATGATCATGCATGTTGCTACACAGTATCTAGTAGTGAGGAAAGGAAAACTACATTTAGTATAGAGCCCTTACTAAAAATGAGAATTCCTTCGACAAAGAGTAAACGAGTTAAAATGACAGTTTGTGCTGGAAGAACAATATTCAAATCCTTGTTTCTAGTTGTGTTTGATACCAATTTACTCATTCCTTTTGTAACAAGTAGGGAGAGGAGATGGGAGAGAAATAAACCCTAATAAAATCCACTCTTAGAAATGAAAAAGAGGGAAGTAGAGCCATTGTTAAGAACAATGAATGAAGAGGAGTTGATACACCCCATTATCGATCATCTCAAAGGTAGGGAGAAACTGAAGTGTATAAGGAGAATTTTGGAGATCACTTATTCTATTTCTTTTGTGTTTCAATGGTGTGGAGGCCTTCTCTTGAGCAAGATAGATGTCATCTTGAATAAGGAAATTTCTTTGGAATCCCATTTTTTCTTGGAAAATATGCCTCAAGACGATGGATTCAATGCATAGAGTGTAATGTACCTCAAAACCACTAAATTTACCCCATAAAAAAATCATACTTAATTTCAATGTTCATATAATGCATGATTAAAAAATTTTAATTGAATTTCACCTCAAGACCACAAAACATAGTACTCTTAATATAAATGTGTTTTTCCTATTAAGGGGGAATCACACTTTTCATCTCTTCTTTTTGTACAGTTTCTCTTGGGTAAGTAAATTTGAATGATGGATTATACGTATTTGTTTAAAAGAGAAGGGGTTTTAGCTTCCTTGGTTTTAGATTTAATTTGGTGGCTAAAATGAATACACAAACATATTAATGGTAACCTATTTATCTAATAAGTTTGAACCTCATCCTTTGACCTAGTTGTTTGATATATAATAATCATATCCCCTTCTACAATTTAGAATCTCACTTGATTATCACTTCCTTGTAGAGGTGTTGAGGAAGGTACCAACCAATAAAGGTTATGGATGAACCCTTCAAGTACTAGTGTATAAGGTTTAGGCATGCTTATTCCTATGCATGAGGCTAGTTAGCATGACTCTAAACTGTCATTTGTCACTACAATTTTTTTAAAGTTTTTATCAATTCATCTTTAGAGTTTGTATATGACACTCGCTTTGGAGAGAATTGTATAAAAAATATGATATGTTTTCTTCTTAGCCTAATTTAAATTCCTAAAAAATTATATAATATTATCATGTATATATGTATATTATAACCAAGTTCATGAGTGTTCTCATTTTATTCCTACATATTTGATCTTGAAATTTCATGATTATTATGTGGTGACTTCAGTTAAATTATATCATTAATTCATTTTCACTTTGCAATTATTATTATTTTGCTTTCTGAAAGGTCTCATTAATGTTATCCATTTCTCGCTTATGATACATGCTCAATGTTGTATTCATAATTACTCACAGTAATTAATTTTCTAGAAAGGATAGTTACATGAATCCTATGATTTCTTGAGAGGGTTTTTATCTCACAAACTAACATTACTTAGAATAAACAAGTAAGACAATGATCTTATCTTAGCATTGGAATATAACCATAATGAATTTACCATAGTATCTTTATCAAATTATATAATATTTGTTGAGCTTAGAGGCTCATTCTACAATCTAGTATGAGGCTCAAGTATAAAAACTGAGGCATGAGGGTTTATTTATAGAAATGAGGTGACCTTCCACCTACCATGACATTTCATCTACCCTCATGCCTCTTGAAATCTATTATAACTCTCTAATGTCTAATGAAATTTGGTAAGTTTTTCATTTTCATAATATGAAAGAATCATATTTAAAACATAAAAAAGATTATGAGGCTATGTTCTAGGAATGGTATGCCTCACACAGAAGTGGGTCAGTTATGGGAATATGAATAGATTCAATAGGCATGAAGCATATAGAGGATACATGGCCTGAAACATTCGAGGATGAAATATGAAGTCTACGACTCAACATATCCATGGATGACATCAACCCATATTCACTCCAAAACAAAAAAAATTATGTTTGGCCTATAGTAGTGACCAATAAAAATACCCCCCCATGATTTTCAGTGATGAATGAAAATATTATTTTGGATATCATACAATAATCGATAATATACTACTACACATAGGGACCTTTAAAGACATTAATTCAAATGAAATAAAAATTTTGTATCAATCAACCCCTTTTCTATTTAAATTAATATTTTATTTGTATGTTTTTGTCTCTCTTGTGACATAACACCCCTTTTCTATTTTAATCAATATTTTGCTTGTCTCTCTTGTGACATAACACCCCTTTGTTTTTGTCTACCTATGTCTAGGAGAGGTCATGATCATCTTTATGTAGTTGTGGATAGGTTCAGCAAAATGTGCATTTTGATGCCTTATAAAAAGCATGTTATAGTTGAACAAACCAATCAATTATGCTTTCAGAATGTATGGGTGCATATTGGATTACCCACATCCATTGTTAGTGATCGAGATTCTTGTTTTGTTGGGAATTTTTTTTCAAGCTTGCGATGACTCATAGACACCAAATTAAAAAAGAGCACAACATTTCGTTTGCAAATAGATGGCCAACCAGAGGTGGTGAATAGAATGGTGGTACATCTTCTTTTTGAGTATTGTAGCAAGCATCCTAACTTATGGGATGAAAATTTTCACTATATTCCACATGCTTACAATCATGCCAAGCACTCTTTGACTTAAACCTCGCTATTTGAGGCATGTTTTGGATACTTGCCTAAGTCTCCTTTAGATTTATCATTCGAAAAGATGTTGTTATTGATGGTCATAGTGACAGACAAATCTAAAATATTCATTGAACAAGTTCAATTGGAACATCAAACAGTTCAAGAATAGTTCGATAAGAGTCAAGTCAAGTACAAGAAAAGACATGATAAGCATCGTTTAGATCACAATTTCCAAGCCGGTGATAAATTTTGGCTTCACATTAGCAAAGAGAGACTCCAAGGAGAAGGTAAAAAGCTAAAACCAATTCGATATGGTCCATTCAAAATTTTGGAAAATATTGGTATTAATGCCTTTAGGTGAGGGAATGATACCCTCATCTTTTTGTTAACTGAAAGTGATATTTTGGGGTCCAAAAGCTTCCAGTGGGGAGGAATGATCCAGCGGATCAATTTTATGTGAAAAATTCAAAGTTCTCACACTGGAATAAAACCTATGCGCTTGCGTAGATCTCATCATTTTGAATCCTGTGCATCTATTTTCATGAAAAAACAAATTCGTATGCTCCTGAAATTGCGTTCTGTCCATTTTCGAAATAGCTAAAAAAATTATTTTTGGATGTACAAGGCTAGCCGGTCGGCAGTCCATACAGCTGATTGGACCATGACTATGCATGGTTGACTAGAATTTTTTGGCCTATGGCAGTGCGACACTTTTGGCAATCATATTGGTTTTGAATTGAACCATTTTATTGGTTGTTGGTCGGACCAACCAGGAAACACCACGTGGTGCCCTGGTGGCTAACCAAAATTTTGGTATTGGCAAAAATTACTCCAATAGGTTTAAATAATGAACCTTTGACTAGCAAGATGTAACGTTCCAATTTTTTTTTCTCCATAGTACAGCCAGGGTCGATTTCCAAGACAGGGGATGGCCAAGCCATTAGAGCAGGTTCAGGTTATGAGGAGTTCCAAGGGAGTTTTGAGGAGCTTTTATGTGAATTGATGGCATTCATTTCACATATTTCATCATCAACACAATTTATTTTTCATTCCATCACATTCCGACAACTTTCAAAATTAGCATTATTATGGAGCCTGAATTAATTAATTATGCTCGAGGTGGTATTCCGAGAAGATTATTGATGGAGCACCTCAGTGTAATAGCTTGTTGGAACCAGAATGAGGAGATATTCAGGATGGGATGCTGAGTAGTGAATTATAATGGTTGGTGAGGGTATGGTGGGAGGTTTACCATTTTCCTTAATTAAAAATGACTTTAGTTAGTCATTTAATTAAACGAAAAATAATTTTGGAGGAAAAGAGCCAAAAGTTACATAAGCGAATTAGAATTAAATTAAAGTCACTTTGATAGAGTCAATGGTAAGGTTGACAAAAGCCATGCAAAAATAATATTCATATTGCTATTTATTTCTAGATTTTTTTTTATCAAACTTGTATATTTATTGGTCTTCAACACAAAATGATTGTTATAAGAATATTTTGGTAAGTTTTGATAATATAGCTTCCTTTGATTCATATTTAATTTGGTGGATAAAATGAATAAACCAACATATTAATAATAACCTATTTATCTAATAGGTTTGAACTTCATCCTTTGACCGAGTTGTTTGATATATAATAATTATATTCCCTTCTAAAGTAGAATCTCACTTGATTCTTACTTCCTTGTAGAGGTATAGAGGAAGGTACCAACCAATAACAATTATGGATGACCCCTTAAGGTATTATTGTATAAGGTTTAGGCATGCTCATTCATATGCATGCGGCTAGTTCACGTGACTCTAAACTATGTCAATTGTCATTATAATTTTTGAAATTTTTTATCAATTACTCTCTAGAGTTTATATATGCCACTTGCTTTGGAGAGAATTGTATAAAAAATAATCTGTATTTTCTTCTTAGCATGATTTAAATTATAAAAATGTATATAATAATATAATGTATATATGTATATTACAACCAAGTTCATAAGTGTTCTCATTTTATTCCTACATATTTGGTCTTGAAATTTCATGACTTTTATGGAGTGACTTCAGTTAAAATGTATATCGTTAATTCATTTTCACTTTACAATTATTATTGTATTTATTTCTCAAAGGTCTCACTTATGATACATGCTCAATTCTATATTCATAATTCTTTAGAGTAATTATTTTTCTAGAAAGGATAGTTACATCTATCCTATGGCTTCCTGAGAGGGTTTTTACCTCACAAACTAACATTACTTAGAATAACCCAGTAATACCAAAATATTATCTTAGCGTTGGAATATAAACATAATGAATTTACCATAGTCTCTCTATCCAATTATATAATACTTGCTGAGCATAGAGGCTCATTCTACAGTATAGTGTGAGTCTCAAGTGCTAAATCCCTTAAAAAATGAGGCATGATGGTATATTTATAGAAATGAGGTGACCTTCCAGCTACCATCACCTTTCATCCACCCTCATGCCTCTTGAAATTCCTTATAACTCTCTAATGTCTAATGACTTTTGGTAACATTTTCATTTTCGTGATGTCACATAATCATATTAAAAACATAAGGAATATTATGAGGTTATGTTTCAGGGATGGTATGCCTCACATAGCAGAGGGTAAGGATTTATGCGAATATGAATAGATTCAATAGCCATGAAGCGAATAGAGGATACATAGCTTGAAAAATTCAAGGATGAAGTACAAATTCTACGACTCAACATAGCCATAGATGGAATCAACCCATATTCCCTCCAAAACACAAACAATTATGTTTGGCCTATAGTAGTGACCAACAAAAATACCCCCCATGATTGTCAGTGAAGGATGAACATATTATGTTGGCTCTCATACAATAATTTATCATACACTACTACACATAGGGACCTTTTAAGACATTAATTTGAGATGAAATAACAATTTGTATGTTTTTTTCTCTCTTGTGACATAACACCCCTTTTCTATTTTAATCGACATTTTTTTTTTCTTTGATCTAGTGGATCAATTTTATGCTCAAAATTTGAAGTTCTTAGAATGGATCGAAACATGCATGCTTGCGTAGATCTCGTTGTTCTAAATCCGACACAACTCTTTTCGTGAATAAATGACTTTGTATGCTCCTGCAATTGTGTTCTGTTTGTTTTTGGAAACAAATAGAAATTTTTTATTTTGGATGTACATGGATTCCCAGTTAGCATTTTGTACTATTGAGTGGACCCTGACTGTGCATGGTTGACTTGAATTTTTCAGCCTATGGTAGTGCGCCACTTGTCACATTCAGATTGGTTTTGAATTAGAGTGTTTTCATTGGTTGTTGGTCAGACCAACTAGGAAACACCACATGGGCCAACCAGAGGTTGCCACGTGGTGCCGTTATGGTGAACCAAAATTTTGGTATTATCGGAAAGCACTCCAACGGATTACTTGTTAAGTTGTAACGCACCACACATTACAGTCATGCAAGTATAGTTTAAAAATTCTATTTAATATTTTGTATACATCATTTGGGGGGTGGGTCAAGGCTAGCCTAGCCCTAGTCACCGAGCCCACGAGAAACAAGGCACAGGATGAGGGTCCAGGGCTTAGCCCGACCCCCCCTGATTTATAATAAAATATTAGGTCCGTACGAAACATTTGGAAAATTAACTATCCCATGATTTTTCTCAGTGGTTGGAGAAAAAGTCACCTAGTTAGCACTTTGTTGTCTAACCAGCTCCAAAAATAGAAGAAAAGAGATATCAACGCCTTAGAAATGAGCCACTTCGAGGGGGAAACCTCCAATACATTACATAAATGAACAATTCTTGGATGATATAATTTACAAAACCTCCTTTCTATATATATGAGTCCATGTGGCCATAATGTAATCCTAGTGGGCCACAATGTAATCCTAGCCGACCTAAAAATAATAATTTAAGGGCACAATAATAACAAAATGGGGGTTACAAGGGTACAATAATAATAATAAAGGGGTTACACTAATAACAATAAGGGACTATACTGGTATTATAGGGACCTAACATGCCCCTCTGCTTCAAAAAAGTGTTTCCCTCAACGCTTGAGTAGCTCTGGGTGCTTCTGTATAAACTTCTCATCCTCCCATGTAGAATCTTCAGTGGGTAAGTTCTTCCACTTGATGAGATACTCTAAAATTGATCGATTTCGTAGCTGTCGAGTTCTTGTTTCCATGACTGCTTCAGGTTCCAATATGACTTTTCCTTCCTCATCAAGTTCTGGAAATATTGTTTGAACTGGAAGATTTTCACCTATAACCTTTTTTAAGCACAAAACATGGAAAACTGGATGCACTCGCGAAGAAGCAGGAAGCACCAATTTGTATGCCATAGTACCAATCTTTTGCAAAACCTTATAAGGACCATAGTACTTTGGCGATAATTTATTATCCTTCTTAGCTTGCTTGAGGAACATTTGTTTGTATGGTTGTAGCCGTAAAAATACCCAATCTCTTAAATCAAAACTTCTCTCGCTACGATGTTGATCTGCTTGCTGTTTCATTCGATTTTGTGCCAAATTTAGGTTATCCTTTAAGAGTTGGAAAACTTCTTGTTGATGCTTGATGTGATCTTCCACTGCTTGAAACTTCGAATTTTCCCTTAAAGATGATGTGATCGATGGTGGATGATATCCATATAGTGCCATAAATGGGGTCATCTTTGCTGCAGTATGGAAGGAAGTGTTATACCACCATTCAGCGAGAGGTAACCACTTGACCCATTGTGCTTGTTTATCAGATACAAAACAACGAAGATATCCTTCCAAACATTTATTTACTATCTCAGTTTGACCATCAAATTGAGGATGATAAGATGAGCTATGAGCTAATTGAGTACCCAAAAAAGAAAATAACTTTTTCCAAAAATTTCCAGTAAAAATGGGATCTCTGTCACTCACAATAACCCTTGGGCTTCCATGTGGCCTTTGAATTCTGTCCATAAATGTAGTAGCAACTGTACTTTCTTTAAATGGATGAGATAATGCACAAAAGTGTGCATACTTGGTCAGTCTATCGACTACCACCATGATGACACTCTTTCCTTTGGACTTAGGTAAACCTGTGATAAAATCCATTGAAATCTCCTCCCAATGTTGACTTGAAATGGATAAAGGTTGTAGAAGTCCCGGGGTATTAATTGTTTCAAATTTATTCTGCTGGCAAACCAAACATTCCACCACAGAATTTTGAATATCAGATTTAAGGCCATCCCAAAAAAATTCTTTCTTCACCCTGTGGTAAGTTTTTCAAAATCGTGAGTGTCCTCCTAAAGGAGAAGTGTGCAATTCCAGAAGAATATTTTGTTTTAGCTGGGAATTCTTACAAAGATATAAGCGATCTTTGTACCATAAGGAATAATTTTTCCAACTAAATGTATTAGATGTACTAGGATCTTGTTGCAACTTTTGAATGAGTGCCCATACATCTTTGTCCTTCTTCCATTCATCTCTTGCTTTAGTTATCCAATCTGGTTGGATAATAGAAATGGCACAAAGAAATTCTTCCACCTCTTCATTATTTCTTGAGAGTGCATCTTCAACAACATTAAGCTTTCCTTTTTTGTAGATTATTTCAAAGTCATAACCTAACATATTTGTGACCCATTTTTGCTGCTCTTCTGAAGATAGTCTTTGTTCCAAAAAGTGTTTAAGACTATCATCATCACTTTTTACCTTGAAGTGTCTTCCCATTGGATAAGCTCTCCATTTCTTTAGTGCATGCAGTATTGCTAACATTTCCTTCTCATAAATAGGTTTCTGTAAATAATTTCCTTTGTTTAGATGACTTTCAAAAGCAATGGGTCTTCCTTCCTGCATTAAAACAACACCAATTCCATTTCTTGAGGCATCACATTCCACAATAAAGGTTTTTGTGAAGTCTGGCATAGCTAAGACCGGTGCTAGGCACATTGCCTCTTTAAGATGTTCAAAGGCCTTAGTTGCTTCATGAGTCCATGAAAATGAATCTTTCTTCAATAATGTTGTTCGAGGTGCTACTATTCACCCATAATTATTAACAAACTTGCGATAATACCCTGTTAACCCGAGAAATCCTCGCAACTGCTTTATGGTTGTGGGGACTTTCCATTCTTTAATGGCTTTAATTTTGTTAAGGTCTACTTTAACACCATCATGAGATACAATATGACCCAGATATTACACCTCTTGTACTCCAAAGAAACATTTGGATATTTTGCATATAATTGTTTCTCCTGCAATAGTTTGAGCACCCTGTCGACATGTTCAACATGATCCTTCCAAGACCTGCTATAGATTAGTATATCATCAAAAAATACTAGCACAAATTTTCTAAGGAAGGGTTTGAAAATGGAATTCATCAACCCTTGAAATGTAGAAGGTGCATTGGTAAGGCTAAAAGGCATGACCAAAAATTCATAATGACGCTCATGAGTTCGAAATGCTATTTTTGGAATATCTTCAGTCTTTATTATAATTTGATGATATCCTGAATGAAGATCCAACTTGGTAAAATAAATTGCCCCATGTAATTCATCCAATAATTCATCAATCACAGGAATGGGAAACTTATCTTTAATGGTGAGCTTATTGAGCTGCCTATAGTCCGGACACATTCGCCATGATCCAACCTTCTTGTGTAGCAACACGACAGGAGCAGAGAAAGAACTTTGACTAGGTTGAATTATACCCGCCTCTAACATTTCTGCAATCATACGTTCAATTTCGCTCTTTTGGACGTAAGGATATCTATAAGGCCTAATGTTTGGAGGAAAAATTCCTGCAATCAAATGAATAACATAATCATGATCACAAATAGGTTGGAGTCCTTTGGGAATTTCAAATACCTTGGAATGATTGTCCAAGACTTGTTGGAGATCTGCAGAAATAGATGATTTTGATGTTGGAACTTCTAGTGAGTATAATTGTGCAATTACACCTCATTGTTATTTCTTTAGAATCTTTTTCATGACATTAGAGCTTATTACATTTCTTGGCTTCCCTGCAATACCTCACAGTTCAACTTCCTTTCCTTTTGAAAAAAATTTCAAGAAAAGTTCTTGAAAATAAAAGCTACCATCCCCAAAGATTGTAACCATTGTACTCCTAGTACAACATCAGCACCTCCCATAGGAATGGAAAGCATTGGACTAGTCAATACATATTCCCCCATGGTTAGCTTGATATTATGGCATTTTCCAGAGCAATTTATAGTTCCTCCATTTGCCACCATCACTTGACATTCGGGTGCTGGGTATAGGAATCAATTTAATTCCTTGGCTACCTTACAATGAATAAAATTATGGGTGCTACCTGAATCAATCAACACTATTACCTTTTTCTTCTTGATATGTCCTTCTATCTTGAGAGTTTGAGGAGTGGTAATTCCTGCCAGTGCATTACACGATATGGTCGGATTCATTTCTTGCTCTTCTAGGGCTGGTTCCTGGTGTATATCCTCTTCTTGTTCATTTTCTTCTTCCTCTTCACAATCTATGTAAAATAATTTCTTCTCAGCACACTTATGACCTTTAGCGTATTTTCTATCACAACTGTAGCAAAGCCCTTTTGCTCTTTTTTCTTCCAATTGTTGTGGTGTCAACCTTGTAGGTTGTGGAAATCTAGGCGTAGCAACACTTCCTTCTTTATAGAATTGAGTGGTAGGCTTCCTTGTCACCATAATTTTATATTCAACTTTTCTTGCCAACCTGAATGCCTTCTCCAATGAATCAGGTTCCAAAACGTGAACTTCATGTTGGATGTTATCCTTTAAAGTGCCTATGAAGAGATCAATCTTGTGTTCCTCTGGAATATCAGTTACCCTTATATTCAATTTTTGGAAGTCCTCAATGTGCTCCCTCACTAAACCCTTTTGTTTGAGATTTATCAATTTGTTGTTGCTCTTTGTATGCTCATAATGTGCTATCATTTCCTCCGTAAAAATTGACCAAGTGACAATTTTTTTACGGGAGCAAAGCCGTCGATACCATACAAATTCATTTTGTTCTAAATGTAAAGTTGCAATGCATACCTTTTGTGTGTTTTGCACATTATGGAGATCAAAATATTGCTCCATCTGTAGTATCCGTGTTACAGGATCCTTTCCATCAAGCTTCCTCATATCCATTTTTGGAATATGGTGGTTCTTCCTGCCAACATTAAAGTTTATGAAATCACGATTAACATTTATTTTGTTCTCATCATGAGTTTCCTCTACTATATTTTCACCATTAGGAAACATTTCTTGTATCAAATTTGTCAAACCTTCTATGTCTGCTTTTAGATCATTCTTCATGTTTTCCATTTTAGATTCCATGCCAGCTTCCATGTCATCTATCTTAGATTCCACGTCTTTCTTCAAACCATCCATATTATTCTTCACACCATCCATATTTGCTTCCACGCCTTTCTTCAAAGCTTCCATTTCATTTTTTGCTGCTCTTTGCGAGAACGAAATTTGGTGCACTTGCTCTTGTAATTTTGATAGATCATGTTGCAATTCTTCATCTTCATGAGTCATAGTAGAGTCTTCTGAAGGCCTAATGGGTGTTGAATTATTTTTATGGGGCATTTTTTAGAACCCAATGCTGATATCTATTCTATAATATGCCCTTGGAATCAATTCAAATTCATTTTTCAAACAAGGCTTATGAAATTCGGAAAAACAATACACACCTTTTTCTTTCTTTTGAGGAGCTCGATATTGAAATTTTATTATCGCTGTGATTGTGACTCTTCAATATCTGAAATTTAGCACTGAATTAGCCCTATGAATTCTATTTTGAATGCCACAGGTCTGACTTGATTTGGATTCTCCAAGACAAAGCTATGTCCAATCTCCCACAATGACCTAATTATGGACTGGTTCAGTAGAGTTAACTTTTACGACTTGTCATGTGTCACTGTTTCATCCTTCGCCTTTGAAATTGATAGCCAAGAAACTACAGTCTGTTTACTTGTGACCACTTTTTACATCACTCCAATCCAATGCTCAGAGAGAGATTTATTGAACTTTTCCCACGATCACCTCTTTGAGATGAAATTTTGGAGCCTGAAAAAGTACCACATTCCACAGATCATATCTCCAAAAATATTGCGAATCAAGATCTGAAAATTTTCAACAAGTTTCCTCAGGATTTCAGCTTCCCACCCTAAAAATTTGAGATTCTGAACCTTCGTAGAAAATAATTTATAGCAGAAATTCCACAATGACCAGTTTAGGAGCCTGAAAAAATACCTAACTTCCACAGATCATATATCCAAAACTATTGAGAAAAAAGATCTGAAATTTTAAAAAAATCTTCCTCAGGATTTCGACGTCGCACCGTAAAAATTTCAGCTTCTGAAACTTCGTAGAAAAAAAGTTATAGCGAAAATTCCACTATGACCTGTTTGGAGCAGCGAAACCCTAGAATCCAAAGCTATGATACCAAATGTTGTGTAACCAGCTCCCAAAATAGAAGAAGAGAGATATCAACGCCTTAGAAATGAGCCAATTCGAGGGGGCAACCTCCAATACATTAAGTAAATGAACAATTCTTGGATGATACAATTTACAAAGCCTCCTTTCTATATATAGGAGTCCATGTGGCCATAATGTAATCCTAGTGGGCCTCAATGTAATCATAGCTGACCTAACAATAATAATTTAAGGGCACAATAATAACAAAATGGGGGCTACAAGGGTACAATAATAACAATAAAGGGGTTACATTAATAACAATAAAGGACTATACTGGTAATATAGGGACCTAACACACTTTTTGGGGCAAAATTATAGCACAGTGTGCACGCTAGTTGAAATTGTAGGATGAATTGTTAGAAAAATTGCGGAGATCATAAATTCTTCAGTTTTTGGCCTTTTTGGGAGCAGAAAGAGGCTAGACACGGGTTTTTGGAAGTTTTGAATCCATTGGAGCTACTAGTGCAACCATTTGAGCACTGTAACTTAATGTAAACTCCATTTTTTTAGCATAATCAAAGAGGTCCAACCATTGGAAGCTCGACCAGGAGACATAGCCCAAGAGGGGTGAACTCCTTCATCTTTTGTTGTTGTTTTTTTACTGTTATGGTGATATTTTCTTATTTTTTCTGCAAAAAATGAGTTTTAATTTCATGTTTATATGTTTAATAATTTTACAAAAGAGGCTTCAAACCCTAATTGAATCACTTTCAAAATTTACATAAACCTCAAGAAATTTTAAATATTGATTAGTTTAGTACCAGAGCTTAGGATTATTTATTGTTGTGAAGGTTTAATTTTTTTCCAAGTGTATTTTATGGTTACAAGGTTGAATCTCAAGAGATGAGAAAGAAATATTATGGTTGCAAGTCCTCAAGTTAGGTCAAGGACAAGGAGAGAAAATCTTCCACAATATCCACAACAAATTTAATCTCAAAAAGTACCTGAATCTTCAAAAGTCATGGAACATGAGGGAGAGATTGAAATTATTTCATAAGATGAAAAATATTTCAGAAAAATAATTTTTTAGCATGACACAAATTGTGAAAGTTCTCTATGTGGAGAGAAACACAAGGTTGCATGGTGAGAGCTCCAAGCCTCCAGGAGGGGATGGGGATAAGGGGACAAGCCTCCAAAATGGAATGGTGACAAAACACCTTTGACACCACCAATATCTTCACCTCCATCCTCACTACCATCTTCACCATCATCTTCTCCCACAAAAATTCCTTCACCAACACCGCCACATTCTCCAAAGGGACATGCAAAAACTCCATTGTTGAAAACTTACATAAAATTAGAATTTGCTATGTATAATGGAGAGGTAAATGCTGAGAGATTAGATAAATGGGTTTTTTGACTTGAAGTGTATTGCAGGATACAAAAGATCAAGGATGATGACACCAAGATTCATCTTGCTTCATTAAGTTTGGAAGGTGCAACTCTTATTTTCTGGGAAGCCAAAACTCAATAGGACATGAAGAAACATGGTAAGGTGTTAACCACTTGGATTTATTTTTTTGATACAGTAAGAATATAATTCTTTCAATTAGCATACATGCAAAAAAATATCATGGATTTGCAAAACTGTAGGCAATTAAAGGGTCGATGTGTGCATTTATCAATGGGTGTCAATGGGTGTAGATTTATCATACCAAGATACTTTTGTGAAATACATTGGATGTTTGCATAGATATTTGAGACATACCATACTCATAGTTAACCATACAAGTTTAGATGAGGTTTGTGTACAGGCTACCCAACTAGAAGCAAGAGGGAAAAATTTTCCACATGAGGGGAAAAAAACATTTAAAAGTGGAGACAAAGGAAAGGGTAAGTTCAAAGGACAAGGGAGGAAGAATGCTTCCATCAAGAAAGAGGGATAAAAATTAACATGCAATAATTGTGTAAAATATGGTCATGATGAATAACATTGTTTGAAATTTCATCCTAAGATGAGACCCAAAAAATTTAACTACAAAGGGAAGCAAAAGGTAATTGTAACTACACACAATGATTTAGGATCTGATTCGAGAGATGAAATAAATATCACAATGATGGGTTTGAAAGGTAAGAACATAGAAAGCACTAGTTCTTCAATTTTTTCTAATTATACTAAAGATGAGAAAGTAAGAATTAAACTTTTCCATATTCAATTTATTTCAAATCATACCAAAATTAATACACTCTTTGATAGTGGTTCACAAGAAAATCTTAGTTCTAAAGACTTAGTCAAGTTGAATTGAGAGACCATTCCTCATTCAAGAGCTTATCCTTTAGGTTGGATATGTAAGAATGCAAATTTGCAGGTGACAAGGAAATTCATACTTACATTTGCAATTATAGCAAACATTCTTAATGAAGTTGAAATTGTTGTAGCTCAACTTGATATTTCCAGTATTGTTTTGGGAATCCCACATATTTATGATAGGAAAGCTATTTTTCATCACCATGAAAAAAAGTATCACTTTTTCAAAGAAGGTACTGAGTATATTTTTAGAGAAAATCGAAACAAACGAAATATTTCACTTGTGAATGTGGGAAAAATGAAGAGACTTATTAAATCTAGAAATAATTTTGTGCTTTTAATGGTCAAACGAAAGAATGATGTTGATAATTAATGCTTTCAAGGTTGTGATTCAAATTTTAAATCTGATTTGGTTGAGGTTGTTAACCAATATGATGAGATGTTTTTCCTACCGAAAGAAAAATCCAACATGAAATCCAATTGTATCAAGATTGTCCTCTTCCTAACATTTGCATGTACAGGATGTCAATGATGGAAAATGTAGAGATTAAAAAACAAATCCAAGAGTTTCTTGATAAGGGAATCATTCTATCAAGTACTTCTCCATGAACTTCACCTATTATTTTTGTGCCAAGGAAAGATTGAACATGGCACATGTGTGTGGAATTATGTGAATTGAACAAGATTATGGTAAATAATTGTTACCCACTTCCTAGAATTGATGATTTACTTGATCAACTGAAATATGTTGTATATTTTACGAAGCTCAACTTAGGAGTGGCTATCATCAAATCAAAATCAATGAAATAAAACATATGAAAGACAACATTCAAAACAAAGCAAGGTTTATTTGAATGGTTGGTTATGCCCTTTTGGCTTTGTAATGCCCTTGCTACTTTCATGCCTATGATGAATGATGTGTTGAGGCATTTTCTAGATGACTTTATGATAGTATATTTAGATGAAATATTAATTTTTATAAAGTCTTGTGAAGAACATGCCATACATGTCAAAAAAGTATTAGATGTCTTGAAGAAAGAACATTTGTTTTTAAATAGTCGAAATGAGAGTTTGGAAAAAATTCCTTAGTGTATTTGGGTCATATTGTTGGAGGAAGTGAGTTGAAAATAGATCCCTCCAAGTTTGATGTCATTTTGAATTATCCAAGGACAAAAATAGTGAGGGACATTAGAAGTTTTTTTGGGAGAAGCCCAATATTGGATGAAGTCTATTGCTAACTTCTCTTCTATCGCAAATCCATTGCATGCATTGAAAAGTGTGAACCAGGTCATTTAGTGGGGAGGTAAGAAGTAAAAATAATTTGATGCATTGATGGAAAAGATCAATTCAACTCCTATACTTGCACTTCCAGACTTCACGCAGTCATTTGAGATGCAAACAGATGTAAGTGAGTATGCCATGGGCGTAGCCCTAATTCAACATGGTAAGCCCATATGTTTCCATTCAGAAACTTTTAATGGTGCAGTGATTAACTATCCTACATATGACAAGGAATAATATGCCATTATGGGAATTTTGAGGTCTAAAATTGTAGGAATTTATAGGGTAAGTTCCATAGATCAAGAACCAAAATTCACCACTCACAAATAGATCACAAATCAGTACACCAGTATAATCATGTGGTTAAAACCCTAAAAGAGGGAAACAATCCACGACCTGAGCCAACATGACCACTTCAGGAAATTTATTAATATAAAAAGAAAAGTTACATATGTTTCTCTCATAAACGGTTACATGACAAATGACCCTCCATGCTCTTTAAACAAAGATCATGGACCAATCGGGTGTTAAGCCACGGATCAAGTGTCGTTAATACTGAGGTGAGAGATAACCATTGGATCACTACAAATCGTGACCGTCAGATTATAAGTTACAAATGTACATGGTAAAGAAACACACTTTACCTAACTCTACACTAGACTAAGTTATTCTTAAATATTTCCTATGTGTCGGAATATACTAACAAAAATGGGCCTCCTAAGGAAATAATAAAATAATAGCTAAACCAATAAAATAATATTTATGAATTTTCAATTCACCTTTAGCACCAAAATCCATGTAACCATAGTTAAATTCAATTCAAAATTTGTACCAAAATAAAATTAATAAAAAAAAATTGTATTGATGTAACTATAAATAAAAATGAGCTTTCTAAGAACAACTGTACTTAAATAACTTAAAATAAAATATAGATATAAATTTATAAATTCTTAATTATATTATATGATATTAATTAAAATTAGATTATTTAAATTGTATAATAACATGTAATTAATATAATATATAAAAATAACATAACATAATATAATATTATATAATACAATAAATGTATAGAGATATGCACTGCTTCTTTCAAGAAATATGAAATGAAAATAATATTATTTTATTCAAAAAGTGTGAAATGAAATTTATTATGAGTACTTTACTTTGACTTTAAAAGTACTTAGAGCACTACCATGGTTAACCATGAGCTTTTATTCACCATTGAAAATGTGACAAGAAAGTACCCTTAACTCAAGCAATGCCACGTCAACCATTAGGGATGATGTCATCGCCTCAAATGTGATTGGTTCTCATAAAGTGAATTTTGATTGTACATTTTCCTTAGGAGGCCAATTTTAGACCTCAAAATTCCCCTAATGATTGGTGCAAATTGTGAAAAAGTGGAAACACTACCTGATGGGTAAATAAACAATAATTCACACAGATCATTAGCCATTGCAATATTTGCAATCATGAAAAAACTTGCAACAAGCAAGACACTTTCAATAAATGGGTTTTATTAAATAATTACACTTGGTGATAAGGTATAAGAAAGGTATCTATAACAAGGTTTTTGATATTCTTTCTAGACCAATTCTTAGTGCATCCATTATCCTTAAGCATAAGTCAGTCATGCATGAGAGATATGTTGGAAAGTGTGCTTTAGATAGTGATTTCAAAGATGTATACGTGACTTTGTGTCAAGGTAACAAAGTAGAGGAATTATATTATCATGTGCATGATAACTTGTTGTACCATCTTAGAAATCATTGTATTCCACAGGGGGGAGAGTCAACATCATAAGGGAAGTGCATACTTCATTTATTGCAGGTCATTTCGGTGTAGGTAAGAAGGTGTCACAATTACATAGGTATTGTTATTGGGCTCGTATGCTTGAAAGTGTGTCACAATTTGTAAGAGGATGTTGATTATGTGTTGTCAGTAAGACTAGCAATAGAAATTTTTGATTGTATACACCACTTCATGTACCTCCTCGTGCATGGGAGAGTGCTTCTATGTACTTTGTAGGAGGTCTAGCTATGTCTAGGAGAGGTCATGATTATTTTTATGTAGTTGACGACTTAAACTTGTGAAGGTATTTTGCATGGAAATATTCTAGTGATTTTATGGTTGATTTAATCAATTGACTTATAGATTCAATGAAAACCCCTAGAAGCACTCAATGGGTTCTTTACCTAAAAATAAATTTACCTTTATCATAAAACCCATGCCTCGATAACAACAAAAATAAATTTATTTTTCTCTTTAGATAAAATATTGATTACATATGTCGTTATGAAGAGAAAACCTAGTTAAATATTTCTACAAGTTATCGAAAGTGTTTACACTCAATGATATTTATTAATTCTCTTCCCATGATATTTTTAGCAGCATCCTTCTTTTAAGGTTTATTGTCATTTTTCCTATTTTTTTTTTTTTTTTAAATATAAGAAAAATATTTTTCTTTTATCCAACTTAGCATTTCTCTCTAGCTAAGCTCGTTCTTATATTTTTCCTTCAAAATCACTCATTTCTCTCTTGTTATGGTTATGTTTATATTTTTACCCAACTTAGAATTTATCTCTAGCTAAGCTTATATTTCTACACAACATAATCTTTCGCTCATAGTCTCATGGTTCCCTTGTGTCAATATTTTTCCTTGGAATTTTTAGATAATTTGGGAAGGATAATTCAGGAAGGTACACCATTTTGACTTCACCACTTAACAAGTTCTTGGATAGAAATGAATCCCACATCACTAACGTGCCATTTCCCATAATATTCCCAAAAGAAATACAATATTTATCAATCATCAAAGTATTTATATAGATATGTCAATTCAATTCATGGTCCCAAAACCAAATATTCAAAGAATATTTAAAATTAAATACAAAATAATCATTTCTGTAAAATAAACTACACCAAGGGTATCACATATTCCCCCCCCCCCCTTAAAGTAAACATTTTCCTTGGTGTTCCTCAATTTCATCACTTCTAAAGAAGTGAAATAAAATCATCTTACATTTATTTTCCATTTATGATTATACTCAAGAATAGAAAAAAAATTGTAACGTCAAAATCCTGTAAACATTTCTTCTACACTTCATCTATTATTTTCCCATAACTCTCCCTTGAGTTATAAATTCATCTTGTATTGCAGGATGCTGATGGAAATTACATGCATTTTTCTTCCATGTATAGCCATGAGGAATCTCCCCTTGCATTATTATGCATATCAACTATCTCAACGCACATTGTGTTAGTACATTTTTCTTCATCAATTTTTAACATAGTCTAATGTTTTCTCTTTAGAAAACAATACATTAATTAGCAAGACTAGGTTAAGAGTTTTCCTTTCATAGTATTGGATACATCACTCATCCATAACTTTTTTGTTAGGTCCCTATAATACTAGTATAGTCCCTTATTTTTGCTACTGTAACCCCAATATTGTTATTATTGTGCCCTTACATTATTATTGTTAGGTCGTCTAGGATTATATTGTGATCCCATGGAGTCCTATATATATAAGGAGGTTTTATCATTTGTATCATCCCATAATTATTCATTTATGTAATGTATTGGAGGCTCCCCCTATAAGTGGCTGATTTCTAAGGTGTTGATCTCTCTTTTCTTCTATTTTTGGAGTTGGTTTCATAACATTTGGTATCATAGCTTTGGATTCTAGGGTTTCGCTCCTCCGAAAAGGTCATCTTGGAATTTTCACTATAAATTTTTCTTTACAAAGGTTCAGAAGCTAAAAATTTTACAAAGAGAATTCAAAATCCTGAGGAACATCCTGTAAAAATTTTAGATCTTGGTTCACAATAGTTTCTTACATATGATCTATGGAAGTTAGGGTTTTTTCAGGCTCCCGAATTTCATCTCAAAGAGGTGATTGTGGGAAAATCGTCATAACTATCTCTTTGAGCAAAGGATTGGAATTATGTAAAATGTGGCCAGAAGTACATGGATTGTAGTTTCCTGTGAATCAATCTCAGAGCTTAAGGAGAAAATAGTGACATGTGGAACATCGTACAGATTCTCTCTACTGAACCAGTCCATAATTAGGTCATTGTGGGAGATTGGGCATAAATTTTTATTGAAGAATCCAAATCAGGTGAGACCTATGGAATTTGAAAGAATATTCAAAGTGATACTATAGAACGCAATTTCAGATATTGAAGATCCGCAATCACAGAGATAATTTAGTTTCAATATCGAGCTCCTTAAAAGCAAGAAAAAGGTGTGCATGTTTTTTTCGAATTGCATAAGTCTTGTGTGAAAAATTAGTTTGAATTGATTCCAAGGGAATATTGTATAATAGGTATTAGTATTGGGTTCCAAAATTCCCCCTAAAAATAATTCAAAACCCATTAAGCCTTTAGAAGGCTTTACTATGACTCATGAAGACGAAGAACAACAACATGACATGTCAAAATTACAAGAGCAAGTGCATCAAATTTCACTCTCGCGAAGAGCAACAAAAAATGAAATGGAAGTTTTGAAGAAAGGCCTGGAAGCTAAAATGGATGGTTTCAAGAAAGGCATGGAAGATAAGATGGATGGCATGTAAGCTAGCATGGAAGCTAATATGGATGACATGGAGGAAAAAATGAAAGACAAAATGGAAAACATGAAGAATGATCTAAAAGCAGACATGGAAGGTTTGACAAAGTTGATACAAGAAATGTTTCATAATGGCGAAAAGATAGTAGAGGAAACCCATGATGAGAATAAAATAAATGTTAATCGTGATCTCATAAACTCTAATGTTGGATGGAAGAACCACCATATTCGAAAGATGTATATGAGGAAGTTTGATTGCAAGGATCAAGTAACACAGATACTATAGATGGAGCAATATTTTGATCTCAATAATGTGAAAAACACACAAAAGGTCTGCATTGCAACTTTACATTTAGAAAAAAATACATTTGTACGGTATCGACGGCTTTACTCCCGTAAAAAAATTGTCACTTGGTCAATTTTTACGGACAAAATGATAGCACATTATGAGGATACAACGAGCAACACGTTCTTTAGCTAGTTGATAAATCCCACAAAAGGGTTCAGTGGTGGAGCACATTGAGGACTTCCAAAAATTAAATATAAGGGTAATTGATATTAAATAGGAACATAGGATTGATGCCTTCATATGGAATTTAAAGGATAACATCCAACATGAAGTTCACATTTGGAAACCTGATTCATTGGAGAAGGCATTTAGATTGGCAAGAAAAATTGAATGTAAAATTACGGCGACAAGGAAGCCTACCAATCACATCTATAAATATAGAAGTGTTGTTACTCCTAGACTTCCACAAACTACAAGGTTGACACCACAACAATTGGAATAAAAAGGAGAAAAAGGGCGTTGTTATAGTTGTGATAGCATATACACTAAAGGTCATAAGTGTGCTGAGAAGAAATTATTTTGCATAGATCGTGAAGAGGAGGAAGAAAATGAACAAGAGACTTCAAAAGAAGAGGATATACACCAAGAACCAACATTAGAAGAAGAAGAAATGAGTCCAACTATATCATGTAATGCATTGGTAGGAATTACCACTCCTCAAACTCTCAATATAGAAGTACATATCAAGAAGAAAAAGGTAATAGTGTTGATTGATTCGGTTAGTACCCATAATTTTATTCATTTTATGGTAGCCAAGGAATTGAATTCTTTCCTATACCTAGCACCAGAATGTCAAGTGATGGTTGCAAATGGAGGAACTATAAATTTCTCTAGAAAATTTCATAATATCAAGCTAACCATGGGGAAATATGTATTGAATATTCCAATGCTTTACATTCCAATGGGAGATGTTGATGTTGTACTAGGAGTACAATGGTTACAATCTTTGGGGACGATAGCTTTTAATTTTCAAGAACTTTTCTTGAAATTTTTTTTGGAAGGAAAGGAAGTCGAATTATGGGGTATTGCATGGAAGCTGAGAAATATAAGAAGCTCTAATGTCATGAAAAATCTTATGAATAAAGAACAATGAGGCGTAATTTCACAATTATGCTCACTAGAAGTTCCAACATCAAAATAATCTATTTCTCCAAATCTCCAAAAAGTCTTGGAAAATCATTCCAAGTTGTTTGAAACTCACAAAGGACTCCCACCTATTCATGATCATGATCATGCTATTCATTTTATTCTAGGAAGTGTTCCTCCAAACATCAAGCCATACAGATATCCTTATGTACAAAAGAGCGACATTGACTGTATGATTGCAGAAATGTCAGAGGCTAGTATAATTTAACCTAGTCAAATTTCTTTCTCTGCTCCAATAGTATCGGTGCACAATAATGATGGATCATGGTGCATGTGTCCAGATTATAGGGAGCTCATTAAGCTCAATATTAAAGATAAATTTCCCATTCCTGTTATTGATGAATTATTGGATGAATTACATGGAGCAATTTATTTTACCAAGTTGGATCTTCATTCAAGATATCATAAAATTAGAATGAAGATGGAAGATATTTCAAAGATAGCATTTCAAACTCATGAGGGTCATTATAAAATTTTTTTCATGCCCTTTTGCCTTACCGATGCACCTTCTACATTTCAAGGGTTGATGAATTCCATTTTCAAACCCTTCCTTAGAAAATTTTTGCTAGTATTTTTTGATGATATACTAATATACAACAGGTCTTGGAAGGATCATGTTCAACATGTTGACAGGGTACTCAAACTATTGGAGGAGAAACAATTATATGCAAAGACATCCAAAATTTTCTTTGGAGTACAAGAGGTGGAATATCTAGGTCATATTGTATCTCATGAGGGTGTTAAGGTAGACACTAACAAAATTAAAGCCATTAAGGAATGGAAATTCCCCACAACCATAAAGTAGTTGCGAGCATTTCTTGGGTTAATGGGGTATTATCAAAAGTTTGTTAAGAATTATGGGATAATAGCAGCACTTGTAACAACATTATTGAAGAAAGATGCATTTTCATGGACTCCTGAAGAAACTAAGGCATTTTAACATCTTAAAGAGGCAATGTGACTAGCATCGGTCTTAGCTACGCAAGACTTCACAAAAACCTTTATTGTGGAATTTGATGCCTTAAGAAATGGAATAGATCTTGTTTTAATGAAAAAAGGAAGACCCATTGCTTTTGAAAGTCGTCCAATCAAAGAAAAGTATTTATAGAAAGCTATTTATGAGAAGGAAATTTTGGCAATTACACCCACTAAAGAAATGACGACCTTACCCAATGGGAAGACACTTCAAGGTAAAAACTGATCATGAAAGTCTTAAATTTTTTTTAGAACAAATAATATATTCAGAAGATCAACAAAAATGGGTCACAAAGATATTGGGTGATGACTTTGAAATCATCTACAAAAGAAGGAAGCTAAATGTTTTTGCAGATGAACTCTCAAGAAAGGATGAAGAGGTGGAAGAATTTCTTTGTGCCATTTCTATTATCCAAGAAGATTGGATAACTGAAGCAAGGGATGAATGGAAGAAGGATGAAGAAGTGTGGACACTTATTCAAAATTTGCAGCAAGATCCTAGTACATCTGATACATTTAGTTAGAAAAATGATTCCTTAAGCTAAAAATATCACTTTAATTTTGTTAGGGTATACCTTAACATCCTCGTGAGATACAATATGAACTAGATATTCCACCTCTTGTACTCCAAAGAAACATTTGGATGTTTTTTCATATAATTGTTTCTCCTCCAGTAGTTTGAGTACCCTAGCAACATGTTGAACATGATCCTTCCAAGAACTGAAGTAGATTAGTTTATCATCAAAAAAATACTAACACAAATGTTCTAAGGAAGGGTTTGAAAATGGAATTCATCAACCCTTTAAATGTGGAAGGTGCATTGGTAAGGCCAAAAGGCATGAAAAAAAATTCATAATGACTCTCATGAGTTCGAAATGTTGTTTTCGGAATATCTTCAGTCTTCATTCTAAAGTGATGATATCCTGTATGAAGATTCGTGTAATATCCCAAAAGGGAGAATGAAGTAATACAAAAACACAATAGTTGGAAACTACAAAAATGAACAAATAATATAAATACACCATAAAAATGTACAGAATAACTAAATCATTTTATTATATAGGAGGTGGAATACAATTGCAACAGTGCTCAAAATATGAGACACTCAAGCCAAACAAGTAGGCTAGAGTGATTGTTAGTATGAATCTTAATTCCAAGTGTACGAAAAAATACCACTTTAGCTGTGCATAGCAACAGAAATAATAGCAAATATGGTTGTCAATATCTTCAGATCTGTAGTTAGGTGATCAAGATAAATGCTGCAAAAATCTAGATCTATGCATTAGATGACATTAAACAGTAGAAAAAACAAGATTTACTCCATGCATAAAATAGAGAAGACAAGAATATGTTGAATGCATTTTGTATTAAGGGCACCTGGGAGGAAAACACAGGAGGGTGTTCCCAGTTCTCCTCAATGGGATGGGTTCTTGTAAGTCATCAACACTTCAGATCTAAAATTCCTCTCTCTTGATGGTGTAGAAAACCCAAATAGAAAATGGTAAAAAAAAATGACTATGATGGCGGATCAATGGTCAAACCAAAAGTATAGATCCAGAGTGATCTTTAGGCAAAAAAAGGTCATAAATGAATGGAAAAACCCTTCTATTTATAACAAAATATTGAGTTATTCTAGATATTGGTGCATAGTTAAAATATTATTAACCAAATCAAGATCCAACTTTTATGGAATATTTTATTATATTTGTTGGAGGGAAAAGGAATTTGACTTGGGTTAAATCCCTTTATTTGTAAATAATAAATAAATAAATGATTTATTTATCATTTTAAGGATGTTCTTGAGTAATAATCAAATAAATAATGATTTATTTAATTGTTTAAGGGTGATTGAGTCATATTTAACAAAGAATATTATTTAAATAAAGATCAAATAATTATTCTTAGAAAATAATAATATAAATAATGATTTATCTAATTAATTTCCTTGGTTTGGGTTAAATATAACCAGGAATATTAATTAAACCGTTGTTTACTAATTATTCCTTGAGGAAAATAAAAAAAATATAGATTTATTTAATATTTCCTCATGCGGTTTCCTGTTTAGACCATAAACAAGTTAATAAAGTTGGTTTACTAAGTTATTTTTCATAGTGAATGCGATTTTATTTAGGGTAAAATTGGTCTTACATGGTGTACTTGGGTCCATCTAATAATAATGGGTTAGATAACCAAAAAATGGTGTAACAGATTTCCCCCCCAGCATGCGAGCGTTAGGAGCTAATCGTATGACCAAAGTACGTTGTAATAACTGAATCACTAGACGTCGAAGGGGAAGTTAAAGAGAGGAATATAAGGTAGACCAAAGTGCTGAAAGAACTAGACCCTGAGGAGGCGAGACTTACAGGTGTGACAAGTCTCTTTGATGAGTGAGTACCTATGCTATAGGTGGTGCAGGAGGCATACCTATGCCTGCCGAGGCAAAGCGCAAACAATGAGGCGTCCAGAAAACCACGAGAAGATATAATAAAGCATATGCTGGCATAAACATGAGCCATATGAATAACATGATAATGAATCCCACATACATATTGTGCCTGGGATAACAGCCAAGACTTATACAATAATATATAACTACATGAGATGTAAATACAACCCAGATGCCCCTGTAAATAGGAAAGGGCTCTGAAAATCTGATTGATATATGCAATCAAGAAAGCGTTGCAAGCAGATGAGGTTGGTATCATCAAAACTATGGAGCTGCATCGAAGGCTGAAATGAAGAAGTCATCCAAGAATGTGGGGGGATACCTGTAGGGCCACCCCCTTATGAGGGCTATGACATCTCACACACACGCGAGAATCACTGATATCAGTTGCTGCATCACTGAACCATCAAGTATACAGATCTCAATCATGCTGAAAGGAGCTGGAGCTGAGAAACAATCAATTCAAAGGGAAATAAGGAGTCCCTTTGCCTGATTCGGGGCACCGAACAAAAGTGGAAGCTGAAACCAAGGTACATCACCCTCTAGACCTATCTTCTGGAATGAATGAGCTAATGTCGATAGAAGGATATTCTCCATAGGTGAGGCAATGAGGGATCCTCAACTAAGTTACAAGAGAAAATATTAAAGTGACTCACAGACTAACACCAACGATGATGATGAAATGGAGGGTACTAAGTAGTGAATGGACGACTTCCCTTGTTAGAGAATAAAGGGCATGGATGTCCTAGCAGCGACTGACACAAAATCATGAGGGATAGGGGACAGTGGGACTGGAGGCCATAATGTGCAATACGATAGAGGGACCAAGAAATTAAGGATGGAGGACTATAGTGGGATGGAGAGGGACTCGGGATAGACTCCATGAATGAAATTATGACTCAACTCGGATGCTCTAAACAAGGGTGACTCGATGGTGCTGCCACACAGAAAAAGAGTCCAATGGGGACTGTAAAAGCATGAGTACGAGATGGTAACTCATGATGAAAGTTGACACGAGTGTGGAAAATTATGGAGGCGAAGTGGTGCCCCTAGTACGAGTGTTGCAAGTGAAGAAATTCGATTTTGAGGAAGGGTGAAGTGGCGATTCTTGGGAAAAATGTGTCCCGATGAAGTATCAAATCACTAAAAACTAACAGATACCCATTTGAGGGCTTGGTGAGAGATTTCCAATGGTATGGATAGTTTGGTAAACTGAGCTACGGTTAGGTCGCAGCAGGCGAAATAAAAAACAAATGTTTCTCTTTTAATAAGTAATTTTCCCTCCAAATTCACTGATTTGCATGTGGAGCTATGGTGGATGTAGAGAGGAGAGAAGGCCCTAAATCTTGCGGCGATCCTAGTGGAAAAAATGACCATTGGAATTTAGATCCGTCAGTTGCAGGTAAGAGGCCTAACCCTACTCTTTCTTTTTAGTGGATTGAAAGTTCAAATTAGGTCCCTAGGGCTCAGGAACAGACCCTTCCTCCTCTTTACAGCCGGGTTGCACTTTTTGGGGAAAAAAGTGCGACCTGGGTAGTAGGTTTTGGGTAGAAAAGTGCGACATGTCCCAGGTTTGGGCCTGAAAAGTGAGACCTATTAGGGAGGGGTTTTTCTATGTTGTTTTTTGCCTGAGAACTAAGTTTTTTATGATGAGAAAAAATCTTTCCTATCTATGTGCTGACAAATATGATGGTTTTGTGCAGATATGGTAGAATTACAGATCAACTGGAGAGAGAGAGAGACCTGGGCAGATTACGGTCTAAGATCCGGGAGGATCAAGGTGTCCGCAGTGCTTTGGCTAGGTTTGGGGTTCTGAAGTTTGTGGAGAACCCTTTGATGAGAGTTGGGGAGCCCTTATTGGCCCAGATTGTCATCTATTGGAACCTGAACCATGAGGTATTTATAGTGCAGGGGCACCGAATCGATTTGATTGTCAAAGATATATATTTCCTGACTGGTCTCCCTCCACTTGGGATGGTAGGGAATACTCAGCTAGTATTACTACATGGGCGGAATATCATATAGTTTTTAGAGCGCCATTGTCGACTAGGTCTCCAAGTCAATGGGACTCGGATACCCATCGGGGACTTAGAGAGGTTAGAGACCCATGCTATGGGTGCAACTGTGCTACGTATCTTAGGAAACCTGGCACTCCGTCACATCACTGGGGGAAAATGATGCTTGTGGAGAGTGTTTTGAGTGGGACCTACTATGGGTGGGCCTAGATGATGTTGTCATAATTGAAATGATAGTTGTCGCTATGCAAGAAGCAAGTGAACCATGACTGTGTATATCGTACAGTTTTGTGTTCGTTCTTCTCTAAGAAGATCTTGACACTTTGACCTCGCATACACCTCCAAGATGGGGGCCCGAGAGAGCCTAGGATGCGCCGATGCAGGCGAATACTGTGCAAAGGAGGAGGTGGAGCAGTCGGACGGGTGTTCCGTCCTGATTTCATTGTTCATTGGGATCATATGCCACTGTATATAGACGACTATCCCTATAGTGGGATGAGTCATTGAGGGGACCCGGATCTGCCACTGTCGCCTGGTCGAATATGGGGACCTGATGGTAAGTGAAAAATTGCTAATATTTTATGTACATGTAAAGGTATAGAATATTGTATGTGGTATTGATTCTTTCTCTTTTGGTATGCAGATACAACACCGGTAAAACCAGCTGGATATATGGGACGACCTGCAGCATCGAGGACCACAGGACCTAGTGGAGCGAGGCCGCAACAAAGTGAGGATGCAGCAACCCTCCTGGAGGACATCCGTCATATATGTGAGAGGCATCTGACTGGTGTTTCAGAGCGCAGTTGGCATGACTTGGATGACCAATACATAGAGCCATGTATTGGTCTACCCTCTGAATGGTGAGGGGTCATGTGGGACATGGAAATCGCTGGACAGGGTATGCATGATCTACGAGCTGTGGGAGCAAAGCCATTGGCTCGGGATCCTATAGGTAGTGATTATTATGTATGAGCAAGTGGTGCCCCCAATTTTGAGTTTTTTGTAACATGTTATGGGCATGTCATATGTATCCTAGTAGATGAACTCGAAAATATTTTATACAACACATATTATGGATCTGCATCGTTGTGATATTTTAATGTTATTGTCTTGTGTTAAATGCATGTTCTAAATGTCAATCTAGAATATGATTTGCAATTATATCTACATAGTGATTTTGTGCTCTGGGTACATGACTGAAAGTAATGATTTCAAATTCACGCATCAAAAGCTTCACTCGTAAATTTCTTCTGAAAAGGATAGGATTGTGCACATGATAGACACCATTCAATTGCAGGAAAAGAAGTAGGGAATCTAAATGAACATGAACATGGAGGATGCGATGTGAAAGGGAATCGACTAATAAAACTCTTACTGCATCATATTCGATCTGATTATTGGTAGTAGTACCAATGCACACACCGTTCGAGAGAACAAGTGAATGTAAGGGGGTAAAAATGGCCCAACTTGGCGAGGCTAGATTCCAGGAGTAGCGAATTGCACCATCGGCAAAACTGATATAAGGTGTGGACGAGGGATCCCTCTGAAAGGTGCCACATGACAATAAATGGGAGGATGAAGAACAATGCTGGCTACCTGAGCGCATAGTAGAAATCAAACACACTCTGCAAAAGGGAGTGATCTGGGTAGGATGTCTACTACCCACATTTTGTGAGAGAGGGGAAGTGTGTGAGCTACTGGAGGTGTAGCTTGAGCTCAAGCTACATAAGTCACCAAAGGTACTGATGATGGCATCCCGTTTATAGGTTGGAAAGATGAAGTCAGGGGTGGACATGGCTTCCATGACATTGTCATCACAAAAGAAGGTGGAATGAAGGGAGGAAGAGAGACCACGTGGCGCGGCGAAGCTACCTGACTCATCATCATGAGAAGAAAGGCTCACATGTGCATCATCACGGGGGATGATGCAATAACAAGCAGATAAAGTATCCACTAATGTTGAGCCCAGGGTGATCGCTGAAAGGAGGCCAACTGAAACAATACGAGAAGATTCAGAGGGAGCTTCTATCGAGGGTCTCAAGGATGATGAAAGGTAGAGGATGGTGGCCGCATGCTCCGTAATTTTTACATAAGGGGGGGGATGTCAATAGGAGCAAGTAAATCCTCATTATATCCTGTAGCATATTGTGAAAGTACAGGAGAAGCAGATTGGTTCTGTTCAATCTTGTACTCACGAACTACCTCTAAAGAGGCACGATAATGCGTAAGGCGAGGACAATGATGAGAGTAATTGCCATGGAGACCACACAAAGCACAAGGGTGTTTGGTGTGAACAGTCTTGGTGTTCTTGGCTATATTCAATGAAGAAGAAGAGGTTTCAGGGACCGTAGACTCAGGGAACGTGACATTAACCATGGGCTTGATTCAGGGCAACTCGGGATAAGTATGGGTGGCGTGACCAACAACATCACACAAAGCATAGGTCTTTGAAGGCAGAGGAGGTGCAGGGTCAGTTAGGGTGGCCTTGTCCTTTGAGGCCCTTTTGCAAGCTCTTCCATTCTTACCTGAAGTGGTCGCAACAGGAGGCAGTTCCTATTGAGGTGGCTAGGGCACTGTGACAACAGGAGAAGTTAGGGGGACTGGCTGAACCAGGGTCAAAGCTAGATAAGGTTTAGGTTGACCTGGCGGGGTAGCAGTTGGAGGATCAAGGTACCATACGAGAATCCCAATGGTCAAGTTAGGAAGATAGAGGGTGGCCATGACAGGTGCCGTATAGATTCCTGGTGGAGGGACTAGGAGCGGTATCTGACTGTAGGGGTAATGGCCAGGCGAGATGACTCCTAAATGGTTAAGGCCTAGAGGAACCATTCTAGGAGGGTAAAGAGGCTCATGAGTACCAGCTGAAGGGCTAGGAGGAGGAGGTCTAGAAGGCTTCATCGAAGGGCTAGGAGAAGGCTGCGGAGGGCGACGAGGCTGCTGACTAGCCGAGGTGGGCCGCTTGAGAGAAGCCTGAGATGATTACATCATGCACACATTCGATGAGATGGGAACACATATAAGAGGAGGAAGACTAGGGAATGTACCAAGCAATGAGGAATATTTATAGACTCCCAGTGAAACACTAGTCCAAGGGCCGACGGTTTGCTTGTTGGCCACCGAAGAGATAGTGGACTCATGGGAGGTCTGAGACTTCAGTTCATAATATGTCTACTAGTCAACGGTGACTATCTTTCTGTCATGAGGGAAGGACATATTTTGGTGGACCGCAGAAGGGACAACAGACATCACATAAGTGTAGCTATGACCCAATAGAATGTTGTAATCTAAGGGGACATCTATGACTTCAACATCAATGCAAACAGTCTTTCCCGCAAGAGTAATAGGAAAATTGCAGAATAAGCCAATGGGTTGGGATGCGTGGCCATCCCATGCTCGGAGGGTGATCGTGGAAGGAACCAACTCAGGTGATCTGAGTTGTTTCCAACCGAAGAAGACATCACACAGGTGGATGCCCCCTCATCAATAACGCATTGAGAAACGTTGGCGTTCCAAATCTTGACTGGGATTTGGAAAGCGATGGAAGATGGGAGAGGAGGATGATCTGATCGGTCAACATAAAAGAAAATCAATTAATCGTCGAAAGGATCTAAAACGCCCACGACAAATTATAAATATTTTCGTTGTGAAGGGCACGAATGGAGGAGTTCCAGTGTTGAAATGGGAGCAGGGGATTGTGCCAGATCATCTACTATGTTATACAAATGGGTGGCTTTACCAGAAGCATCATTTTAGTGTAGTGGTCCCTTAGGGATCTTGGTATGAACCTCTACCCTAGGCTGAGGGATCTTCAAGGGGCCATTAGGTGTCGAAAGAGGCTCTGTAGCAACTGAAGGAGGCGGCTCGAGGACAGGCGTAGCGGGAGGATTGTTGTGCTGACGGGATAGAGTGTGAAGATTGATGTCAACAACTGGAGGTTGATCAGAGTTCATCATGAGAATCTGGTAATCGGAGGTACTAGATGGAAGAGGTTGAGTGGCTACCTAACCTTTAGGTGGTTGGGTAGCCATGAATCCTTGCTGAGGGAAAGGATCAATAAGCACAACCGGTTGACTAGGTGCAGGGCTGGGAGGAACAGAAGGGATGGCTTGATGTCCTCTCAAAGTTGCTTGAGACTCCCATAGCTACCGCATCTGTGGAAAAAGAGGACAATTGTGCGTGTAATGGCCATAAACACCACAACAAGAACTGGGCTTTTTCGTACGAGTAGGCCTGCCCTGCTTGGGTTGAGTGCTCTGTTGCTGGTTCATAGTGTTAGGAGAATTACCTTGGTTAGCTCTAGAATTACCGGGGGCAGTTTGACTTTGAGTTCCTTTCCTCTTATTTTTTGAGGGAGGAGGATTATTCGCACCCTGCTGTGCATACACCTGCCCCTGAGGGGGTGGTTGTTGCTGTTGGAGGGTTTGTGAAGGCAAGGGAGGAGGAGGTGGTAATGCTGGGAGAGATGGAGCACTAGGCTATGGATATGAGTAATAAGGACGTTGGGTAAAAATGTGGTAAATAGGAGGTTGGGAAAAAAGTGGAGGCATTCCGTATCCTGGATACGTGCTACTGGGAGGGGGAAAAGTGCAGGAGGGGTTGGCCCCCCCTGAGGAAAACCATAGCCCATGGGAGTTTGAGCATACGAATTAGAGAGTGCTCCAACGATATCTTTGGTGGCATGAGATGCCCCCAGTGTGTTGGCACCACCGGGTCTAGGAAGATCAGGTAGAACGGTATAAACATAACCCGACTGAGCATAGATCAGGTCATAGTTTAACGCAATTTGGAGAGTGACTTCTTCTGTTTGGGGAAAGTGCGATGCGACATCTTTTCCGATAGGTAGGAAAAGAGATCTAAGGAACCAGTCCATGTAGACATGGTCTTCGAAGGTAGGAGCTCTACATAGGCTCTTTCTTCACCGTCGTTCCTGGACATGATCGGAAAGGCGAGTCACAAATGATTGACGGAAAGAAGTCAAGAGTTTGGTACCATTTTCATAACGACGGGGAAGATGGAAATAAGACAGAAAAGCCCGGGAAAAAGTCGCAAAGGTGGTATGAGAGGAAGGGGCCTGATCAACATACCACTTAGAAGCTTCACCTGTAAGCATTTGTTGGAACAGCCGAAGACAGATAGAGTCATCGCTAATGGAGTTAGACGAAAACCACATGTGGAAAGATCGAACATGATTTGAAGGATCTTCTCCAGCAAGGCCTTCAAACTTTGGGATGTCTTAAGGGAGCCTTTTTGGCATAGCAAGCCAACTAGCATCATGGCGTATAGGGTCATTTATCAATTGGTTGAAATCGAGGAGGCTGAGGTCTACCATGAGGGGGAACAAGGGTGCATCCAGGGTAGTGTTTGTTGCGGTTCCACTAGTGGTATTCCCAGCATGAGGGCCGGGGTTACCAGTAGCAGTAGGTCCAGCACCTGACATAGTGAAGGTGACAGGGGAAGAACCAAAGGCAGAACAAGAAGGATAACCCAAAGGACCAGAAGAAGAGTTAGTGTGTGGACTCGGTGGAGGACTAACCTGAATCCTATGTGGAGGAGTAAGTCTTCCTACCAGAAACTGAGGATCAAGGCCAAGAAGTCTACGGGATGAACGCCTTGGTGGCACAATGATAACAACACAAACACGACACAAAGGAGAAAGATACCGACAAGGGAAGGGAGCTGCGGGATCAACTGATTACAATGCCGAAATAAGGGCAGAGAGGTGTAGGATCAGTTGATTTCAATGTTTTAGAGTCTTTTCTTGGAGGTGTTAAAAAAGCCCTTTTTTTCTTAGGGTGTGTGTGTTAAGTGTTTAAATTTTAATTTTTAAACCCATACATTTGTATACAAAAAAGAAAAAGTATGCTGAATAATTGTAAATAAACCTACAAATGAGAGTATATAAGCCTGCAAAAATAAAAAATAAACAACTAATGATGCAATAATCTAAACCCAAGGAGGTGGGCCTCTTAAAAAATAGTGTATAGGTGAGTAAAAAATTAATCAAAACACACTAAAATAGCCAATAGATCTAAGGTCAGGAGGGACAGGGATCTAAAGGAGAAATCTGCTGGGAAGTGGTGCAAAAAATAGCAACCAATCAGAGGAAATTTTTTTGTAAATGAGGTGGAAAAAGGCTATCTCCCAGAGGGAAATAGAGTGAAACCTAGAGGAAAACCCAAAAAAAGCTCAATGAGGTGATTTGGATGGATAACAAGCTGATGTGAAGCGAATCTGAAGGTGAGGTATTAGATCTAAAAAAATGGCTGAAGACTCTGAAATTTTAGAGAACCTGCAACATCAAAAACTCTTCCACAAAAAGTGGAGGGTACTGAAGCCCTATGGGGCTATGTTCCCACTTATTTGAGAAAAATAGAACAAGTACAGGTCCAAAACGGACGGAGACAGAGGTCAGACAACCCTGAACAGAGGCTGAGACAAACCCAAAAAAATTTCAGAAAATTTCCCGCAAAAATTTCAGGTCGTATTTTTTAACCTATTTTCAGTAGAGGCTGCACTTTTTGGGCTATAATTTTCACCATGAGGGTCCAGGTCACAGATTTTGGGCTGAAAAGTGCAACCTGCACTTCTAGCTCTGTCGGCGGCAGATTTCAGAAAAAATTGTCGTCTCAGCTGCGACTGATGTCTATCACGTGCGTAATAGGTCCAAAAACACGATGAAGTTAGAATTTTTATCATTTTATGGTTTTATAGGTTAAAAAAAACATCAATAAAAGCAAAAAAAAGGGTCTGAGGAGAAATCATAAGGTTTGAAGCTGCTGGATATGCAAGTATGAGAAAAACGACATCGAGCATAATCGTAAACCCGTGTGGAGTCGCCAGTTGTTAGTATGAATCTTAATTCCAAGCGTATGAAAAAATACCACTTTAGCTATGTATAACAACGACCCTAATAACGAATATGGTTGTTAATATCTTCAGATCTGCAGTTAGGTGATCAAGATAAATGCTGCAAAAATATAGATCTATGCATTAGAAGACATTAAACAGTAGAAAAAACAAGATTTACTCCATGCATCCAATAGATAAGACAATAATATGTTGAATGAATTTTGTATTAGGGGCACCTGGGAGGAAAACACAGGAGGGTGTTCCCAGTTCTCCTCAATGGGACGGGTTATTGTAAGTCCTCAGCAATTCAGATCTAAAATTCCTCTCTCTTGATGGTGTAGAAAACCCAGACAAAAAATGGTAGCAAAATATGACTATGATGGTGGATCAATAGTCAGACCAGAAGTATAGATCCAGAGTGATCTTTAGGCAACAAAAGGTCATAAATAAATGGAAAAACCCTTCTATTGATAACAAAATATTGAGTTATTCTAGATATTGGTGCATAATTAAAATATTATTAACCAAATCAAGATCCAACTTTTATGGAATATTTTAGTATATTTGTTGGAGGGAAAATGAATTTGACTTGGGTTAAATCCTTTTATTTGTAAATAATAAATAAATAAATGATTTATTTATCATTTTAAGGATGTGGTTGAGTAATAAACAAATAAATAATGATTTGTTTAATTGTTTAAGGGTGATTTAGTCATATTTAACAAAGAATATTATTTTAAGGTTTAAATAATTATTCTTAGAAAATAATAAGATAGATAATGATTTATCTAATTAATTTCCTTGTTTTGAGTTAAATATAACTAGGAGTATTAATTAAACAGTTGTTTAACTAATTATTTCTTGAGGAAAATAAAAAAAAATATAGATTTATTTAATATTTCCTCATGGGGTTTCCTGTTTAGACCATAAAAAACTTAATAAAGTTGGTTTACTAACTTATTTATCATAGTGAATGCAATTTTACTTAGGGTAAAATTGGTGTTACATGGTGTACTTGGGTCCATCAAATAATAATGGGTTAGATGACCAAAAAATGGTGTAACAGTAACCTTGATTTCCTCCCATAAGAGGGACTACGTTACCCTATTTACCCTTTCTAGACTCAGTTTTTGAGATTGTATTTGCATCCTAGTGAATTATACATGCATTTACCAGGATATCTTCTCATGGTGTTCAATGGATGGAGTTGACTTGAGTTAACTATCATTGTATAATGTGATGAATTCGAGATGATGAGGATTATAGTTTTGTATTTATTACACCTTACATCAATTATAAAATTCCATAGTTTGAAATAGAATGGGTTATATGGAGTGAGAGTGGATGAGAGCAAGCTACAGTTTTTCAAAGTTAGAGAGTAGACGAGAGCTTAGTTTTGGAGCACATTTTAGATCATGTTGGAGCTACAATATATCTATATGTTGAATTTTTTTTTTTTTTTGATATTGTGGCTCCCAGTTTTTCTGATCTGGAGAGGAGATATATTTTTTTAGCTATTTCAGTAAAGACTTCTGATAATATTTTAGATTCTTGATGTGTTTGTGTTGCATGGGTTTTATTGGAGAGAGTATTGTCATAGCTTCACTGTATGAGTTTTGTATGGTTTCCTTACTATGTTAGTGATGGATTTGTATGTTTTTGCAGGGTTATTGAGTTTTATTTTTGATGAGTAGATGTTGTGTTGAGATAATGTATTCGCTAATTTTTTAATTGAAGAAATTGATTGTGCTCGAGAGGGTTGTGTTGCGGGTGTTTGATTCAGTTTTTGATGAGATTATTGTTTGTATGGATCCAGTATGAAAATGGGACCCATGATGTCTGTATGATTTTGTAGAGTGGATCCAATATTAAACATTATTAAATGTGGTCCAAAATGAATTTTGAAATTTGGGGCCTTCAGTGTGGCAAGTGATGGGTTTCCAAGCAAGTGGTCACTTGCATATTTAGGATGTAGCAATGTCCTTCAGATATTGGCATGAGAAATTAGGAGTGGTGGCTTACATCTTGTGGTCCTTGGATATTCCAATGGTGGATGGGTGATAATTATTGGGAGTGGAGGCTTTGAGCAGGTGACATCCTGTAAAGTCAAGGGATTGGAAGGAAGAAAGGTACATACAGGTAGTGGCCTAGAGTGAGTAGGAACTTACATGATCGAAAATTTGTGGCCTGCAACCTAGTGGTGGCGATTGATTTAGATTTAAAATAATACCTTATAATAATAATAAAAGAATATGATGAATAATATCTACCACTGATGGTTTTTACCATTTACGTTTCTAGCTTACATCTCGTGTCTTTGTGTGTGGTTGTGCATTGATGTGTTGTTGATATCATGTTTACGTTTATTGATTTGTTTCTTATGGTTCATGGTTATTACTTATGTAGTAGTTGATCACGTGGTTTAATAATTCATATTTAGATCTACTCATATACAATGTTGCTAATAAACCAGCCTAGATCCATCTTAACTCTGGATCTATCAAGCGCCGAGAAGGATCAAATATCTAGAGGTGCAAACCTTTTTTTTTTAGTGCAAAACTTGAGGAAAGGTTTGCACCTCGAGAGATTTGATCCCTCTCGGCACTTGATAGATCTAGAGTTAAGATGGATCTAGGCTGGTTTCAGTCATGTGTGGCCAAAGAAAATCTATCGAAAATATATATGTAAATAAAGATAATATAAAGATAATAATTTTATATATGCTAAATATGTCTGATATTTATATGGTCATTTTAATTTTAAAATTTTCTTAGTTACCTCAGTATTTTTAGATGATAAATATTGTTAATAAATTTAATGACGAAATAATTTTTTTGAATGCAAAGTGATAATGTAATAATGTTGAATGATAGAAAATGAAAATAATAAGAATGTAGTCAATTACAAATAGTCTTCATTGTGATCAATCTCAAATTATTTTCTTTTTCTATTATTATTGTCACCCTTGTTAGTTTTGTCATCTTTTCATATCAATTATATGAAAAGGACAATTGAAATAATAAACCATTTAAATATTTAGCTTCAACTATTGTACTAAACATCATACATTGTCTCTCTTGCTCTTCATTATACATCATACATTTTGTGTGCTTACATTGAAATCAATGCACAATCTTAATCCAATAACTTTAAAATTAATGTACACCAATGTACATCAAATCATAAATCAATGTCTACAGTGAAATCAATGCACCTAATGGAAACAACGAAATAAGATTACAAAACAACATCTACACTGAGATTAATGCATCTAATGCATGTAATCAAATAATATTAGAAATAAATATCTATATTGAAATCAATGGATCTAGTGCAAGTAATAAAATATGATTAGAAACCAACATCTACAATGATATCAATGCATCTAGTGCAAGCAATCAAATAGGATTATAAATCACCATCTACTTCCCTATCTCCCCCCTTGAACTACATCTCTCTTTCCCTCCATCTCTCCACTCTCTCATATCCTCCATCTTCCTTCCTCTCTCTCCATTTCTTTCCCACATATATATCTCCCTCTCTCTTCACCCTCCAACTATGTTACTCTCTCTCTCTCTCTCTCTCTCTCTCTCTCTCTCTCAACATCTACACTAAAATCAATGCATATAGTGCAAGAAAAATAGGATTAGAAATCACCATCCACAGCATCAAGTGCAAGAAATCATCTTCCCTCTATCCCACCTCCAACTACATCTCTCTTTCCCTCCATCTCTCCTCCTCTACACTGAAATCAACATCTACACTGAAATTAATGCATCTAGTGCAAGAAATCAAATAGGATTATAAATCACCATCCACACTGAAATAAATGCATCGAGTGCAATAAATCACCTTCCCTATCTCCCCCCTCCAACTACATCTCTCTTTCCCTCCATCTATCCTCCTATACATTGAAATCAACATCTACACTTAAATCAATGCATCTAGTGCAAGCAATCAAATAGGATTATAAATCAACATTTGCTTCCCTATCTCCCCCCTCGAACTACATCTCTCTTTCCCTCCATCTCTCCACTCTCTCACATCCTCTCTCTTGCTTCTTCTCTCTCCATTTCTTTCCCACATATATATCTCCCTCTCTATTCACCCTCCAACTATGTTACTATATCCCTCCCTCTCTCCTTCTCTCCATATCTCCTTCTTTATCTCTTTATCTCACCCCAAAACATATACACACTCTCTCCATATCTCCCTTGTCACTCCATCTCTCTCTCCACTTCTCACTCTCTATGTATTCCTTCTTCCCTCCCTCTCTCCCCCTCCAGCTCCATCTCTCCATCCTTCCATATCTCCTTCTATCTCCCTCCCTCTCTCCTCCTCTCTCTCGTCCTTCCTCTCTCTCCCCCTCTCTCTTTCTCTCTCCCTTTCTTTGCCCTCCAATTTTCTCTCTTCCCCCATAAATCTATTCATCTCTCTCATGTCCTCTCTCTTGTCCTTCCTCTCCTACCTTCCTCTCTCTCTCTCTCTCTCTCTCTCTCTCTCTCTCTCTCTTCCTTCTAATCCTCTTTCCTCCCCCAACACACACACACACACACACTCTCTCTCAAAATCTACACTAAAATCAATGCATATAGTGCAAGAAAAATAGGATTTGAAATCACTATCCACACTGAAATCAATGCATCAAGTGCAAAAAATCATCTTCCCTCTCTCCCCCCTCCAACTCCATCTCTCTTTCCCTCCCTCTCTACACTCTCTCACATCCTCTCTCTCTTCCTTCCCCTCTATCCCTTTCTCTCTCACATCTCTCTTTCTATATATCTCCCTCTCTCTCCCTCTCTCTCCCTCTCTTCACCCTCCAACTATGTTACTATATCCCCCTCTCTCTCATTCTCCCCCTATTCCCTCCATCTCTCCTTATTTTTCTCTTTATCTCACCCCCAAACATACACATACTCTCTCTATTTCTCCCTTGTCACCCCCTCTCTCTCTCCACTTCTCGCTCCCTATGTAAATACATTACTCTAGATCCATAGTTTGATATTATATGTATTTACACTGAAATCAATGCATCTAGTGCAAGTAAGAAAATAAGATTAGAAACCAACATCTACACTGATATCAATGCATCTAGTGCAAGCAATAAAATAGGATTATAAATCACCATATAAAAATTTTACATTGCTCTTCATCTATCAAACTTTACATTAGAAATCACCATCAACACTGAAATCAATGCATCAAGTGCAAGAAATCATCTTCCCTCTCTCCCCCCTCCAACTCCATCTCTCTTTCCCTCCCTCTCAACTTCCTCACATCCTCTCTCTCTTCCGTCCCCTCTATCCCTTTCTCTTCCACATCTATCTCTCTCTCTATCTCTTTCTCTCTCCCTATATTCGCCCTCCAACTATGTTACTATATCCCTGCCACTCTCCTTCTCCCCCCATTCCCTCCATCTCTCCTTATTTTTCTCTTTATATCACCCCCAAACATACACATACTCTCTCTATTTCTCCCTTGTCACTCCCTCTCTCACCCTCCAACTCCATCTCTATATCCCTCCTTCTCTCCTCTTATCTCCCTCCCTCTCTCCTCCTCTCTCTCTTCCTTCCTCTCTTTCCCTTTCTCTCCTACCTCCCTCCCATCCCCCATCTCTCTTCTCTCTCCCTCTCTCTCTTTTCCCTCCAATATAAAATGGAAGAGAAATTGAAAAATATGGTATTTGGCCCACTGTGTTAAATTTATATATGTAGGGAGAGAAGTGATTTTTCATTAGGGCCAACATTAGATTAATTAGATTACATTTTAAATGTTAAATATTAAACATTATTTTTACTTTTACGTTTACATGTTTATTGTTACCCGAGATAGGCAATGCATATTGTGTACTTTAATTTGGCCCATGGTATTTAGCTGAGGATTGACCTAAATAAAACCACTTTTTGAGTGTTCCTATATATAAATAGGATTATGGAGTAAATATAAAAAGACGTTTTATTTATTTACCATACCTATGGTTTATTTATATTCTATGTATTTACCATACCTCTTTTATAAATATGGTATTTGGTCCATGGTATTCAGCCCATGGTATTAAAGTGGTACATTTCTATACACTTGGACATATCAAAATTTTACATTAATTAAATTTAATAATATTAATATTATAATATAATAATGTGAATATTATAATTAATAATAATAATAGTATTAATATTAGGGTTAATAATGTTTTTTTGGCATGTATTAATAATAATTTGGCCCATGGTATTTAGCTTAGGATTCACTTAAATAAAACCACTTTTTGATGTTCGTAAATATAAATAGGATTATGGAGTAAATATAAAAAGACTTTTTATTTATTTACCATATATATGGTTTATTTATATTTTATTTATTTACCATACCTCTTTTATAAATATGGAATTTGACCCTTGGTATTCAACCCATGGTATTAAAGTGGTAAATATATCAAAATTTTACATTACTCACATGACATCTACACATCTATATACACTCCGACATATCAAAAGTTTACATTACACACATTACATCTACACATCTCTATATATTGGGCCCCACATATCAAAAGTTTACATTACAAAAATTACATCTACACATCTCTATATATTGGGCCCGACATATCAAAAGTTTACATTACACACGTTACATCTACACATCCCTATAAATTGGGCTGTAGAGCGCCTCTCAGCGCAATAAATGAATTGGGTTTTGTGATAACAAAGGTGAAAATTTCATAAAATCGGTGATAAGGCACAATGTTGTTTCAGCCCCCCTCTTAGTATTGTTCAAGGTTTCTAAAATTTCCTTACGCCTTAGAGTATGCTATTACTACACTGATTGGAGATATAGCATTATTTTGGACTAGAGTTTTTGACTTCCCAATTATTTTTGTACCTATATTTCAACTGTTATAACCAAGAAATTCTATCAATGATCATAAATATCGATTCTACATTAAGTACACTAAGTATTTAATTTTTGGGTTTCTACTCTATATTGGTTTACTTCATCCTGGCTCCGCACATTACTTTCCAAAGCATGTACTCAAAGATTCTTTCCATATTGTTGAGTCTTGTCCTTAAATAACATCTATCTACTTATAAAATATGTAGATTTCATTACTTAATTCTCTTTTATATTATCATCTAATTGTTAAAATAGTACACATGAGTACTTTATATATATATATATATATATATATATATATATATATGAAACTAGCTCTTAAGGAAATTTTTTTCATTTTATAATTAGTTATCACATGCAATTGGGTACTGATTTGTGATTTCCATACTAATCATTAGGTTTTGTATATTCTATAAAAGAATAGATCCCTATACAATTATACATTTCATAATCACCTTAGATCAACATCCTCGTGTAGATGGTCTCATGAAATTTCACCCATTTACACAAGTATCTTTCCATTTATGTTCATTGCAACCTTTCATGTAATTCTAATCCTTTCTATGTCATATATATTTTTTAATCCATGTTTCCATCCCAATTCATTGTTACACGAAATCATAAATATGTGATATTCACTACTTCTACCTCTATATCCATAGTGTATATCCACATACCAATGCAATGTTTATGCCAAGATTTAGACATTTTTAACTCTAAATCTTAAACTAATCAACATGTGCTATCTTTTGTTTCATGATCAGTATTGGAAACATTTAGGAATTGAGTTTAGATATATTTAACACATGCATATTACCATATATTTTTAATAATTTCCTGCGATTAAACAATTACCTACTACCTATGAAAATAATGCTTCTCTTAAAACAAAAAAAAACTACTTAACACGCGCATGCATCTATGCATTCTGATGTAATCATATCATTTTCAGTACACATTAAACATATTTCTCTTCATTCCAAATTTTTAATTTAACATTTACATGCTAATAGTTGTGTTGTACAAGGTTAAAATTCATTTCCTAAATACACCTATATATGCTCTCCTTCACCAAGATATGTAGCAGATGCTTCTACCATTTCCAAGTTCTTTGCTTCTTAACTCTTTGTAGCACACAGAGTAACGTTATTAAATTTCAGCTATGGGTTAGCCTAGAGGAATCAATTTTTAAGCTACAACACTAATGCCACATGTAATGTACCTCAAAATCCGCAAAAAAGACCCTACTATTTTTTTTTTTATTCCAAATGTTTTTTCCACCATCGGTGATACAAATTTCTATAATAAAAGTTGACCAAATAAACGTATTTACACGTAATGTTAGTACGCTTGAGTAATTTATGTCCTTACATTGTCTCTCTCTCCTACTATAGTTCAAGCCTTCTCATAAATTGTTTCCATAAGTATTCGACAATTATTTCAGCTCCATGATTCAAACTTCCAATTAATTTGGTACATAGTTGACTGAATTGTTATGTTTTAACTCTTACACACCTTGGTTGCCCCAATACAAGAATAATTAATACTTGATTTGTTTTCGAAAATGTTCTTTTTGTTTCATATGAGTTTATACATATTTTTCTTTGCCATATATATGATGGGTGATTCCACCCATTTCCCCTATTATGAATTTGAAACTAGATTACTTGATCCTTTGAATGAAAACTTTATGATATGAAAACTTAACATAATAGTAATATGCAATCTTTGCATACAGTTGCATTCCTTCCTCAACTCATAAAATTGATGTGAAAATGGATTAACTATTAACTCTAACTATTGTTGTAACTGGCTATATGTGAGGTGGCCCATGGTCTCACCACATTGACCTATTACATTGGTCTAGCCGAAAGTGAGCCCATGACATCACATGACAGGGGTGGGGAATGGTAACGAATAGTCCAAATTTTTCCTCATGAATCAATGGTGATCCCTACTTAGGGTTTTTCATTTGGTGAAATCAACTATCCACAATTAATTTTCTCTTTTTCCCTCTTGACATAGATATACTTTCTTTCAGCTTCGCTCTAGGAGTTTCAATCTGTCCACAACCAACCCATGTATTATAGTTGGTGTGGCTCTATTTTATTTCCATTCAAACAACATTTCTCTTTTTATAAATTTCACTCTTAACACCAAGTGGTTATACTAGTAAGTAATAGTGTGTGGGGTCAAATATTATTCTTGGATATTTCTTCTTTTCCCTTCTGTATTTGGTTTTGGGTTTAACCAATGACATTTCTTGTGATATGTAGGTTAAGAAGTAATTAATTCCTGATTATTAATTCAAAGACTCTCCCAACCTCCATTACTATGACATTGCCCTACTAATGCTAGGTTTTTTTTTATAGTCTAGTTTATGGGCCTTGCTTGAATTCCCTCTGATTCAAGTAAATCATTTATTCCCCATCACATACATATAATTTCCAAACTATTGTTTCAAGTGTTTTTCAAAAAATTTATTTTGTGCCCATGTGCTATGTAAAGAATAGTGTTTCCTATGGACCTCCTCTTGGCGAAGGTTTACTAGCTTAAGGTAATTTTCCCTTTCTATCCTGGTGGTACTCCTTGGATAAAGCCCTCAAATTTCATTATTATGTTTTCATTCATATTTGGTCGGTTTATATCCTAGTTTTTATTTTAGGCCATGGTACATCATAGTTGAACTTGTAGGTTGCTTATGACTAGGCTTTGCTCATTATTTCTCATGGCCCAAGACTTTAGCAATGCCATGAATAAAACTACATGAATAACCCTCTTAATAGGGTTCACACTTGTTCAATGGTTTTACGCCGTTAATATTTTTTTTTCCATAATTTTCCATGGATACCCATTGTAATTTTATGCACATGCACTCGACAATATTACTCTCTTCATTTTACTATTGGTATGAGTTCACATGAATTTGAATGAATATATGCTCTACCGATCTAGAGGTAGACTGGATGGCACCTGGAGCATCACTTTTCAGGTATAACAACAATTATCCCCTACCTCTATTTTTTTTGAAAATTTATTATATTTACTGGATAATGTTATAATTCTTATATTATGTCAATATAGGCTTGTTTTTTCTATCGCAAGGGTGCTAGCAAACCATGGCATAATATTTGTTATATGCATTGTGAGTCCCCTGATCCCTTATTGGATTTTTCTCTTATAGGTAAAATGCCTCTTGCGCTCTCTAGTCTGCTTGTGTGGTACTTTTAATTTATTGCTCACCTCCCTAAAAAATTTCTGGTACTACATTTTAATGCACTTGTAGAAATATTAGATTCTCTCTAATGGGTTTATTCAGGAAGATATATTTGGACATATTTACCCATGATTAAATATTAAATTGTTGACTGTCATCACTCAAAACTTTATTCCACTTTTTGTTGTGATATGCTAGTTTGACCTCACTATTTGTAATTATTAGTTTTCAGATGATGTTTTGTTTAACTGGGTTAACCCACTTCCAATTGACACTATCAACCCACCCTATTTGAATATACTAGATAAATAATTTATTTTTTTAATATATATTATGATTATTTTTTTTTTTATCTTGACTCATGTGTAATCGTATTCTTACAACAATTTCCTAGCTAGCACACATTATTTCTTATTACGTAAAATCCTTTTGATAAGACGTGTGTATATAGTATCTAAATTTTGATATCTCGCTAATATATATATATATATAATTTAAGAAATATATATATATATATATATATATATATATATATATAATTAATTTAAGAAATATTTAAGTATCAAGCATTAAATTGTTGATTTTCTATACTAACAAACAAAATTCAAGTATTGCTAGACTTACAATCATTTCATCCTCTCAGAGATAATAATGACTGCCCAAATACCTATGGCGTTTGTCATTATAAAATTGGTCTTATGTTCCATTTATAGCTCAAGTATAGAATGATTGTTATACCACAATTTACAAAAGCATTAGTGATTGACCTTTCTCTCCATACGTAGTCAAAATCCATAATAAGGGTGTGATCCATATGCGAGAAGGAAATACGTTGAAGAGAGCTAAAAAGATGGTATTTCGTACTAGTACTATATAACTAAGATTTGATTTTAATCACTATATGACCACTCACATGCAACTGGTTTATCATAGTTTCATTTGTACTACTACTGAACATATGCATATGATTTTAAAACTTGATAATAACATACAAATTCAGTCATCAAATATATCAATCGACATGCATCCATGGCTCTATCCATGTATGTTTCGTTATATAACATACATACATCAATGGTACATATCACCTACTTCTCCTGTAATCATTCCGTGGTTAGTACTATAAAAAAATCTAATTAATTCTACTTTTCAACAAACATAGCATAAAATTCAACATATACTTCCAACTGATCTAATGCAATTTAGATACAAAATAACTTATCTCCCCAACTATAATTAATTTCTTTGAGAATTATATGGGGAAAGGCTCATTCCTCCTCACCAACGAGTTGTGATACTAGCAACTCCCCCCGAGCACAGGATCCTTGCTTCCCTATTGGTTTCTCCATGACAAAATTTCTCCAAGGTGTTTCCTCTTAATGGTATTTATTCATTCTCTTCCTAGAAGGTTTTTAGCAATGCTTTTCTTTTGATGTTTGCCCAATCTTTTTCCTAGGCTTTTCCTTTTTTAAAATATAGGAAAGATGTCTTATTTTTAGTTAACCTAGTGTTTCTCTCCATTTAAGTTTATTTAAATATTTTTCCTTCACAGGAATGCCTCTCTCCCACTATTCCTATGTTTATAATTTTACCCAAATTATAATTTATCTCTAGCTAAGCTTATCTTCCGACACAACATAATATTTCTCTCCCATTATGTTAATGTTTCCTTTGTTGCAATCCTTCTCCTAGTAATTATAGCAAAATTTGGGAAGTTCCACCATTTAGACTTAACCACTTAACAAATTTTTGAAGCAAAAGGAAGGCCACATCACTCACATGCCATTTCCAATAATATTCCCAAAAGGAATAAAATATTTATTCATCATCAAAATATTTACATAAATACATTAAATTAAGTCATGGCCCCACGACCAAACATTCAAACAAAATTTACAATTAAATAAAGAATAACCATGTCTATAAAAGAAACTACACCAAAGGTATCACAAAAATACACAAGAATAAATAAGGACATATCTCGTGATCTAAATAAAAGTGTTGTAATGAGTTTGAAGCATGCAATTGTCTATAATCAAATTGATATAGCTTGTGTTCTGGGAGAATTAAGTAGATACATGAAAACACTTGGAAAAGAGAATTGGTACAGTGTGAGAAGATCAATTGATTATGTGATATACTACCATGAGGGACTTGAGAATGGTAATGAAGAAATTTTGCAAGGATTAATCGATTCTAACTTGGTTAGAAATTTAGAAGAATGAAGGTCGACTAGGAGATATGTGTTAAAACATGTTTTAGAAATCTATTAGATGGATGAATAAGAGATAGTAAGTCGTGGCATTATCAGGCATGGAGGATAAATACCTGGTAGCCACTAATGCAGGTAAGGAAGTATTCTAGTTTCATAAACTTTACTCAAGGACAAATATATTGATATATGGTACCATTTCACTAGAAACCTGGTGGAAAATAAGAAGTTGTTGGAAAAATTATACAAGGTAAAGAATGTTCCATATTCTCTAAGAAAGTTGGTGAGCACTAGTAAATTATGTTGGTATGGATATGACTTAGGCCTATGAACCCCAGTTCACTAAAAGCATAGGAGTGACAATTCTTACAAAGAAGACAAGAATTCAAATAATTTGGAAGCATTGTACTATTTCAAGGTAATTTTAGTTGACTAGAGTTCAATTAGTCGATGGTATAGTAGGAAAAAATTAGTTGAGAACAAGAAGTTGATGGTAAGGATTTTCAGTAGATGGTCTAGCCTAATAGCAGTTCTCTCAGTCAAAGCTAATGGGTAGTCGAGAAATCAACAAAAGATGATATTCGACTTGAAGAGTGGAAGGGATCACAACCAGCAATAAGTGGATAATTGACATAGACTAGAGGCCAATTGGTATTCTAAAATGGAAATGACTAAATTCGATAAATGGTTATGAATTTTAAACATGAAATTAAACAATAACATTTAGCCAACTATACTTGTTTGAGATGCTACAAATTAAGGATTTTATATGTCTTTAAATAGAGCATGATGTAAGGTTGAAGGAGATGATGAGATAATCATGATTCATGATTAGAAAGAATGAAATGAAATATGAATGTAATAATATTAATTGTGAACTATGGTTGATATTAATTGTAACTTGTTGTAATTTTTACTTTAAAACATAAGAGTGGTGGAGCTTGAAGGATAGTTAGTTTTCTTTGTTAAGGGTTTATAGAAAAAAAGTCACTGTAATACTTATAATGGGTCATTGTTTATTTTCTAATATTTAAATGCATTTATTATGTTTAAATTTTTATGGTAATTGAATTTTTATTTGGACCTTTTGTACTTGAAATGTAAATAGGATGCCTTATGCCCAATAATGAGTGGAAAACATGTTCTTTTTTAAATAAAAGTGGAAAACCAAAAAAAGTGAAAGAAAACAAGGAAAAAATAGAGAGAGACACATAGTGAATGTCACCTCATGAAGAAGGGCACTTGATAAAGAAGTGGTAAATGTGTTATAATTTAGTATATTTTATAAAGGGAAAAATGAAAAAGGGATACAAAGGTTTGAGTTTAATATCATTTCTCGATTTCAACAAAAAATATTTGACAATTAAAAGATCTTGATCATGCACCTAATTTTTATTGATAAAAGAAGTGTTATATAATTTGAAATATGTAGGACATGCATATTAGTGTAATTATATATATAAATTTTGAATGTTTACTAAAATGAAATAAGGTTGAGTATGATAATTTGATTGAGAATCATTATAAATCCATCTTCTTTCATTTCAAAATATTTAATGGTTAGAATTAAGACACATATAGATTGTTGAGAGTTCCTTTATCCCACAGTGAAGGGAGTATTATATGCCAATTTTGGGGCTTCCAAATTAGTTTACTGTTATCGTTTATTATATTATTTTGTTATTATAGTTATAAATAATGTTTTTTTTTAAATAAATTTTCTAAGATATCTCTTCCCATCGCATCCTTGGGCTCAATGGAGATATTATGCAAGACATAAATATGTTAGGCATAATATATTCCCCACCACTACCTAAGGTGTTGGGGTAGGACGAGACAATATACAAGAAATTGTCACACCACCCTAGCCCTTATTTAATTTTACTAAACATAGAAAATTACTTACTTATATATATATATATATATATATATATATATATATATATATATATATAATTATTTGTTGTAATTTGTTCTCTCCTAGGTGATTGAAATTAATTTAAAATTTAAATATAGATTGTTAAGGTTGTTTCTTTATCTCACAAATAATGGGTCTTATATATAAATTTAAGTCCTTCAAATTAGATAATTGTGATGTAGAGATATTATTTTATTTTTAAAATTATAAGTAATATATTTTCTTGTTTTAATGTTTCCTTAAAACAAAATAATTTTACATAAAAGTAGTTATGTATGCTAGAAAAGTTATGAGATACTTGAAATTGGAAGCATTGTATATGACCAAATATTTAGCCAACAAAATTCATTCGAATATGCAACTATGCAACCTTCAGATGAAGGAGGATACTAAAATCCAGAATACTTAAATTCTTTTAATACACTTATTTGCAAATTGTCAGATATGGAAGTTAAATTTCATGAAGAACATAAAGTTATCACCTTGTTGAGACTTGGCACCACTTTGTGACATTTATCAGTTTGAGCACAACCGAATATTTGGAATTTGATTTAGTTGTGGGAGATTTGTTATCTAAAGAAGTACAAAGGAATTCCAACATTGAAACTTACCCACCGTAAGCCATGGTAGCGAAAGTTCGATCAAAGGAAAGAGGGGAGAAAGTAAGGAGTTCTTCTAGGTAAAAATAAAAATGCAAGAAGTGTAAAGACAAATGCTGGTACTGCAAAAAAATGGGGCACCTCAAGAAATATTGTTGGAAAATAAAGGAGTTCATTGAAAACCAAAAGAAGGAAATATAGTTGATTCAGGTATAATTGATGAAGTTTTATCTGTTGAATTAGGTATGGTAGATGAAGATTTACCTATTTGCAATGTCTCTCAGAATTATGAAAATTGGTTGTTAGAATTAGGTGCTTCTCATCACATGAGTCCACACAGATATTGGTTTACTTCATATGAAGTTGCGAATGGTAGTTTTTTGTTTATGGGTAATAATGTATCTTGTCAAACTCTTGGGATGGGAAATGTCAAAACTAAAATGTATGATGGTACAGTTATAACATTAACTGATGTTATACATGTACCTGAGGTGACAAAAAATTTATTTCCTTGGGAGTATTGGACTCGGAAGGTTACAAGTTTACAGGTAAAAATTGAGTGTTGAAAGTTTCGAAAGGTGCTCTAGTTGTTATGAAGGAATAGAAGATCAAAAAACTATACAGACTCAAAGGAAGTACTCAGGTCAGTGAGGCAACAGATGTATCTCAGAAGGTAGAAAAAGGTACTCACCTATGGCATCAACAGCTGAGTCACATGAGCGAGAAGGGTCTTCAAGTACTGATGAATCATCAGTTGCTTCCTGATTTGAGATCCTTGAGGTTGGATTTTTGTAAACATTGTGTGTATGGAAAAAAATGTTTACATAAATTTTAAACTAGAATTCATAATAATAAAGAAATTTTGGACTATATTCATTATGATCTTTGGGTACCATCTCTTATTGTATCTTATGGAGGTGCATTACACTTCTTAACATTCATTTATTATTTCTCCAATAAATTTTGGGTCTATATGTTAAAAACACAAGCTGATGTATTTAATGTTTTTAAACAATTTAAAACTATGTTGGAAAAGAAAACAGGCTAATCAATTAAATTTTCAAGAACTGAAAATGGCGATGAATTTACTTCCTTAGAATTTGAACAATATTGTAAGGATGAATGGAATTTTAGATATAAAAATACTATCTATCCTTATCAGAAAAATGGCGTTGTTGAATGTATGAATCATACTCTTATGGAAAGAGCTAGAAGCATGATCAATAATGCTAACCTGTAGAAGGAGTTGTGGGCAGAAGCAGTAACTATTGTTTGTTATTTGGTAAGCAAATCACCTTTTGTTTTTATTAATTCTAAAATTCCTGAAGAAGTTTACTAGCATCAATCTTGTTATTATTCAAATTTAATGATTTCTGGTTGTGATGCCTATGCTCTTATTCCAAAGATTCAGTGTTCAAAGTTAGACCGAAAATAAAAAAGTTATATCTTTTTTAGGTTTAATTATGCAGTGAAAGGGTACAGGTTGTGGGATCCTTCTTCACGTAAGAAAGTCATTAGTAGAGATGTAACATTTGATGAATGTTCTCTTCTAAAATCATATGTTGTAAAAGTTGAATTGGAACATGTATCGCCAAAGCAACAAATTCAATTGGAGGCTAAATCTTTTCCAAAAAGTTGAAAGGAAAGAGAGACTTCTGAAGAAAAAAGTGAAGAAGATGCAAAGGAAACTGTATAAGTTCCAAAACCAGTTCAACAATCAGTCATTCTAATAAGGTCTACAATGGAAAGAAGAATGCTGAAAAGGTAAGAATATTTTTCTTCGTCTATTGCATTTATTATTGAATATGTGGAACCTTCTTGTTATCTAGAAGCAGTGGATTACGTAGATAGAAAAAAATGGAAAATGGCTATGGACAAAGAAATGGATTCTTTAGTCAAGAGGAAAACGTAGGACCTTGTACAATTTCTTGAAGGGAGAATTTTTTTCAGATGCAAATTGGTCTTCAAATTGAAGCGAAATGTTGATGGAAGTCTTGAAAGGTATAAGGTGAGACTAGTACCAAAAGGATATTCTCAAGTTGAACATATTGATTTTCATGAGATTTTTTCACCAGACGTAAAACTTGTTTCTATTCCTACTATGTTAGTACTAACTACATTACTTGAACTTGAGTTAGAACAGTTAGATGTTAAAAAAAAAATCATGGTTATTTGCATGAAGAGATTTATATGGAACAACCAGAAGTTTTTTTACAAGGTGAGAATAGAATATTAGTTTGTAAGCTTAGGAAATCATTGTATGGCTTGATGCAGTGGTACAAGAATTTTGACTCCTTCTTTGTCAGCCAGAACTATACTAGAAGTGAGTATGATCATTGTGTACAATTTAAGAGTTTCAATAGCATATTAACTATCTTAGTCTTGTATTTTGACGATATGCGTATTGCAAGTAATATCATGGAAGAGATAAACATGCTAAAGTCTCAACTCTCTAGGATGTTTGATATGAAGGATCTTGGAGAGGTAAAACACATCTTATACATGGAGATACATAGAGACATGAAAAGGGTAATCTTTGGTTCTCATAGCAGAATTATGTCGATAAAGTACTTGAAAATTTCGCTATGAACAATGTGAAACCTGCTAATGTTCCATTAGCATCCCATTTTAAGCTTTCTTGAGTTTTGATTCCTAGAACTGATGAATAAAACAATTATATATCTCGTGTACCATATGAAAATGGGGTAGGAAACTTAATTTATGCCATGGTATCTATAAGACCTGAAATTTCACATGCAGTTAGAGTTGTTAGTAGTTTCATGGAAAACCCAGGAGATGAACATTGTTGAGCAATGAAATGGGTGCTTCGGTATTTGAGAGGCAAAAGTGACCATTGCATAAACTATAACAGCCCCTTCCCAAGTCCACCCAAGTAATCATCCAACTTGGATAAACATGCGATGAGAGGCTACTATAATGATATTCAATCTCTTGTGTGACCTTAAGGAAGTGGAACTGATGGAAAACACAACCTACATACCGTACAACAACCATAACACCCCAAGGAGGTAACCCAACCACTCAAGCCTCTTACCTCTCGGTCATACTGAATTTTTGACCCCCTTTGTGCCATAGTCTAAGGCATATTACTACATTTCATGGGCTAGAAAGATATGTTGAGGCATAACACTGCATTCCAACGGCTAGGGCCTCAAATGCTTAGTTTTGTGCCTACTGCTTCAGGATTTGAGCCACCTTTTCAGGCCCAGAGCCTAGGTCACTACCCAGAACTTCATGAAAAATTAATGAATGTTAAATAACAATAGGGAAATGATATGGAATAAATCACATCAAGAAGAACTCATCTTGACCCCTCCTAGCCATGATAAATATTTTTTCAAACATGTCACAAAAATTGAATCTGCAAGTGTAAACAACATATTTAAACATAGATGTATCATACTTATTTGAGAATTTATAAGAAGCTTTGCTCCCTTACATCATTAGCTTCAATAGAATCTATTTCACCATAGATACATTGTTCATTCATTTACAAGTAAAAACATGGAGAGAGCCACACATCATCACTGATAAAATACATGCTTATAACCAACACAATAACCACAAAAATAAAATGGATAGAACAAAAATAAATTCCACATAGGAACCAATACATTTGGATACCAAATACAAAAGGAATGAGCTCTACATTACTGAATGTAAAAACCAACTAGAGATGGGACTTCCATGTTCCACCCAACCATATATTGGTTAAACTGAATCTCTCTTCAGCCATTCACCCCCGTGCCATATTCCAAGCAAGAATGTGTTACTCAAATCGAAAGAACCAACAAGATCATCCCGAGGCTAAACCACCTCACCCTCATCAATAGAAATCAATGTTTATGACGATCCTTCCTAAATCACTCGTCCAACAAAATAAAAATGTCATAACCAACTTTACCATGATATACACCCAATAATTAGGTCAACACAAGCACATATATCATATGATTCTCTTTGCTTAAACCATGAGGAATTTTCATGTCTCCTAGTCTCTCAGGCTTTCGCGCAACCCTTAGTCCGAATCAGGGGTCACTAGGCCCTAAACCAAGACATAATCTCCAGTTTTTACCATATATCCCAAAACAAATACTCCTAGGCCCGAATGGAGATCAAACCACCTCTCAGGATTTACCATAATCCAAACCTGGATTACTAGGCCCTAGACCGAGGCAACACATGGACTGGTTCCATAATCATTTGGAGATCCACCTCACTCAACTTCAAATCCATCTAGAAATCTAGCTAAAACAAACATTATAACTCCACAACACCATGGCTATTCGTAAATGGAAAGGCTAGTTTGAATACACTGCAAAACCTAGAAAACACCCATGCCAAGATAGAAAAGAACCACATGCAATATAATGCATTCCAAATATATCAAGGAAATCATACATGAAAATCAGTACCTACAAAGAATCTTGTTGTAGCTGTTTGATTCCTTATCCTCTTTGATTGCTTCCTTCTTCTTCTTTCTCCAATGCCAAAGTGCTCCAAGAAGCTCTAAGTGTACAAGAGAGAGAGAGAGAGAGAGAGAGAGAGAGAGAGAGCGAGAGAGAGAGAGAGAGAGAGAGAGAGAGAGAGTATTGAGAGAGCTCCTAAAGATGCATTGATAAAAGGTAGAAAAAACTTACCAATTGATCCTTAGAAAGCCTTTTTATTAATAAGGCCTCTATTTTCTTCATTTTCCATTATATCCTTCATTTTCCTCGACACATGTGTACTGCGACATTTCACCTCCCTTTTCTCCTAATTTTCATTATTTTCATAAATAAAATTCGAATTAATGCCTCATGCCTTTCCAAAGCCTTTTCCATTTCCTTTTCCAAATTCATTAGCCATAATAAATCGAAGTGACAACCCACTAGGATTTTTTTTCCACCATTAATCTTGGAATACGTGTCCCATCATGATGCAGGAGCATCTAACCCCCTCCTTAATCAAAGAAGAATCCAAAGCGAAGCGAAGAGTACGTGGATCAGAGGAGCTGAATCGAAGGAGAAAATAGGGAAAATTCACTTTAAAACAGATTTAAAGCGGAAAAGATGTGATTGTTGCATTGAGATGAGCATGAATTGAGATCCTTACGAGATCTTAGGGATTCATTGGAATAGTTAATTACGTGTAGGAGGAGATTTCAGATCTTTTGTGATCCATGCTATTTCAAACCTTATATATGTAATGAGATAGAGATCAAAAGAGTGGGAGAGATATATATCTAGAGAATAGTAGATAGGAATGGTGTGAGCAGGATGTAACCGAGAGTGAGCTTGTTCTAAGGCTGCAATGCCTTAGATTTACGTGATTTTTGTATATAATCAAAATAAAATATTCTGTTGATTTCCTGCGTGTCGAGCTATGGATTTTGTAGTTTAAATCAATGAGTTAATTTCTGTGTGCGAGTTTTTTGATCGACATCGATCACTTACAGGATTGATGGCGATCTGAATTATCGTGTAACTACTATATATGTTGATCGATTATAACTATGTGTGTGTAATGCGGTTTGGGTAATGTTGACTTGCCATAGTAGAATATCGCATCGGAACCAAGAGACAATCCATATTACAATAGAAATGGATGCGATTAAATATAAGTCAGTTTCGATGTGAATCAGGTCCGAGAGTTGAATCGGCGATAATCAAGTGACACATAACTCGGCGATTAGCGATTCTGATTGGATCGCAATCGGAATTCCGGAGATACGAAATGCAGAAGCGGCATTACAAACGCCGATTGGTGAATTCCAGTGGTAATCGCATCAGAATTGGTAAGATTTCTGACGGTTATGATCTTTGCGATCTCCGACTTCCGACTGATCGAATCGGAGCAGCAGAGAATGTATCAAATCAGAGTTGGTTGAATCAGCGGACCCGCCGATATCCACAGAGGCGGGTGTAATATGTTTTGAGATCTGTATATGTGAATGACAACACAATTTATATAATACTCCCATGTATTTATATAATGTTTGGTCATGGGGTCTTAGCACATATTTTGTAATTGTGCAGTGGTTATTTAAAAGGCGCCCAACGCTATTTTTAAGTGATTAAAGGGATGGATCTAATTTTAATGAAGATCCGCGTTAATAAAATTAAAAGGTTTTAAGCTAAAACGCTTCCGATAAGACTTAGTGGGCCATAACCCACAGGCCCATGATCGAAATGTTTACATGAAAAGGGATTTTGGGCTTACCCCAAGATCTCTTTGCGTCAAGTGGTATCAGAGTAGGGAAAGGATTTCCTGCGAGAAGAAAGAAGAATGCAAGCAGAAGGGGAAAGAGGTACAGTTTTGTTAAACCTGGAGATTTTATGGTCTTACCGTTGTACAGATGGCGGCAGTGAAGGGTGAGAAGATTTGCAGCAACCTAGAGCAATGTGTGCTCAATTGGTTCCAGAGGAGAGAACCAGAAGGATGCCAAAATATCGAGTGCGGAGGGCTTGGTGAGGTATCTTGTAACAGAGGAGACTGTTACTACAGAGGTTGGTTGCAGCTCACAGAAGATCATGAAGGCAGTTCCACTGAAGAGATGCAGTGGGTAGAATTTCTAAGGACAAGGAGAAGCATATGACCAGGAGGTCATAAAAAATTTTCTACCTCGGGAGTCTGATGCAGGAGCATCTAACCCCCTCCTTAATCAAAGAAGAATCCAAAGCGAAGCGAAGAGTACGTGGATCAGAGGAGCTGAATCGAAGGAGAAAATAGGGAAAATTCGCTTTAAAACAGATTTAAAGCGGAAAATATGTGATCGTTGCATTGAGATGAGCATAAATCGAGATCCTTAAGAGATCTTAGGGATTCATTGGAATAGTTAATTATGTGTAGGAGGAGATTTCGGATCTGTTGTGATCCATGCTATTTCAAACCTTATATATGTAATGAGACAGAGATCAAAAGAGTGGGAGAGATATATATCTAGAGAATAGTAGATAGGAATGGTGTGAGTAGGATGTAACCGAGAGTGAGCTTGTTCTAAGGCTGCAATGCCTTAGATTTAAGCGATTTTTGTATATAATCAAAATAAAATATTCTGTTGATTTCCTACGTGTCGAGCTATGGATTTTGTAGTTTAAATCTATGAGTTAATTTATGTGTGTGAGTTTTTTGATCGACATCGATCACTTACAGGATCGATGGCGATCTGAATTATCGTGTAACTATTATATATGTTGATCGATTATAACTATGTGTGTGTAATGCGGTTTGGGTACTGTTGACTTGCCACAGTAGAATATCGCATCGGAACCAAGAGGAAATCCATATTACAAAAGAAATGGATGCGATTAAATATAAGTCGGTTTCGATGTGAATCATGTCCGAGAGTTGAATCGGCGATAATCAAGTGACACATAACTCGGAGATTAGCGATTCTGATTGGATCGCAATCGGAATTCTGGAGAGACAAAATGCAGAAGCGGCATTACAAACGCCGATTGGTGACTTCCGGTGGTAATCGCATCAGAATTGGTAAGGTTGCTGACGGTTATGATCTTTGCGATCTCCAAATTCCAACTGACCGGATCGGAGCAGCGGAGAATGTATCGAATCGGAGTTGGTTGAATCGGCGGACCATCCGATATCCACAGAGGCAGGTGTAATATGTTTTGAGATCTGTATATGTGGACGACAACACAATTTATATAATACTCCCGTGTATTTATATAATGTTTGGTCATGGGGTCTTAGCACATATTTTGTAATTGTGCAGTGGTTATTTAAACGGCGCCCAACGTTGTTTTTAAGTGATTAAAGGGATGGCTTGAATTTTAATGAAGATCCGCGTTAATAAAATTAAAAGGTTTTAAGCTAAAACGCTTCCGATAAGACTTAGTGGGCCATAACCCACAGGCCCAGGATCAAAATGTTTGCATGAAAAGGGATTTTGGGCTTACCCCAAGATCTCTTTGCATCACATCACCATGGTATTATATATTTTTACATGTATTTTTAACTAGGGCTGTTACAAAACCCTCCCCCTTGCGGGAACACTGTCCTCGCTCTTAAATGACACCTATAACCAAAAAAACGAAACATATTGCTTATGGGGATTTATAACATAACTTGTTACAGTATTTAAAATGGCCACTACTGAAACATGACAAACATATTGTTTACTGGAGATTTCTAACACATCTCATTACGCTATTTACAATTAAAAACACATATACTCGCAGACATTCGCTTCAACCAGAAAATAACCATGCTATCTATGGAGCTTTATAAATTAGTATCAATACAATATTTATAATAATATACACATATGAACATTTTCTCAACCAAAAAATAGAAGGATATGATGCCCATATCAGCAACAAGGGAATGAAGAGGCTCACACCTCCACTCTCAAATTAATACTAGGATTCACCTCCTTCCCAGGAATTCTAGAATCCGCTACCAAAGTCAAATCTACAGCCAATTTATAGTGCCAAAATCCTACGCTATTGTACCCTCAGCGAACAATTATTGGCTCATTTTTCTAAGGCACCTCCAAATATGCATCTAATTCCATCTGGAAATGATAATGACCAAAAAAAATCCATCCTCGACCTTCCCTTCTCTGCTACAAAGTCCCTCAAGAAATCCAGTCACCCCCTTACATGCAGTCACACGACTTCCAAGTTCCATTAGAACTCCCATCTCGAGCAATCCACCCCTTGGCAAGGATTCCTCGCATCGAAATATATAAAAACCAAGGCATATCCATGCCTCAAAACCACCATATCAATCATAGAATTATCATGGAAATCAACGGACACTATTGGGCACCAATGTCTCACAATGGTCCTACTCGTGAAGTGATTTACCAACATATTGTTGTATTTTCCAAATCCTTTTTTTGATGCTTCTAGTTCTTGTAGTTGGTTTCAACCATCCAACTGGGAATTTCCATGCTTCTTATATCAAGCAAATAACTTCCATTAGATTCAAAATAAATTAAAATAATTTCACAACATACTTGATTTGTAGCTTGTCAATAAGTTACAATTGCAATTATATTCACTTCCTATCACAACAAGTCAAACCAGTTGTTTGATAAAATCATTAGGTATAACCACATCACATATGGTTAGCTCAAAACACAACCATCATAAATTGAAATCATGAATTGCATGAAATCACCATAAACCGTAATCATATGTCACATGTAGCCATAAGTCAGAATCATAGATCATATGCATTATATAAAGGAAATAAAATATTGATACTTATCCTTCATTGGTCCTTACTTCTTCCTTTATTCTTTTATACACACATCAAATTTGTTGCCACACTTGACAAGCATCGGTTCCTTCTTTTCAACTATATACACATACACATAATGCACACCACAAAATACATGCACCGACACTGGAATACGACACATGCACCTACACCCTAGTGTACATTACAATACAATACATATGCCTACACTAGCATACAACACATACACCTACACCCGGTGTACAATACAACACAATACATTCACCTACACTGGCATACAACACATACACCTACACCTGGTGTAAAATTCAACCCAATACATATGCCTACACTGACATACAAAAAACACACCCACACCCGAAGTACAATACAACACAATATATATGCATACATATACATACACAAAGTACAACAAAACTAATAGACATGTTGCCATATCACGAATACACGATACACATTAACAATACCACATGCTCAAAGAACAACATGTACAACATGCACACAATTCTCCATGTACAACAATACCACATATACCCTGGTACACAAGACCACTTTCATAATGTGTGCACAACATCACATGTACATGGCACCACCTACACCATATGTACACAATGGCATTGGTACACTACACTAAATGTACAATGTGTACACACTACCACATGTACACAAAATCATATGCATGCCATGTACACGACACCACATGTACACAACGCCTCATGCACAACATGTACACAACACCACTTGTAAACAACACCATATGTACAACATGTACATATCACAACACGCAGAGTGCACCATATGTAGAATCATGCACACAACAACATATGTACATAGCACCATATTTACAACATTCACACCACACCATATGTACATATCACTTCATAAACAACATGTTCATAGCAATATATATACACATCACAACATATCAACATGTAGATAGCAATGCATATGCAATATATACAAAACACCATATATATACAACAAGAATACAACATCATATGTACACAACACTACATATGTTACATGTACACATCACCATAGGTACAATCGTTGAATATACAACATATACATAACAGTAGTACCGCACATTCATATACCACATTATCTCTACCTAGAAACCTTGCTTCTAGTGTCTCTCTTTTATCCATGCTTATCCTAGCATGGCATGGATCACATTGTTTTCATTTTACTGATGTATCTCTCAGCATTACCTGTCCATAACATAAACATAGGAATAGTACAAGAATATAATATCAATCCATGTCTCCATGATACTGACCTTGTATATTTTTCATAGTTACTCTTCCCACTTGATTCCTCATAAGACCAAGAACCTCTTCATGCCATTCACCTGCATAAGAAATCATAGTTGAGCTCCAAAGATGCTTCTTTCTTCCACCACATTCCACTCCATTTCCTTTGTCCATTATTAATTACAGGCTGAAATGATCAATAGAATTAATTAGAATTGTTTTAAGAATGAATATCATGACTAACTTGCTATGTTTTTATGATTTTGTCATTGTAGTACTTTTTGAACTAGATCTAGCTACAGAATGCAGACATTCTGTAGCTAGTTTCCGATTCTGCAGTTGTCTTCATGTCTACGTAGGTTCCAGGTGTCATCTTGGAGAAAAACACATATGGGCGTATTCCACATCATTCCCTCATCATTTGTTGCTCTCCACGAAGTTTGAACGGAATTTTGTAGGCAATTATGTACGTGGGAACTCAAACTAGGAGAGAGACTCCTAATAGGACAAGGACAGTCCATATGTCCTTAATTCTATTACGTGACCACCATTAGAGTCCTAGTTTGATTTTTATTTTGAAAGACAATTATCCCTAAGTTATCTCAAAACAGTTATGTAAATTTTTTACAAATATGGCTTGGGAAACCGAGGGACAAGGTTAGATTTTGTGATTGATTGCTAGATTGAAGAAGTCCGAAAACACTCTGTCTTGAAGTAATTTCTCTCTAATGCAAGAAGTATCACTTTATTGAAAGCACTGAGTCAATCTTGAAGTAGATTTTGCGTGCTACTCTGGTGGTAGAGGGCCCCTGCCTCCTGAGCAACCTTGTTTATACGGTTTAGATAAGTATTTTAGTCTCGTTTTTTCATTTCTAGCTTAAGCACGTTCCTGAAGTTTATGTTTCATGCTTGTTTACATTGATCATCACAGCTAGACTTACTCTTATAATCTCTTCCAAAATATCATCACGATGAATAAGGCATAGCTGTGGTGTTGTAGGTTTTAGTTGCATTTTCTTTCGAATTTTATGATTTATGCTTGTTTACACTAAGTGTCACAGTCGGTCTTACTCCTACAAAATCTTCCAAAACATCATTAACAATGAATAAGAAACAGCTGTGGTATCTTAGATTTTAATTGTATTTGCTTTCAAATCTTATGTTTATGTTCAATTGCATTGAATAATACAGCCAGAATTATTTTTACAAACTCTTCCAAAATATCATTCACATTGAACAAGATGGGTTGTAGAATTCCAATAGACTAGCTGCATGTTAGTTTAGTCATAAAACTCCGGAGGATGATTTCATTTAGTTCATCTCTGTCACTACATTTCAAGTTTGATAATGGCATTTTGATTTAACTCTATTCATTGTACTTCAAGTAGATTAGTAGCACTCTAGTTTAGTCTTAGCTCACTGTATTAGCATTCCAGTTTAGTTGTTATCCATTGCATTTTAAATTGTATTAGTTGTTAAATTTAGATACCACGGTCTTAATTATTTACAAAAAATTCTTTTGTTCCAACCTCATATTAATACATAATCATCTAGACAGAAGCTAGTATCAGTCTAAGGTCTAGAGTATTTTGCAACCTTTTTACCATTTCACAAATAAGCCTTTTCTCAAGGACTATTATAAAAATAAACCTATAACTTTTGAGTGAGGCCTAGTGGTGCTAAATTGAGTTGCAGAACAGAATTAGAATTTAGTTTAGAGTAAAAATCTTATTGTGCTACAAATTTTCTTTTCCAAATATGTTCCAATAAACCTTTAATCATGGATGAGATGTTGTAACATTGTAAGTCGATTGTTTATTTAGGAGAACTTCATTCACTCTTAAGTTGTCCATTTCTCAAGCTCTTCCAACACATCTTTAATGAATGAATTGGATAAGTTCAAGCTCATGTTGTGATTTATTTCCTTGCAATGAAGTCATTATCAAGCTTTGCATTTGTTGTTTTCCAGCCATAGTTTAGGCTTTGTTCTATTTTAGTATTTGCATTTGTTGTTTTCCAGCCATAGTTTAGGCTTTGTTCTGTTTTAGTATTTGCATTTGTTGTTTTCCATCCATAGTTTAGGCCTTGTTCTGCTTTAATATAAGCAATAGCTTCTTTTCACCAACATTTAGTTCTTTCCCTTTTCAAACATAAAACCATAAAACCAAAAACATCAGAAAACACTAAACACAACGTAGTGAGAAACAAATACCTAGGCACATATAGTGCACTACACTTCAGCAGATTACTAGCCCTGGTTGACAATTAATGAAATCAATTTAGGAACACTAAGTTGAGCACAAAAATTTTGGCGCCGTTTCCGGGGAAGTGTAACTAGGTAGCCTTGTTTCTTAACTCCAAAAAACAATGATATTCATATAGAGAGAGACTCAAGGGGTAGATTCATAAGAAGCGGAAACAGAATTTTGATTCCTAGAACACCAGTTGTTTCATCAAGACCTAGAGCCAGCACACCTCTAACTCAGACCCATATTCAATCCTTTACTGATCCTAGACTTCTAGAAGACTTAAGATCAGATATTCCATTAGAAGGACCTTCCACTTCATCCACTGAACCTGTCTTAGAAGAAGATTCAAGGACCCCTGCTAGAGACACAAACTCTTCCACTTCCACAGAAGAATCAACTATGGCAGAAGAAAGGGGAGGAGGAGTCTTTAAAGGAGAACACACATTATTTGGAGGGGGTATAGGTAGAGGTAGAGGTGTAGAAGGAGGTAGAGGAAGTGGTAGAAGAGAAATGGGAAGCTATTTTGGGTTTCCAATAGTAGACGAAGAAACCAATACAGCTATGAAAAACATTTCACCCTCTGTCCTTCCAAATTTCTATGGACTTAAAACTGAAGATCCTGAAACCTTCCTATTTGAATTTGAAGTCCTATGTAGAACTTATGACTACTTACAAGATGCTCAAAATCTTAAACTATTTCCTTCAACATTGAAAGGAGCAGCATTGAAGTGGTTTATGAGTTTGATCAACAGTTCTATTAGGACATGGGAAGATATGAAACAAGCATTTCTAGAAAGGTATTTGGATTATTGTATGCCAGTCAATCATAAGGAGGAAGTTTTCAAGATGATACAAAAAGAGGATGAAAACCTGGAAGATTTGTTGGAAAGATTTCATTACAACATCAAAAGAGCAAAAATGGAGAACTTAGATCAAGACACCTTAAAAGCTCTCTTGTTGAAGACAATTACGGATGAATGGTTGGATATCCTTAACATGATGGGAAAAGGGGATATATCTCAGCTCACATTACCTGAAATATCTGAGTTATGTATCAACCTTTCAAGAGGGAAATCTAAAACTGTGAAAGGACCAAGAGACCCTGCTCTTGCAAGGGCAAGTCTGCTTCTGGGACAGTAAGTAGGGCAGAGATAGGGCATATGCTTGATGAATTCAAATCTGACATCTTAGGGAGTCTTAGTGAACAAATAGACACCCTTAAGTTACAAAACAAGAAAAAAGCTGAATCTGATGCTTTAGCAATCTTTTGTCCCAAATGTAGAAAGAAGCATGCCTTGAGAGAATGTCCTTTGGATGCAAAAGTTGTAGAGACCTGTGTAATTTGTTCAGAAAAACATGAGACCAAGAGTTGTCCTTCACTTCCTGGTCTTAAAGATGTCTTTCAAGAATATACTCCTACAAGTTCCACATAATCTCTCAATTTTGTCTCTAGAAGGCCTTGGCAAGGACCTGAAACACAAGGATTTCATGATCAAATGTATAATCAACCCCCACCAAAATGGAATTATTGGCAGCAACCTTGGCCCCAATTTCAAAATCAATCTCAAGCTTGGGCACAAGGAGCACAAAATCCCTATGGAAGATACTCCCAGTACTATCAATATCCACCATCCTATCCACCATACCCACATTTTTCTCCTCAAAATCCTCAAAAAAATCCTCAACAGAATCCTCAAAATCCACAACATCAAAATCAACCACTTCCATTACCATTTCCTCAGATATCAAATCATTTGCCTACTCAACCCATACCAAACCCCAACAATAAAAATCCTCGGAGCACATACATGATAGAAGGTCAATAGTTTCCAACTTATCTAATTACTCCTCTAGACCTTAGTGATGTTCAACTTAGGTCTGGAAGAATACTTGAAAAGAGGAAACCTTCTGTGATCATACAAGAACAAGATAATTCCGAGGAAGATTCTCTACGAGAAAATAAAAGTCTTGAAGAAGACACATATTTTCAGGACCCAAACATCGAAAAATAAAAACAAAAAGAACCAATAATTTCAACTCATGTATTAGAGCATCTATCAACATCCACTCCTACACCTCTCTTTCCAGAAAGATTACAAATTGATAGAGGTGTAGAAAAACAAATTAAGGGTGCGTAATTATGATTTCCTAGATGAGCTAAGAAATGTCTGTATTAAGATTCCATTATTACAAGATATCAAGGAAATTCCAATTTTGGCAAAGACAATAAAGGAGTTGAGCATGAAGAAAACAAGAAAAATAATAAGAGAGACAAAGAAAATTCAACTGGCAAGAAAAATAGCAGATATCATGATGGGTAAGATTGTTATTCCAAAGTATCTAGACCCAGGAAATCCAGTTGTTAAAATTCACATCAATGGAACTGAGATCCAAAATACACTCATTAATTTAGGAGCAGCAATCAATATCATGAGTAGACAAATCATGGATAAACTGAAACTTCCTAATCTTCTCTTTACACTCACATTATTACAATTAGCAGACAGATCTGTGATCAAACCTGATGGGGTAATAGAATACATTCCAGTGTCCCTAGATTCTTGGGAGTACCCTGTGGATTTCATGATCCTAACTCCTAAGAATAATCTAGGAGGACACCCTATTATATTAGGAAGACCTTGGTTAGCTACAGCTGATGCTTTCATTAGTTGTAGGTATAGTGATATGTATATCTCTGATGGTACTTCAACTAATAAATTCACTTTGTATCCTTAAACAAGGACAATTACAGATTTAGATGATACTCAATGGATAGAGGATGAAGAAGACTTACAACCTCTCTTCACAATTTCAGAAATTAGTGAAGATAGTCAAATTTTGAATACTTTAGAAAACTTTGAATCCTCTTCGGAACATAAACATGAACAATTTCAAGAAGAATCCAACATTGAGTTTTTTTCATCAAGGCGGATGTCTCTCTATTCCATGGATAAATTTGGCAGCTCTACAATTGAGATATTTCCAGGAAAAACTTTAAACATAAACAAGAACCTAGAAAAATCTCAACAAGAAGAGCTAGTCAAAATTTTACAGAGACATTCTTTTGCATATGCATGGGAGTACACTGATATGAAAGGGATAAGCCCCAAGACTTGCACTCATCACATCTACATAGAGGAAAATTGTAAACCAATCAGACAACCTCAAAGACGGATGAATCCAAATCTTAGGGAGATTGTTAAAGAAGAATTGCAGAAATTATTGAATGTCAACTTTATCTATCCTATTTGAGATAGTCAGTGGGTTTCTCCTTTGGTAATTGTGCCAAAGAAAAATGGTAAATGGAGGGTATGTATTGACTACCGAGAATTAAACAAAGCTACTCTTAAAGATCATTTTCCCCTACCTTTCATAGATCGGGTGTTAGATAGATTAGCTGGAAAAAAGTACTTCTCATTTTTAGATGGGTTTAGTGGTTATAACCAAATTCAAGTAGCACTTGAAGATCAAGACAAAACCACATTTACATGTCCTTGGGGTACCTATGCTTACCGAGTATTTCCATTTGGATTATGCAATGCACCTGCAACATTTCAAAGGGCAGTACTAGGAATTTTTTCAGATCTAATACATGATTGTGTAGAGTTATATATGGATGATTTCACGGTTTATGGAAACACATTTGAAGAAGCCTTAGTAAACTTGGAAAAAGTCTTAAAGAGATGTAAATAAGAAAATCTTTCACTAAGTCATGAAAAGTGTTTTATGATGTTTACTGAAGGAATTGTTTTAGGACATCACATTTCAGGGGATGGGATTAGAGTTGATGAGTCAAAAGTTGAAGTCATCTCTAACTTACCTATTCCAAGTTGTCAAAAAGATGTTAGGAGTTTTCTAGGATTTACAGGATATTATCGAAGGTTTATAGAAAACTTCACCAAGATAGCATCTCCACTTTTCAAATTGCTTACCAAGGACTGTGAATTCAAGTGGAATCCTGATTGCCAATTAGCCTTTGAGACCCTGAAAACAAAAATTTTTGAAGCACCTATTTTAAGGGGACCTAACTGGAAGTTACCTTTTCATATTTCAACAGATGCCTCAGATACAGCTCTAGGAGCAGTATTGGGACAAAAGGACCCGATTCCTTATGCCATCTACTATACCAGTAAAAATTTGACTCCTTCAGAGTTAAACTATACTGTAACTGAAAAAGAGTTTTTAGCTATTGTTCATGCCATAAACAAATTCAGACACTATATAACAGGCTATGAAACTTTTGTTCACACAGATCACTCTGCAATTAGATATCTAATGAAAAAATCAATTACTAATGGTAGAGTCATAAGATGGTTATTGCTTTTACAAGAATTCAACATTACCATTCTAGATAGGCCTGGAAAACAAAACACAGTAGTTGATTTCCTATCTAGACTCCAAAACATCAAATATGACACTCCAGTTGAAGATCAATTTCCTGATGAATATCTTTTTGCAATTTCTACTCAAACTCCTTGGTTTGCTGACATTGCTAATTATTTAGTTTCGGGAAAATTTCCTCCAATAATGAATGCAAGAGATAAAAGAAAAATCATTTATGACAGTGCAAAATATTCATGGGTTGCTAATGAGTTGTACAAGACAGGTCCAGATTTGATCATTAGGAGATGTGTTCGGGAAGATGAGATGCCTGAGATTCTCAAAGCATGTCATGATGAACCTTGTGGCGGACACTTTGCTAATAAGAGGACAGCCTATAAGATCCTTCATTTAGGATATTATTGGCCATCCTTGTTTAAAGATGTTAAAGAGTATGTAAAAAGGTGTGATAGTTGCCAAAGGGTAGGGAAACCTTCTCCTTTAGGTGAGATGCCATTACAAACTCAGGTACATATTGAACCTTTTAAAAAATGGGCTTTGGATTTTGTAGGACCTATTAGTCCTCCATCAAGACAAAATAAATATATATTAGTTTGCACTGATTATGTTACTAAATGGGTAGAGGCCAAGCCATTAATTTTTGCTACTGAAGCATCTATAGTTAATTTTCTTTTTGAGGATATTTTTACTCGTTTTGGTGTCCCAAGGGAAATTGTTATAGATCAAGGAGCTCAATTCACATCAAGGCTAGTGGAACAAATGATGGAGAGGTACAAAATCAAACATAGAAAATCTACTCCCTATCATCCACAAGAAAAAGGTCAAGTGGAATCTACTAATAAGGTTATTGAAGGGATCCTAACAAAGACTGTCCATTTACATAGAAGAGATTGGGTAGATAGGCTTCTTGAAGCCTTGTGGGTCTATATAACTACATGGAGAAGCACAACTGGTCATACTCCTTATGAACTTGTTTATGGAAAGCAAGTTTTGTTTCCCATAGAGTTCCAGATTCAAATTTTCAAAATGGCAGTTCAGCTAGGACTTGATCTATCAAAGGCAAAAAAGCACAGATTGGAGCAGATTAATGAATTGGATGAGATCAGACAAGATGCAGTTCAGAAAACAAGTCTAGTCCAACAGCAAAGGACTAGATGGCATGACAAATACATAAAGGAAAAGAAGTTCAAGGAAGGTGACTGGGCTCTCTTGTTTGATTCAAAGTTCAAGGATTTTCAAGGTAAATTCCAAACACATTGGCTTGGGCCATATGAAATCATAAGAATTTTTGACTATGGAGCAATAAAAATTAGGACAATAGATGAGGAGAAGGTCACTTTTCTTGTGAATGGTCATAGATTGAAGCTGTATCATAAGCCACTCTGAAGAGAAGAATTTGTCAAGAAATCCCAGGAAAGCAGTGATATGAAGTTAATGAAGAAAAATTTTTCTTCTTCATCAACTTAAGTGAATTTTCTGAAGTCAGATATTGAAAAAATAAAAATAAATAAATAAATAAAATAAAATTAAAATTAAAAAAAATTAAAAAAATAGTATAAACATGAAAACCAATCACTGATTGGCATGTTTATACAGAAAAGGTGGAGTGAAAATCAGAATCTTTCTGACACTCTAGCTTTTCAAATTTGTTCTTTCTGCAAGTAGTTATCACAAAATCATAAGTGCAGATTCATTTCACTTATGATCCATCTCATTTCATCCATCCATACTCCATCTCATTCATTCATCCACACTTCATTCATTTCACTCCATGGTCCACCTCATTTCCATTCTAGATTTTTAAAGTTTGATGTCTTTCTGCAAATGAATAATACATATCATGAATTGCAGGCCACTTCTCATACTTCAATCCATTTCATAAGATATGATCCATTCCACTCCATTACTCAATTCATTCATATTCCATTACACCATATTTTATTATCCATCCTCACTCATTCCATACAACATTCCATTCATGCTCCAAACCATTCCATTTCATATTTCAAGTTATTTACAGGTACATTCTGCAATCAATCAGACATTCTGCTGCCAGTCAGACATTCTGCAGCCAGAGATCCTGAAAGCACTGTCTAGTAATCACCTGATCTGCAATAAAATGATCCTGCATATCCATGACAACAAGCAAAATCAAGAAGGTTATGAAGACTCAAAAATTAATGATTTTCAGGAGAGAACAAAGAATATGAAGAACACAAAAAAAATCAGAGGAAAGACAAAGGTAAAAGTTCTGATTATAATGACATATCATGAAAAATATTAGTATAGTTAAGTTATGAATAGTTCAGAAAGTTGTTTTAATTAATTTTGTTGATCATGCCTAACAAACCTCCTGTAGAAACTTTAGGTAAAACTCCTTCTATTCCACCATTTCAAATCCCATATTTGATCATCATTTAATCTAAACGGTTAAAGTGTTGAAGTGATTGGATTAGTCATGTCACTAGGCCAAAGCATTTAATGATGATTTTGAATTCGTTACAAAATATCTCCGCGGTCTTTTCTGTCGTGATATCTTTCAACTCATATACATCATCCTCACCTCATTATATTCATTCCGCAATCACTTCATATCATTCTTTCCCGTAGCCAACTCTTAACCATTTCAGTTTGTAAAATAGAGGAAACATCTATGGGGCAAAAACATCTCTGTAATAGCCATTGTCACCGTGAACAGAGGAGCAACAATTTGAAGGTTGGAAAGCGGAGTTATGGGTCTTATAGTGAGGACTGAACCGGTTGGCACTAAGCACTTGGAAGGTTATCCTCAAGTCAGATAATTGTTACAACAAGCAGGGTGGTTGCAATTCTTTGAAAAATTCAGTGGGTTTCACAAAGAGGTGACCAAAACGTTTGCAAGATCCTTCAAAGGAGTTGAGGTCGAGATAGAAGATATTAAATTCACCATTACATAAGCTTCCATTGCAGAAGCAACCGAATTTCCCAGACAAGGAGAAAGGTGGTTCAAGAATAGAGAATTTCATAATGAAGCATGCACGCAGATACTCAAGTCACCAGGTATGGACGTTACCATTTTTAAAAAGGGTATCCCTAGCTTTGCACTAAAGAACAAATGGAGGAACATGTTGCTTATCTTGCAAAAATTCATCACTTGTGAAGGAAGATATGGTACTTTCTATGTCTATCATATTCGGTTGATAATGCATTTCCTAGAAGAATAACTCAATTTTCCCTTTTTCTTGCTTCATAGTTTAAAGAAAATGGCCTCAAGTGTTCAAAAGAGAATTCAATTTCTGGAAAAAACCTTATACCACCATGGTTTAGTCAAAATTTTGATTGAACATCATTTGACCAAAATGGGAGATAATTGGGAAGAGTTCTTAGTGAGAAATCACTTTGAGGAACCCAAGGAACCTCCACCTCAAGACAAACCTACAAAAAGAAGTAGAAGATGGAAAACCTCCAAAACTGAAACTGGTAAAACAATACAAGAAAGCAGTGAAGAAATGATTTCTGAGAAATTGACTCAGATTAAGAAGCAGCTTAAGAAAGAGAGGATAATAAGAAAATTTTCCAGAGAGAAAGGAGAAGTGCCATCTCAACCGAGAAGGAGCCATAGACTTAGAGGGATACTAAAGAAAAAAAAGGTTAAAAAAACTGAAGTCATAAACATAGAAGATGAAGAAACACCTACTGAGGAGGATTTTGATGAAGAAGTTCTAGAAATTGACCCAGCACAGCAACAAGTTTACAATTATATTGAGTCATTAGAGAGGAGAGCTTCAGAATCTTGAGACAGAACTCCTAGCCCACCAAAGTCTGAAATTGATATGCTAAGAAGAGATAGGTATGAGTGAGAAGTACTCAATAGGAATATCAAGAATGAGAATGAAATTCTGAGAGAGCAGGTTAAATTCAAAACTGATATGAATTCAACTCTGTCTCTACAAATGCAAAAGTTATACAGGGCCAGTGAAAAATTGAAAAAGAGAAATAAAAATTTAACTAGGGCACTCACAAATTTGAGATTTAAGTTAGTCATAAGAAAGCCCAGAAGGCCTTTGACTGTCAGGAAAAACAAAAGAAGATGGTTGGATGTCCTTGCAGAGGTCTCAGAGTTCATGGAATAGTTGCATGAGGACATGTAAGAACCTAGCAGTGGGGGTATGTTGAGCTCCAAAGATGCTTCTTTCTTCCACCACATTCCACTCCATTTCCTTTGTCCACTATTAATTACAGGCTCAAATGATCAATACAATTAATTAGAATTGATTTAAGAATGAATATCATGACTAACTTGCTATGTTTTTATGGCTTTGTCAGTGTAGTACTTTTTGAACTAGATCTAGCTACAGAATGCAGACATTTTGTAGCTAGTTGCCGATTCTACAGCTGTCTTCATGTCTACGCAGGTTCCAGGTGTCATCTTGGAGAAAAAAACATATGAGCGTATTCCACATCATTCCCTCATCATTTGTTTCTCTCCACAAAGTTTGAACGGAATTCTGTAGGAAGTTATGTACGTGGGAACTCAAACTAGGAGAGAGACTCCTAATAGGACAAGGACAGTCTAGATGTCCTTAATTCTATTACGTGACTACCATTAGATTCCTAGTTTGATTTTGATTTGGAAAGACAATTATCCCGAGGTTATCTCAAAACAATTATGTAAATTTGTTACAAATATGGCTTGGGAAACCGAGGGACAAGGTTAGATTTTGTGATTGATTGCTAGATTGCAGAAGTCCGAAAACACTCTGTTTTGAAGTAATTTCTCTCTAATGCAAGAAGTATCACTTTATTGAAATCACTGAGTCAATCTTGAAGTAGATTTTGCATTCTAATCCGGTGGTAGAGGGCCCCTGCCTCCTGAGCAGCCTTGTTTATATGGTTTAGATAAGTATTTTAGTCTCGTTTTTTCATTTCTAGCTTAAGCATGTTCCTGAAGTTTATGTTTCATGCTTGTTTACATTGATCATCACAGCTAGACTTACTCTTATAAACTCTTCCAAAATATCATGACGATTAATAACGCATAGATGCGGTGTTGTAGGTTTTAGTTGCATTTCCTTTCGAATTTTATGATTTATGCTTGTTTACACTAAGTGTCACAGCCGGTCTTACTCCTACAAACTCTTCCAAAACATCATTAACAATGAATAAGAAAAAGCTGTGGTATCTTAGATTTTAATTTTATTTGCTTCCAAATCTTATGTTTATGTTCAATTGCATTGAATAATACAGCCAGAATTGTTATTACAAAATCTTCCAAAATATCATTCACATTGAACAAGATGGGCTGTAGAATTCCAATAGACTAGCTGCATGTTAGTTTAGTCATAACACTCTGGAGGATGATTTCATTTAGTTCAGCTCTGTCACTACATTTCAAGTTTGATAATGGCATTTTAATTTAACTCTGTTCATTGTACTTCAAGTAGATTAGTAGCATTCTAGTTTAGTCTTAGCTCACTGTATTAGCATTCCAGTTTAGTTGTTATCCATTGCATTTTAAATTGTATTAGTTGTTAAATTTAGATACCACGGTCTTCATTATTTACAAAAAATTATTTTGTTCCAACCTCATATTAATACATAATCATCTGGACAGAAGCTAGTATCAGTCTAAGGCCTGGAGTATTTTGCAACCTTTTTACCATTTCACAAATAAGCCTTTTCTCAAGGACTATTCTAAAAAGAAACCTATAACTTTTGAGTGAGGCCTAGTGGTGCTAAATTGAGTTGCATAATAGAATTAGAAGTTAGTTTAGAGTAAAAATATTATTGTGCTACAAATGTTCTTTTCCAAATATGTTCCAATAAACCTTTAATCATGGATGAGATGTTGTAACATTGTAAGTTGATTGTTTATTTAGGAGAACTTCATTCACACTTAACTTGTCCATTTCTCAAGCTCTTCCAACACATCTTTAATGAATGAATTGGATAAATTCAAGCTCATGTTGTGATTTATTTCCTTGCAATGAAGTCATTATCAAGCTTTGCATTTGTTGTTTGCCAGCCATAGTTTAGGCTTTGTTCTGTTTTAGTATTTTCATTTGTTGTTTTCCAGCCACAGTTTAGGCTTTGTTCTGTTTTAGTATTTGCATTTTTTGTTTGCCATCCATAGTTTAGGCCTTGTTCTACTTTAATATAACCAATAGCTTCTTTTCACTAGCATTTAGTTCTTTCCCTTTTCAAACATAAAACCATAAAACCAAAAACATCAGAAAACACTAAACACAACGTAGTGAGAAACAAATACCTAGGCACATATAGTGCACTACACTTCAATAGTTTACTAGCCCTGGTTGACAATTAATGAACTCAATTTAGGAACACTAAGTTGAGCACAAACAATCATTCCTCCACAAGAATCATCCTTGAAAACCCTATCATACAGTGACAGAGATACATACATACATACATAAATATAATAATTAGCATAAAATAATCATCATCTTGTCATACAACGACATACATACTCACATATATACATATAAACATTTAGCATTAAACAACCATGATCCATGAAGACCCTATTAGACATGACATACATACATGTATACATATATAAGCATCAACATAATCATGATCACAAAAAAATTTCTATATATCATAAGGTCTAGGTTAAGAGAACTTCCTTTATTCATGCACAACATGCACAACATTGAGAACCACAGTTCCCAACATAGCCAAGGCATCTAACACCACATATCCATTTTCTTTAACTTTTTTGTTTCCTTTCTAATGTCTTTACTACAACTATCCATTTACCACAATGGACCAAACCAATCCAACTGACTATCATATTCTTACATTTTGATGTGCTTACTCATGCATTGAGCTTCATATGTCTCTTTCACTTACCTTTTGGGTACCACACAGCTCTCCCCGAGATCCATTAACTTCATCTTTCCCAAGGTAAGAACAAGAGAAAACAATTAAACCAAGGCAATATGTCACTACAACAAAGTGGCATGATCATGAACTAGACACAATCAATACCGCAAATCAAGCACAACAAATCATAAAAGACCAAAAGAGCAAGACTAGCAACAATGTTGTGTAACCAGCCTCAAAAAGAGAAGAAAAGAGATATAAACGCCTTAGAAATAAGCCACTTCGAGGGGGAAACCTCCAATACATTACATAAATGAACAATTCTTGGATGATACAAATGAACAAAACCTCCTTCTATATATAGGAGTCCATGGGGCCACAATATAATCCTAGTGGGGCCACAATGTAATCCTAGCCGACCTAACAACAATAATGTAAGGGCACAATAATAACAATATGGGGGTTAAAGGGGTACAATAATAACAATAAGGGGGGCTACACTAACATAATAAGGGGCTACACTATTAATATAGGGACTTAACATGCCCCTCTCCTTCAAACAAGTGTTGTCCTCAACGCTTGATTATTTCTTGATGCTTATGTATAAAATTCTCGTCCTCCCATGTGAAATCTTCTACAGGAAAGTTTTTCCACTTGCTGAGATACTTTGAAATTGATCGTACTTGTCGATTTCTTGTTTCTATGACTTCTTCATAACTTCTTTCGATGTCATGTTGATATTCCTGTTGTTTCATTAGATTCTGCACCAAAGTTGGGTTATCCTTTGAGAGTTGGAGAACTTGTTGTTGATGCTCGATGTCATCTTCCACTAATTTATCATCCATATTAGCTATTATTTTATCCTTCAAACCATCCAAATTAGCCTCCATTTCTTCTTTTAAACCATCTATGTCATCTTCGGTTGCTCTTCGTAAGATCGAAATTTGTTGCACTTGGTACCGTAATTTTGATATCTCATACTGCAATTCTTCCTCTTCATGCGTCATAGTATAGCTTTTTGAGGGATTAATGGGTATGGAATTATTTTTTTGAGGCATTATAGAACCCAATACTGATAAAAATTCTAAAATATGCCCTTGGAATCAATTCAAATTGATTCTTCAAACAAGACTTATGCAATTTGGAAAAATACACACCCTTTTCTTGCTTTTGAGGAGCTCGATATTGAAATTGTATTATCTCCGTGATTGTGGATATTCAATTTCTGAAATTAAGCACTGAAGTATCCCTCTGAATTCTCTTTTGAATTTCACAGGTCTGACCTAATTTGGATTCTCCAAGACAAATTTGTGTCCAATCTCCCACAATTACCTAATTCTGGACTGGTTCGGTAGAGCGAACTTGTACGACTTGCCACGTGTCACTGTTTTGTCCTTTGTCTCTGAAATTGATATCCAAGAAACTACAGTCTATGTACATGCGACCACTTTTTATGGAACTCAAATCCACTGCCCAGAGAGAGAGTTATTGAACGTTTCCCACGATCACCTCTTTGAGATGCAATTCAGGAGCCTACAAAAGCACTACCTTCCACAGATCATATCTCCAAAAATATTGCGAACCAAGCTCTGAAATTTTTTGAAAAATTTCCTCAGGATTTCAGCTTCACACCATACGAATTTCAGATTCTGAACCTTCGTAGAAACGTTTTTATAGCGAAAATTCCACGATGACCTGTTTAGGAGCTTGAAACAAGACCTAACTTCCACAGATGATATCTCCAAAAATATTGCGAACCAAGCTCTGAAATTTTTAGACAATATTCCTCAGGATTTCAGCTTCGCACCCTAAAAATTTCAGCTTCTGAAACTTCGTAGAAAAAAAGTTATAGCGAACATTCCACAATGACCTGTTTGGAGCAGCGAAACCCTAGAATCCAAAGCTCTGATACCAAATGTTGTATAACCAGCCTCAAAAAGAGAATAAAAGAGATATAAACGCCTTATAAATAAGCCACTTCGAGGGGGAAACCTCCAATACATTACATAAATGAACAATTCTTGGATGATACAAATGAACAAAACCTCCTTCTATATATAGGAGTCCATGGGGCCACAATATAATCCTAGTGGGGCCACAATGTAATCCTAGCCGACCTAACAATAATAGTGTAAGGGCACAATAATAACAATATGGGGGTTACAGGGGTACAATAATAACAATAAGGGGGGCTACACTAACATAATAAGGGGCTACACTATTAATATAGGGACTTAACAAACAACCACCATGACTCAATCCCCATGGTTCCCAATGCTTCCCAGGGAAATCTTAACCTGAGCCTTCTTCAATATTTCATAACTGTCTCTTTCTTCATGAAATCCCCCTACATCATACTACCATAAACACATAACTATCAACACATAATTAAATATTGCAATATACTAGTTATATTACCTCGATGTGCCAAGAACATTTCCTTGTAGCCGAACACACATGCTAACCACATATTCAAAATATCAAGGCAACATATCTATTAATTTGAAATCAACATTTACCAAGTCTAATAACCATGTCATAATCAATAATCAACTCACATTCATTATTCATAATACATGATACTACAACTATCACCTACTTACACTCAAGTACATATCAACTATCTCAATACATATTGCGCTGGAAAAACCATATTAAAACAAGATCATTCATTCATGAAATATTATAGACACATATACTCATATCATGTTGTCAATAAACACTCAAACAACTTGCAAACATAGAATTTTAAATAAATTAACTAATTGATGTAATAGATATGAAATCACTCAAACACAAAATACACGACATAATAAAAAATTAAAGCACCAAGTATACGACATAAAAAAACCCATACCTTAATGTACCTTAGGGAAGGTTATATTTTCTGTAAAATCAATCTAGATTAGCATGATATGAATTATAAACACATTAGCTCAAACACAAACAAGATCATGATATCGATAACCGTAACTAGATAAGATGTTCACATCATAATCTCATAAAAAAATATCATTCATGCATAACAATAACAAACATGCAGTCAACCTAGATTAGTATTACATAATAGCAAAAATAAGTTGAATCATAACTCAATGTCATAAACCTAACCATATTCCTAGGCCAATCCAAATTAGCATGATACATATAACATCAAGATCTTAATACAATAACCCTAATAATCAATTTAACTAACATATAACAACAATAAGTTAAGATATACCCCACTAATAAACAACATATAACATAATCATTGAGCTAGCTACAAGTTAACATATAACATACTCATCAACAAAATATAACATAGTCATCAAGTTAATACCATGCTTGACTAACCAATGTATGTACATATGATCACACTAATTACGCAACATCTATCATGTATGTAACCATAAAATCAATGGAATGAAAGGAATACACATAACCATAATTCATATGACTACACTCATCAACTTTCATTTATCAAATATGTAACCATAATAATAGAATGACATACATATAAGTAACCCTAATGCTTACAACATCCATGAATCACATACCTGCATGTTAATAATATAGATCGAAACCATGCTCGGATACCACTCTGTAACACCCCCTTCCTACATCTACCTAAGTAACCAGTCAACTGGGGTAAACAAATGGTGAGATTCTACTATAATGATATTCAACCTCCTATGTGACCTAAAGGAAGTGGAACCAATGGAAATCACAACCTACAAACCTTCTACAACAACCACAACACCCCTAAGAGGTAACCTAGCGACTCAAGCCTCTTACCCCTAGGTCATACTAACTTTTTGATCCCCTTTGAGCCATAGCCACAGGCATATCAATTCATTTAAGTGGCTAGAAAACTATATCATAGGCATAACACTGGCTTCCATCGGCTAGGGCCCAAAATTATTACTTTTGTGTCTGCGGGTTCAGGTTTGAGCCACCTTTTCAGGCCAAGATCTGAGGCCACTACCCATAACTTCATGAAAATTTAAGGGATGTTAAATAAAAATAGGGAAATGATACAAAATCAACCACAGAAATAAGAACTCATATGGACCCCTCCTAGCCATGAAAATATTTTTTTCAAACGTGTCACAAACATTGAATCTACATGTGTAAATAACATATTCAAACATAGGGGTCTCATACTTATCTAAGAATATGATCTAGATTTATGCAGGAATGCAAAAGAATAAACATATAACCATAAATACAGAGATGCAGCGGAAATAACACTTCATTTCATTAATATCAAAGAACTGAAATTTGCTTACAGACAATGGAAATAAAACTAGCTAGGGCACTGGTAGCAATCTCTGAGAAGAGATGTGGCAGCTACAGGCCTCTGAAATGAGTTACGATGAGGCTCGAGGGCCTATTTATTATTGAGAAACAATGGAGAATCCTAAACATCCAAGAACCTAACCCTAGGAGATGAAGCGCCAAAACTATGGGCCCCGTTTGGGTAAATTGGTGTTTCAACTTCCCATGGACGTAACTTTGGCATACTATCTTCGTTTGACGCACATGATACATCATTAGAAAGCTCTATCTGAGGACTACAACTTTTGCCATGAATATCATTCTAGAACGGAATGATATTTGTTGCAGGCGCGATGCCCAAAAAACATCGTTTAGGGCCTCAAAACGACTTCGGAAGTTCAGGACCCGAAAAACTGCTAAAAATAGTAAATTATGCCGAAAATGAAAAACTGAAAGAGACAATGGTGGGGGCCCAAGTGGAATAGGCGGGTGGCCACCAATATCCACCTAGATCATCTCCAAGAGGAAGCAATGGTCCCCATTGCGTTAAGTTCCTCCATGATATGAGGAAATTTCGCTGAACTTGGTCCCCGGTGAACCACTCTTCCTTGGTGTAGGAGTTGGCCACGACAACCCGGGATATAGTCGGGATCTTCCGTTGGCGGCAGCATGATGCAAGCTGTCTATAATAGAATTCGTGGTGGCATGTTCCATGCAACATTCGGGTTTAACTCATTGTAGTGAGGCTGTTCAAGAATGTCCGAGGTGTCCAGTAGAGGTGGGAAGTAAGGACGGAGGCGATCCACATTGAAGATAGGGTGCAGACCAAGGAATGGAGGAATACTGAGCTCGAAGGCATTTTTCCCTATAGCCTTGGTGACGGTGTACGACCCGTATTGGAGTGGGCGAAGCTTGCGGTGGGGTCCAGTGAGGTGCTCCTTCTGCAAATGTAGCCATACTTTTTCGCCCACCTGGAAGTTGTGTGGCACCCGGTGTTGATCATGGCGTTGCTTGTACTTCGCATTGGATCGATCCAATATATCATGAACCTGTTGGCGGATGTGTTGAATGCGCTCGATGAAGCTACTTGCTTTATCAACTTCAGACTGGACATGAGCTGAATCGGCTTGAGCAGCTGCAAATGGAATGGTTATGTCAATGGGACATAGTGGTTGGAATCCCAAGCCCACCTGAAAGGGGATATGGCCAATTGAACTGTGGAGAGCCCGGTTATAACTATGTTGTACATATGGGAGGCTCTCGTCCCATGTGCGGGGATGATTTGAATTGTACATGCGCAGAATGTGTACAATCATTCTGTTGACGACCTCTGTCTGGCCATATGTTTGGGGATGGAAAGCTGTGGACTTGGTGAGCTTTGTGTCCAACATTGACCAGAGGTTGGACCAAAATGTGCTGAGGAACCTGCTATCCCGATCTGATATGATAGACTATGGGATCCCAAAGTGCACCCACACTCGTTCAAAGAAGAGTTTAGCAGTGGCTTCTGCTATGATATTCTTCTTGCAGGCCGCCATGATGGCCATCTTCGAGAATCTGTCGATGACCACGAAAACACAGTCATTTCCCTGCTTAGTAGAAGGCAGGCCCGACATGTAATCCATGGACATGGATTCCCAAGGTCGACTAGGGGTAGGTAGCGGAGTATATAGGCCTTGCTTCTTGATGGTCGGTTTGGAAATGGCACAAGCAGTGCAGGATCTGATGTGCTTCTTGACATCCTTTCGAAGGTTCGGCCAATAGAAATACTTTTGTAGCATTGCTTACCGTTTTTTCGACCCCAAAAAATGCCCAGCGACTCGACCGTAGTGTGCTTCCAATATCATCTTTCTTGGCACGCTCAAGGAACACAAAGGTGTCCTGTGTGACATAAAAGTGCATCTTGGAGGTGAAAATTTGGAACTTGCATACCCCCCAAGAGGCCTTGTAAGTGTGGCCACCCTAGGTCACTCATAGAGAAGTGGCCAATCGGGGTCTCGGCCCACAAGAGTTGAGCACGGTGGTGAGCGCCACGACTGTGTCAGCCGAGGCGTCCGGTGCAACATTATTGGTGCTACCCTTCTTTGTGAGCCGGATGTTTAAATTGTTGCAGATATGTGGATCACTTCTCATGGTGATCATTCTACAACTTTCCTTGCATTTGTATGAACTGCAAGGGTTGGTGGTCTGTGTGGATGATCATTTCCTTCCCAAAAATTTAATTCTTCCATTGTTGGAAAGCCTGTACAATGGAATACATTTATTTGTGACAAGTGGGATACTTGTAGACTATGTCTGACAGTGTCTCACTGTAATATGCCACTGGATGCCCCTACTGAGTAAGAACTACCCCAGTAGCATAGTCAGAGGCATCTATCTCAATCTCAAATGGTTGTTGCAAGTCTGGTAATGTGAGCCCCGCGTAATCGTAGGCGATTTTTCAATTCGTGGAAGCCTTTCGTTGAGGTTCCGACCAAAATAATTTTTCTTCGCTCCTCCTTTGTGACTTGACTCAAGGGCCAAGTGATATGAGAGAATCCTAACACGACCCTCGTAGAAATTAGCAAGACCCGTAAAGGCCGCGAAGTTCGTTATAGTGGTTGGGGCCGGCCAATCCCGAATGACTTGGATCTTGGATGGATCCACATGCACCCCCCTTTCATCAATAATGTATCCCAGGTATTGAACCTGGGTCATGCCAAACATGCACTTCTCCAAATTGGCACACATCATGTGTTGCCGCAGTGTTTGGAGGACTTGTCGGATGTGCTAAAGGTGCTCTTCCCAAGTCTTGCTGAAGATCAGAATTTCATCCAAGTACACCACTACAAATGAGTTGGTGAATGGCCACAAGATATCATCCATCATCCTCATGAAGGTTGTGGGAGCATTCGTCAACCCGAAAGGCATGACTAGCCATTAAAAAAGGCCTTCCTTGGCTTTGAAGGTAGTATTCCACACATCAGAGGGTTCAATTGGTACCTGGTGATACCCAGACTTTAGGTCAATCTTGCTGAAATATTTTTCACCTTTGAGTTGGTCGAGAAGGTCATCAATCCATGGGATTAGGTACCTATTCTAGACAGTGATCTTGTTCAACGCCCGATAGTCAATACAAAGTCTCCACATCCCATCCTTCTTCTGTACCAACAGGATCAGGCTTCCACAGGGCGATGAACTTGGTCTGATGTGACCTTTCTGCAACAGCTCCTGAATCTGCCTCTTGATTTCATCATTCTCCAGAACAGAGCGCCAATAGATCGGTCCATTGGGTAGTGGCGCACCTGGGGTCAGATCAATTGGGTGCTTGACCTAACAGTGCAGAGGAACCCCTGTGGGTGAGGTGAAGATGTCCCCGTACTCCTCCACAACCTTATCCATTTGTTGTTGTCGTGCAGAGGAGCCCTGTCTGGAGGTCGTGGCCACAGTCTTCTTCTTGCCCTGGGGGCGGATCATCATGAAAACGAATTTCCTAGTTTGGAAAATGAGCTTACTGCATTGTTTTGCAGTAACCAAAGAGATAGCAGCAAGAGGTGGTACCTCTGGTATCCTGTACAACTTATTTCCCAAAGCAACAATGATAGCACGAGGTCGAGACTCATACAAAGCATGGCGCTTCCACAAGTATGGTTGTCCTAATAATACATCAGAAACATCAATAGGAGCAACATCACATAATACCTCATCCGTGAAGGGCTTGATGCTATAGAAGACACCACTGGCCGACGCGGAGATCTCGTCTGTGAAGCCACCCGATGGTGTAGGATGGGTGAGCCATCTAGTAAGTAAGCCCAACCGCTTCATGACGTCTACCGAAATGAGTTTTGGCTTCATTGTCGACAATGAACTCCAGACAGAGCCTTACCCACATCTGGGAGTGGAAGAGACATTCCTCCTCCTCTGGATCTTTCGGTTCCTCTTTCTGGATCTTTGTAGTGCCAACAGTGGCGTTGGGCTCCGCATCAATAATCGGTTTCCCTTTTTCATTCCCCTTTTTAGGTTCTGATTCGGAGTCGGAGCATGCATCTGACTCAGAAGCCCTCATCTCGGCCACTAGCGACTACTTGGCCCGACACTCACTTGTGTTGTGAGTGGAGCTCTTATGGAACTCACACCACTTTCTCGTGTCCTTCTTTGGCTTTGCGGTGTTGTTATTTTCTTGTGGCTTTGATGGGTTTTCTTTAGCCGCCATGCCTTGGCTCTGTCCTTTGTTCTGCGGTTTGGAAGCACCTTTCCCTTGCTTTTGATTCGCAGATCCAAAGTCTCACTTCTTCTGTTTGAATTTCTGCTCAATATTGGCAGTATACCGGTATGCCGTACCAAGCGAGGAGATGTCGAGGAACTCCATTTCCTCTCGAATGTATCTATGCAGACAGCTGTGATACTTTAGCACCAAATGTTTCTCTGAATCGTTGATACCCAACTTTGTGCGCAGGGTATGGAACAGATTCGTCAGCTCATGCACATCTTGATCCCTTTGTTGTCGCAACGTGGTCCATTGTATGTACTTGTCCTCATATCTCCCCACAGGATAGTATTGTTCCTTGACGGCGTCTCGAAAAGAATTCCAAGTTGGTATGGCCCAGAATAGAGAGGGTTTTGTCTGGTCCTTGTTCTCACAGTAGGTTTCCCACCAGTCCTTAACATGGGGTGTAGCTTTGAGGAGTGCAAAAATAATCTTCTCCCGGTCTGAAAAGTCATGAACAGATAAATATCCTTCTAATAGATTCAACCATCTATCTACGGCATATGTTTCTATTTGACCCTCAAATATGGGAATGTCAAAATTTACTTGTACCTTAAAAGGAGTCGCACCTCCAGAGTGGCTGCTAGATGCAGATGCGCCTCCGGTGGGCAGCTGTTGAAGGATCTGAACAAAGTTATCCATCATCACGTTCCTTTGTTTTTCGAGGGCCTCCTCGAGAAATATTTTGATAGGATATCCTGCTCCATCATCTTTCTTTTCATCCCCCATGGGCATCCGTCGGGGTTTGCGAGGCTGATCTTGCAAAGGTTCCACCAGATCAAGCCCTAGCTCCTTTTACCCTGACCTCATTGGGGACATGCAAAGAAGGATCGAGAAAAAGCAGACCCCTCTGATACCACTGATCCGGATTTATGTAGGAACGCAACAGAATAAACATATAACCATAAAGATAGAGATGCATCGGAAATAACACTTCATTTCATTAATATCAAAGAGCTGAAATTTTCTTACAGACAGAATGGAAATAAAAATAGCTAGGGCGCTGGTAGCTATCTCTGAGAAGAGATGTGGCGGCTACATGCCTCTGAACTGAGTTACAATGAGGCTCAAGGGCCTATTTATTATTGAGAAACAATGGAGAATCCTAAACATCCAAAAACCTAACCCTAGGAGATGAAGCGTGAAAACTATGGGCCCCGTTTGGGTAAATTGGTGTTTCAACTTCCCAGGGACGTAACTTTGGCATACTATCTCCGTTTGATTGATCAGAATCACTAAGAAGAATTTTTTTGTTACATCATTAGCTATAATACAATATATTTGACCATAGATACATTGTTCATTAATTTACAAGTAAAAACATATAGAGAGCCATACATCATCACTGATAAAATACATGCTTATAACCAACACAACAACCATAGAAATACAATGGATACAACAACAATAGATTCCAAATAGGAACTAGTACATTTGCATATGAAACACCAAAGGAATGATCTCTTTATTATGAATGTAAAAACCAACCAGAGATGGGACTTTCACATTCCACCCGACCATAGATTGGTTAAGCCAAAAATGGCTTCATCCAATCACCCCCGTGCCATATTCCAAGCATGAATGTGGGACTCAAACCAAAAGAACCAACTAGGGAATCTCGAGACTAAACCACCTCACCCTCATTAATAGAAATTAGGATTTACCTTGATCCATCTTGGATCACTAGTCCAGCACAATAAACATGTCATAACTAGATTTACTGTGATCTACACCCTATCATTAGGTCAACACAAGCATAGATATCACTAGATTCTCTCCGCGGAAACCGTTAGTAGATTTACTTTCTCCTAGTCTCTTAGGCTTTACCATAACCCAAAGTCTGAATTAGGGGTCACTAGGCCCTAAATTGTGACATACTCCCCATGCTTTATCATTATCCCAAAACCTGTATTCTTAGGCTTGAACGGAAAGAAAACCACCTCTCAGGATTTACCACAATCCAAATCTAGATTACTAGGCCCTAAACCAAGGCAACACATGAAATGGTTCCATAATCATTCGAATATCCACCTCACTTAGCTTCGAATCCATCTAGAAATCTATCTAAACCAAACATGATAACTCCACAACACCATGGTTATCTGGAATGGCATGGCTAGGATGAATTCACTGTCACACCTAGAAAAAACCCACACCAAGACACAAAAGAACCACATGCAATACCATGCATGCCAATTATAGCAAGGAAATCATACATGCATCTATATATGCAAAGAATCCTGTTGTAGCTACTTGATTCTTGCTCCTGATTGATTGATTCATCCTTCTTCTAGCTTTTTTTCCTTTCTTGTTCCAAGAAACTCTAAGTGTCTAAGAGAGAGAGAGAGAGAGAGAGAATAATGAGATATCTCTAAAAAATGCATTGATAAAAGGTATCAAAACCTTACTAACAGATCCTCAGAAGCCTTTTTATTAATGAGGCATTTATTTTCTTCATTTTCCATTATTTTCCTGCATTTTCCTCCACACATGGAACATGTGACATTTCACCTCCATTTTCTCCTAATTTCCATTATTTTCATAAATAAAATGCCAATTAATGTCTCATGCCTTTCCAAAGCCTTCTTCATAGCCTTTGCCAATTTCATTAGCCATACTAAACTGAATTGACACTCGACTAGGATTTTTCGCCTACCACTCAACTTGGAATGCGTGCCCCATTGCTATGGTCTTATATATTTTTACATGGCTTTTACTTAAGGCTATTACATAATCTTTAATGTTTGTGAAGGATTAGTTTACATGTACGTGGATGTTGATTATATAGCTGATTTGGAGAAGAGGCGATCTACTACAAGATGTGTCTTTACTTTTTTAGGTGGAGCAATTAGCTACATGTCAAAGCTTCAAGAAATTGTTGCTTTGTCAATTACTAAAGCAGAGTATATAGCTCCTTCAGATGCTTGTAAAGAGGAAATCTAGTTGAAAGGTCTACTTGATGAGATTGGAAGGACGGTAAAGAAAGTGAATGTGTTCTGTGACATCATGAGTATTGTTCATTTAGCTACAAATACAACTTATCATAACAATACCAAACACATTGATGTAAGGTACCATTTTGTGAGACATGTGATCGACGGTGGAAAAGTAGCTCTCAAGAAGGTCCATACGTAGGAGAATCCTTCAGACATATTCATGAAGCCAATTTTATTAGAGAAGCTACGATGGTGTTTGGCTTCTTTTGGCTTGCAAAAGAGATGATGAATGGGCATGGGCAAGGAATTAGCAAAATTGTTGTCAAGGTGTAGTGATCCGGATCTTGGGGGGAGGCCCCCAAGATCTAAAATATTGAAATGGATCTTGGGGTGAGGCCCACAATATCTAAAAAATTAGAATGCCAGAAAGAGGAGAGAACAAATTGTAAATAAAAACACAAAGAAAATTTTTATTAAAACAATGAATAACTATAAAATCTACATTTTGGTGGACAATCTTTCCTCTTACAAAATGTGACTAGTTAGTTATAGTGTTTTTTTAGTTACAATACCGTGAGTAAATTCCATGGGTGGGTAAATACCATCGGTGAATGAATACCATGGGTAGATGCCACTTAAAATACCATGGGTGGATGAATACCATGGGTGTATGACTACCATGTGTGGATGTCACTTACAATACCATGGGTAGATTCCATGGTTGGATGAATACCATGGGTGGATAAATACCATGATTGAATGAATACCATGGGTAGATGCACTTTCCATTCCGATCATTCCTCCCTCCTTAAGAAGAAATGGCCCCCATTGCGTGAAGTCACCTCTTGAGAATCATGTGTTGAATATGAAGATCCACTAAAGAGAAGGGTTTTGTGTGGTTAACCCATAACCATGATGAACGAAAATCCGAAGATAGAGATACCATGTAATGCTTGTGAGAAGTTGTGATAGTGACAATGTGCAGCCTAGAAAATGGACTCCGATGAAGTCTAGATTTGTAGATGATCCATAACCATGAAAAATGAATACCTGAGGATAAATATACCCTGTAATTCTTGTGATCAACTGTCATATTAATAGTGAGCGACCTAGCAAATGGACTGCGATAACAATGATTTTGTGCAATTGACCAATAACCGTGATGTTGATTGTTGATGAAGTAACATGTTCCTGCATAACCTGGGGTGGGATGGAATGTCTCCAAATAACCCAAGGAGGATGCTACTATGCTGAAATTGATGAATTTTCAGAAGTTGCCTACTAAAGTAGGGTGAGAGGGCACGTCTCTAAAGGGAACCCACTTTGAATGCTACTCCAGATATAAAAATTTAAAATTTTCATAATTTGGTCAATATAACTCTCAAAATTGTTATTATAACCTATTTTTGAGAATATAATGTCAATTATGCATCTTCCCATTTGATTTAAATCACTATCTAGACACTCTTGAAACCCAAATTCGCACTACAACTATCCCGTCATCACAATGTTTTTGAAAAAATAGCTAATTTTAAACCAGCGATATCTCCCTCATATGAACTCCGATTTGACCACTTTTCTTTTTGAAATTGGTTAATTTTTCAAGAGATAATATATACAATAATTTTCCTAAAATTCTTCATATAAAATGCAAAAAATGATAGGAAACTCGTTGTCCATGAATTTCCGACAGAAATGTTTTTGTGACACAATTGATTTTAAATCAGCAATATCTCCCTCATCTGAACTCTGATTCGATCGATTTTTTTTTAAATTTTTGGCAAGGAATCCAAATATTTTATTGGTTTTTGTAAAATTTGCACCCAAAATTCTAGATATGATCTACAAACTCGCTGCCCAAAAAAATTAAAAAATTCTTCCCGCTTGGTCCAAGAAAGTGATCCGTGGATATCATGGAACTTGTATGAAGTTTTTTGAAGTTTGTGGAAAAACATTGAAACTAAAATATGCTTCAAACCCTCATTCCCATGGATTCATAATGTGAATATGATACCTACACTAATCCAAATCTTGGGGGCAGGCCCCCAAGATCTAAAAAATTGAAATGGATATTGGGGGTGGGGGAGGCCCACAAGATATAAAAAAATTAGAATGGAAGAAAGAGGAGAGAACACACTATAAATAAAATACTAAGTAACATTTTATTAAAAAAATGAATAATTGTAAAAGCTAAATTATGGTGGAAAACCTATCCTTTTACAAATTGTGAGTAGTTACTTATAGTATTATTTTAGTTACAATACGACGAGTATATTCCATGGGTGGGTAAAATATCATGGGTGAATGAATACCATGGGTATATACTGATTACAATACCATGGGTGTATGACTACCGTGTGTGGATGTCACTTATAATACCATGGGTAGATTCCATGAGTCGATGAATACCATGGGTGGATAAATACCATGCGTGAATAAATACCATGGGTAGATGTCACTTTCCATTTAGATCATGTAGATTGTTGAAAAATGACAACAATTAATGTATGATGTAATTATCTGGGTAAATTTGTTTTGTTGTCCAGTCAATTTTTATAATGAAAGGAAGTTACGTAACAAAGCAACCCATATTAATTGGTGATTTCCTGATAGGCTTGTAACTTGGAGAAATTTTTTGAGTAATAATATTTCCAATTCCTTTTCCCATGGAGGTTTTGAGTAATAATATGCCATATATTTCACAATATGATATCTTTACTGAAAAGGATATGGAAGCTCGTATGGAGAATCAAGCTCTTTATACAGTCAAACTCCCTATACCTATTTCTATTACAGAGATAGTCGCCAAAGTTAAAATAGAATCTCTTGAAACTGAACCTTCTAAACATAATAGGGAGGAATTGTATTGAAAGGCTAACGACATCAAGGAGGGATCACTTGTGGAGGTTTGTCATCTAGTCATCTAGATGGATCTTCAGACACCACTAGCTTGGAAAAAGGCTCTAAATTCAAAGTGTTGAGAAGGTAACAAACACAGCTTCAGATTGAATATCTCTTCTCCCTGATCACAATGGTGCGAACGACACGTCAATCCAAGCTCGTATGAGGAAGTTACAGAAGTTTGAAGTTTTGTTAAAACAATGGAAGTGGGGCCCAGAGCATGCCACATGGAATCCAAGTGAGCACTTGGGACCCACATAGCAGCCTACCAGGCCCTAACACATGGTGCCCCTCCATTAGTACTCAACCTGCACAAAAGGACAAAAAAATCATTAAAAAAACAATGATTATTTAAAAATATTTTAAATTCTAAAATAGTTATTTTAATAACTAAATAACAAAAATCATATTGAAATAGTTATTTTTATAACTTTTTATAAATTCATATAACCTAACAAATCTTATATAAAATTTTTATGGTTATATTGTTTAAAAAAAAACAACGAATATGGTTTAAAAAACATACCATACCATATATATATGGTATATAAACTAACACTACCCACGTTCAATTACCATAACACATCATACAAATTACAGAGTTCGTTGGGCGGGCCGCCTAATGTGGACCCAACCCTCCTCAAAAAAAAGAAAACGTGCCTTTTTGAGTTAAATCTCGAGAGGGGTGGGATTTGACCCCCCGACCCCTCGCCAACCAATTCCTTTTATTTACCGTGCTGCCAGCCCTTTGGGATTTCTAAACTCAGCCCAAATTTTGTATATAAACTCAGTTTTTCACAGAATTGCCCATGCTAAGGCAACAGAAGTGCAGCCATGAATTTCGAGGCAGCGATCATACCAATGCATATGTAGGCACATATTTCGAGACAGATTCCAATTTCATCCCAAGGGAATCTTTTGATCTCGAGGTAAATTTTTCATAATGTATTAAAATTTATATGCATTTTAACTAGAATTTCGCAAGGAAAGCGATGGCGCACCCAAATTTTCCTTTTGAGCAACAGTTTTGCAAATTCCCTATGGAGGAGAATCTTTAGGAATCTTGAGGGAATCTTTAAGATTCCTTAGAGGCCGAAATTCGTCGGTGTCAGAATGAGGTCAACTTTATACTCATTCTTCTCGAATTTCACAAGGATATGAATGGTGAGATTGAATTCCTGTTTTGAGTTGTATATTTCTAGTTTCTCTGTGGAGCAGCATCTTTGAGGAATCTAAGGGAATGTAAAAGATTCCCTAAGGCCCAAATTTTCACTTTTTCAGAATTCAACAAATTGACAGTCAATCCTACACCTCTCGGTGACACAATTTCAGCGGTACAATCATGTTTTCCATCTGAGCCTTATGTTTTTTCGGCCACTTTTCAAAGTGGATTTGCAGGTGTCTGCATTCACTGAGTGAGTAGTTTATTTCATGCCTTTTGATGCCATGATTATGATGGTGATTTCAGATCTAGTAGCGGAGCAACCTATTCTTCAGTCATCTTCAGTGTGAGGTATATGAAGTATTGATTTCATGTACTTCTTTGTCTCTTTGCTATGATATGAATTGTGTTGTATCAATCCCTGCTTGTTGTTTGATGCAGGATCTTGTTTTTGTTCTTGATGTGAGATGTAATTCCTATCATGGATTGTCATTTGTGTTTGAGATCACTTTGTTGCCATGTTGGTGGGATACTCATTATCACATGTATGTTTGACTGAGATCCCTTTGTTTCCATGTTGGTTGGATACTCATAGTTGTTATGTCTGAGTTTATACCATGCTGATAGGATGTCAGTTTATGAGTGAGAGTTCCTTGCAGCGGAACATCTCATGAGAGAATTTTCCACTCATGTTGAGGGCTGGTTTCCTTGTATTAAAATAAAACATCATCCATGTAAATCTTCACTCTTTACAACATTGAATGATGCAGCCAACACCATCGAGATACCGAGGCCCAAAGACGTAGTCCACACTATACGAACTCCATTATTAAACCACTTGCATCTTTTTCATATGATTTCTTCCTATGTTCCTCTTCTTTACGACATGGAGATGTTCATTTATGTTCATTAACGCTTTGATTAAATGAAATTCTAACACATCAACTGAAGTAAAATTTCTTGGTTAAAGGGTATGAAAATTACCCAGATCAAATGGTATCAGAGCAGTCTTCTTGTTGATTTGGATTGTAGGCATGATCCATTGAATGTGTGCTGAATTGAGCAATGGAGAATGCCAAATATATGTGCGAGACCATGCTCAGGTGTTTGGGAAAGTGGGAATGTTGTATGAAGCTTATGAGAAATAAGCACCAGACAACGTTGAATTTAAGACACTCCTACAGGAAGATAAGGAGGACAAACATCGATTGCAACTTCAATTCCAAGCCACGATAAAGGAATTGGAATAATTGAAGCACAAAAATGAAAGACTTCAACCAAATCATGATGCATTGAAGGCACTCCTACAGGAATATAAAGAGGAGAAACAATGATTACATCTTCAGCTACAAGCCGCGATAGAGGCTTTGGAGGAAGTGTAGCACAATGAAGGCTTAGAGAAGCCTTCTTCACCTGTGTCAAAATCAACAGCTTAGGTAAATAATGTTGATTTCTCTTCGACTTCATCTTCACCTGATATCATTTATGTTGGAAGTGTTGAGATCTCCATTACAGGAACCGACATGAGATGCCTCACTAAGATGGGGTACAAAGGAGGAGGACTTAGCGTTCGTGGCCAAGGCATCACCCAAACATTGGAGGTTGCGCAGATACCTCGCTATGTAGGTTTGGGATACGCTAAAGGAGGATGTTTGAAGGACATCAAAGGCAAAAAAACACTATTGAACTCACCAGGGAAGAATATTGATGGGAACACTTCACCATCATTCCATGGAAGTGCATGTTGTAGTGAAAGAGCTGAGGCAATATCTCGTCACCATGATCACACCAGAGACCACCAGGGAAGGTATAACAATTCTCACTATTCCAGAGTGCATTTTCATTAAAATAATGTTGATAATCATGGTTGTAAATCAGGGCATCAAAAAATTTATCATTTTTGTGGTTTACATAACCATGTTATTTCTGAGTGTTGGAAAAGAATGGAAACACAAAGGAGGATGAGGCATAAAAATCCTTCTCCACAATAGAAAAAGAAACTGGTTAAGCATGCATGGAGGAAGAAGACTCATTTTAGTTATTGCGACCAAAGTGGCCATCAAAGAGCCACATGCTGGAGACTCCATCCAAAGAAGCACCCTAACGGTAGAGTGTTCATGCATGAACCAGTCGAAAGAGCTGATTGACAAGTGAATCTCCCATTGGGGGATGGCCTATTCAGAAACTGAAATTTGGATCACGTGAAGCAGAAATCCTGAGGAACTTCATGTAATAATTTCATATCTTGGTTCACAATATTTGCGGAGATATGATTTGTGGAAGTTAGGATTTTTGCAGGCTCCTAAATTTCATATAAAAGAGGTGACCTTGGGAAAATTAGCATAACTCTCTCTCTCTCTCTGAGCATCAGATTGGAATTCTGTAAAAAGTGGCCGAAATTTCACAGAATTTAGTTTCCTCTGTACCAATTTCAGATCCGAAGGAGGAAACAGTGACACGTGGCATGTCATAAAAGTGTGCTCTACTGAACGAGTCCATAATTAGCTCATTGTGGGAGATTTGACATAACATTTCCTTGAAGTATCCAAATTAGGTTATACCTATGGCATTCGAAATAATATTCAGAGGGCTAATACAAGATCGAATTTGAGATTTTGAAGATCCACAATTATAGAGATAATTCATTTTCAATATCGAGCTCCTCAAAAGCAAGAAAAGGGTGTGTATTTTTTTCAAATTGCATAAGTCTTGTTTGAAAAATAAGTTTGAAGTTATTCCACAGGCATATTAAAACATAGGTATCACTATTGGGTTCTAAAATGCCCCCTAAAAACAATTCAACACCAATTAAGTTGTTAGAATACTCTACTATGACTCATGAAGATGAATAATTTCAACATGATCTATCAAAATTATAAGAGAATGTGCACCAAATTTCACTCTTGCAAAGACAAACAAAAAATGAAATGGAAGTTTTGAAGAAAGGCGTGGAAGCGAAGATGGATAGTTTGAATAATAATATGGATGGTTTGAATAAAGGCGTGGAAGCTAATATGGAGTTCTTGAAGAAAGGTATGGAAGCTAAGATTGATGTTTTGAAGAATGGAATGGAAGACATGGGAAAAAAAATGGAAGACATGAAGAATGATATAAAAGCAGACATGGAAGGCTTGACAAAGTTGATAACAGAAATGATTCCTAATAGCGAAAAGATAATAGAGGAAACTCATGATGAGAACAAAATAAATGTTAATCGTGATTTCCTAAACTTGAATATTGGATGGAAGACCCACCATATTACAAAGATATATATGAGGAATTTTGATGTCAAGGATCTCATAACATGGATACTACAGATGGAGCAATATTTTGATCTCGATAATGTGAAAAACACACAAAACGTACGCATTGAAACTTTATATTTAGAACAAAATGCATTTATATGGTATCGATGGCTTTTCTCCCGTAAACCTATAGTCATTTGGTCAATTTTTACAGAGGAAATGATAGCACATTATGAGGATACAAAGAGAAACACCTTATTTAGCCAATTAATAAATCTCAAACAAAAGGGTTTAGTAGTGGAGCACATTGAGGAATTCCTGAAAATTGAATATAAGGGTAACAAATATTCCGGAGGAACACAAGATTGATGTCTTCATAGGGAATTTAAAGGATAACATCCAACATGAGGTTCACATTTGGGAACCTGATTCATTGGAGAAGGAATTCAGGCTGGAAAGAAAAATTGAATGTAAAATCATGGCAACAAGGAATCCTACCACTCACATCTATAAAGATGGAAGTGTTGTTTCTCCCAGACATCCACAACCTACAAAGTTTACACCACAACAAATGGACGAAAAAAGAGAAAAAGGGATTTTCTACAGTTGTGAGAGAAAATACACTAAGGGTCATAAGTGTGCTGAGAAGAAATTATTTTACATAGATTTTCAAGAGGAGGAAGAAAATTAACAAGAAACTTAAAAATAAGAGGATACACACTAGGACTCCCACCTATTTGTGATCATGATTATGCTATTCATTTGATTCCAAGAAGTGTTCCTCCAAACAACAGGCCTTACAGATATCCTTATGTACAAAAGAGAGAAATTGAACGTATGATTGCAAAAATGTTAGAGGCTGTTATAGTTCAACCTATTCAAAGTTATTTCTCTTCTCCAGTTGTATTGGTGCACAAGAAGGATGGATCATGGCGCATGTGGATGTATTATAGGGAGTTCAATAAGCTCACTATTAAAGATAAATTTTACATTCCTGTGATTGATGAATTATTGGATTAATTACATGGAGCAATTTATTTTACCAAGTTGGATCTTCATTCAATATATCATCAAATTAGAATGAAGACTGAATATCATCATATTGTATCTCACGAGGGTGTTATGGTAGACCCTAACAAAATTAAAGCCATTAAGTAATGGAAATTCCCCACAACCATAAATTAGTTTCGAGGATTTCTTGGGTTAACAGGGTATTATCGCTAGTTTTTTAATAATTATTAGAGAATAACAACACCTCTAACAACATTATTGAAGAAATATGAATTTTCATGGACTCCTGAAGCAACTATGGCCTTTGAAAATCTTAAAGAGGCAATGTGCCTAGCACTGGTCTTAGCTATGCTAGACTTCACAAAAACCTTTATTGTGGAATGTGATGCCTCATGAAATGGAATTGGTGTTGTTTTAATGCAAGAAGGAAGACCCATTGCTTTTGAAAGTCGTCCAATCAAGGGAAAGTATTTACAGAAAGCTATTTATGAGAAGGAAATTTTGGCAATACTACATGCACTAAAGAAATGGCGACCTTACCTAATGGGAACACACTTCAAGGTAAAAACTGATCATGATAGTCTTAAACACTTTTTGGAACAAAGACTATCTTTAGAAGAGCATCAAAAATGGGTCACAAATATGTTCGGTTAGGACTCTGAAATCATCTACAAAAAAGGGAAGCTAAATGTTGTTGCAAATGCACTCTAAAGAAAAGATGAAGAGATGGAAGCATTTCTTTGTTCCATTTCTATTATCCAACCAAATTGGATAACTGATGCAAGGGATGAATGGAAGAAGGAAGAAGAAGTGTGAAAACTAATCCAAAAGTTGCAGTAAGATCTTACTACATTCGATAAATTTAGTTGGAAAATGATTCCTTATGGTACAAAGGTCGCTTATATATTTATAATAATTTCCAACTAAAAAAAAATATTCTTTTTGAATTGCACACTTCTCCTTTAGTAGGACACTCGGGATTTTTAAAAACTTACCACAAGGAGAAGAAATTTTTTTTTGGGATGGCCTTAAATTATTCAAAATTTTATGGCATAATTTTTGGTTTGCTAACAAAATAAAATCAAGACAATTAATTTATTAATTTATTGCCCACCTCCTTGAAAACTTCCGAGTACTGATTTTTAATGCACTTGTAGAAATATCAGATGCTCTCTAATGGGTTTTATTCATGAAGATATATTTGGACATATTTACCCATGGTTAAATATGAAATGGTTGAGTGTCATTAGTCAAACCTTTATTCCACTTTTTGTTGTGATATGTTAGTTTGACCTCACTATTTGTAATTATTAGTTTTCATATGATGCTTTGTTTAACTCGGCTTACCCACTTGCAAGGGACACTATCAACCCACCCTATTTGAACTTATTGGATAAATAAATTATTTTTTTAATATATATTATCTTTAATTGTGTTTTTATCTTGACTCATGTGTTTTCTTTGCTAGCACACATTAATTCTTATTATGTAAAAGCCTTTTGGTATGACATGCACGTACTTAAATAAATATATATATATAACGATTTTGTATGTTTACTCAAATGAAATTAGGTTGTGTATGAGGAATTGATTGAGAATCATTATAAATCCATCTTTTTTCATTTCAAAATATTTAATGGTTAGAATTAATATACATATAGATTGAGAGTTTCTTTATCCTAGAGTAAAGGGGTATTATATGCCAATTTTGGGGCTGCTAAATTAGTTTATTGTTATTATTTATTATATTATTTTGTTATTGTGGTTATAAATAATGGTTTTTTTCTTTAAAACATTTTCTAAGATATCTCTGAATCCCATCCCATCTTTGGGTTGAATGGAGATATTATGCAAAACATAAATATGTTAGGCATAATATATTCCCCACCACCATCTTAAGTGTTGGGGTACAAGGAGATAATATTCAAGAAATAGTCACCCCACCTTTGCCCTTATTTAATTTTACTAAACTTAGAAAATTACTTATTAAATAAATATATGTTAATTTATTTTATAATATATTATTATAATTATTTGTTGTAAGTTGTTCTCTCCTAAATTATTGAAATTAATATTAAAATTTAAATATAGATTTTTGAGGTGGTTGCTTTGTCTCGCAAATAATGAGTCTTATACATAAATTTAAGTCCCTAAAATTAGATAATTGTGATATAGAGATATTATTTTATTTTTACAATTATAAGTAATGGAATTTTTTGTTTTAGTGTTTCTTTAAAACGAAATAATTTGAATAAAAGTAGTTACTTATGCTAGAAAGTACACTTAAAATATCCAATTTATTGAGGTGTAGATTATTTTAATATCAAGGAATTAGTGCTTACATAAAAGAGTTATAAGAAAATTTAAATGTTAAAAAATTTGGTTAATTTGTTATGTATAGAATAAGTTACAATCTCATATGAAAATGTGTAAATCAAATTTAAATTAAAAATAATAAAATAAATATTTATACTAAATGTATTTAGCCCAAGTGTTATTTTAATTGTTGGAGCCTTTTTAGTTAAAGTTTTTTTTCTATTGAAAGAGGTTAGAGGTTTAATTCTCTAGGTATTCTCTTGTCAAAGTCAATGATTGAGCCTACAAAAAATCATCCGAGGTCAATAATTAAGTGGACAAGAAATGATCCTTCCTTGTGGACTTCCTACTATAAAAATTAGGTAAATTTAAGTGAAAAATAAGTATTATTGAATCACATAGAAAAAAATCATATATCTTTTAAAATTAAAAAATTTAGAATTTTAAGATTAATCTAAATTGATATAAAATATGAATTTTAATAGATTTGAATTGACAATATCTTCCTTTGGCACGACGAGTAGATCGCTAGTGCGAGCAATTTGAGATTGTAGATTCCGAGCTATCGGAGAAGACGAGCGCGAGATATTTCAAGTAGCCGTTCGAGAACGCGAGTGCGAGCTATTCCGTACTCCATATCGCAGATTCGGAGCCATTATGTTTTATCAATTTCGGAGAACACGACAAATTTAAGATCGCAAAATCGGAGCTGGGATTTTGGAGAGGCATTTAGCATTTCAGGTTGTAGCTATGTAATTTTCTATTCAGTAGTTTATTATTTCCTTTTTTTGCCTTTAAAATTATGAAAAATTTGGTAAGATTTTAATAAAATTTGGCAGGATTTTTTGTAAATTCAAGTTAAAACTGTTAAACTTCAAGATTTTGGGTTTTATGCTATTCAATCTTTTTCCACCATAAAAAAAAAAGATTCAAACATTGCTATTCTAAATTTTTTGAATTTTTTTCTTGGATTCCGGTCTCTTTTGACAGTCCTGTCAATTGCTATTACTAGATTTTTTGAATTCTTTTTGCAGGGATTCCAGCCAGTTTTGACTAATTCCTCCCCTAAGTAGACTTGTCCATGTTTTATTTCCAACTCAAAGATATTTGTCATTTGATATTGCAAATTCTAAGTATAGCTAATTAAAATTTGCAATTGTTACTATTGTTTTGAACTAAAACTTCCGCTTTTCATATATTTGCTTTCTTGGTCAGCATTTCCGTTGCGGATTTGTTTGAATGAAAAATAAAATTTTCTTTCACCTTATTTTATTCCATATTCCATATCTGTTTCATCAATTTAATCTTGGTCTTTTTAGGATATAATACAAGATGTGCACTACAATAGATGTATTCTAGTATAGTAACAAATGACTTAGATCACAACAAAATATTAGAGTTTTATTGCCCCTCAAAATATATGTAAAATATTAATTCTGGGCCAAATAATAAGTTGATAGATCTGGAAGAATCAATTCAATATTATACACTTCACGTAAACTTAAACTGAAATTTACTAGATTAAAATTTTTGATTTTATAGTTTTTTATTGTTCAAACTCTATGTAATCCATCTAAAACTTACTCAAATGGAAGTGATATTTTACTTAAAGGAACTAATCCACTATTCTAGCTAGAATATTGGAAAAACATTTAAAGATATTTAGAATTTACTTGATACTAACAAGTTTTCCACTTACCAACTTTATGTTCTAGTGAAATTTTATAAGCATTTACTCTTTCCTTTAATTGAGATTTTATAAGATAAGTTTGTTTCCATTTAATTGTTAACTTGATGTTTTATTTTCCTCCTCTAGTTTTCTCTCATTTATGTAATTCCATTTTCTATTCTAGAGTTTTATCTTTCATTAATTCTTAGTAACTCAATTATTTTGAAAACCAAATGTTCATTTAATAATAGGATTTTTTGTTTGCATCACAGAGGTAGCTGCTGCAAGATAATGGAGATGAAAAATACATGGATGAAGAATTAGTTGCTCTTCATTTTAGTTAGGGTCTTACTTCATGGTGTATGTGGTTGTAGTGGCACTGGTTTCAACCATAATCATGTTGATGGAGGTTCTACTAATAATAAGCATGACATCTCCTACCAAGATTATGATAACCAAGAATCCATGCTTCATAGAGTTTCTTCCATTCCCATTTCTAACTCCCTAAATCAAGGTATCGATGAAGTTCCATCTAGTAATAGTCCAATAAGAAATTCAATACCTCCTATTAGGATGATCTTTCTAAACCCAAATTTCCATGAGGTGCCATATGGTCCTACCCCCATAGGAGATACAATTCCTCCTATTGCTATGAAATCTTTAAAACAAAGTGAAAGTATTCATGATGTTCCATCTGGGAATATTCCCATGGGAAATACAATGTCTCCTATTACCATGAAATCTCTAAACCCAAATCTCCATGAGGTGACCTAGTCCCATAGGAAATGCAATGCCTCCTATTTCCATTTAATATCCAAACCAAAGTCTCTATTAGGTTCCATCACTTACATGTCTCATCTAGGTAGGTAATACATTGCATTATATTATCATGAATTCTCTAAACTCACTTATCCATAGACAATGCAATGGAACCTACCATTATGAACTCTAATCTGTAAGCACAAGTCTTCAAGAAGTGCTCCCCCATCTGAGTTTTGTTAAGGGTTAGGTTCATTTTATTTTAATTTTTGTCCAAAAGTTCTTAATAAAATCCCTTCTTGATTAAATATTTTTTATCATTTATAGAAAATCTTGTGTGAAAATATATGTATGTTCTAAGCATATTTTTATTTTATAAGGCTCTAATGGAGGAATGTACCAACCAAAAGTATTAGTGTATAAGGCTTAGGCATGCTCATTCCTATGCATTCCCCCAGTTACCATGACTTTAAATTATATCTTTTTTCACTATAATTTTTAAAGTCTTTCTCAATTAACCTCTAGAGTTTGTATATGCCACTCGTTTTGTGGAGAATTAAATAAAAAATAATTTGTATTTTTTTCTTAGCCTGATTTAAATTCCTAAAATCTTATTTAATACTATAATGTATATATGTATATTTCAACTAAGTTCATGAGTGTTTTCGTTGTATTAATATATATTTGATGTTGAGATTTTTTGATTGTTTTGGAGCAACTTTAGTTAAACTATATATTTTTACTTTACGATTATTATTATTTTGCTTTCAGAAATGTCTTACTACTTTAGCCATTTCTCGCTTATGATACATGCTCAGTGTTGTATTCATTATTCTTCGGAGTCACAAACTAACATTACTTAGAATAACCAAGTAAGACCAAAATAATCTCTTAACTTTGGCATATAAACAAAATGAATTTACCATAGTCTCTCTATCCAATTAGATAATACTTCTTGAGCTGAGAGGCTCATTCTGCAACTAGTATATTGGCTCATGTGTTACAACCCATAATAAATGAGTTATGAGGGTATATTTATAGAAATGAGTTGAACTTCCACCTACCATGACCTTTCACCTACTCTCACGCCTCTTAAACTTCTTTATAACTCTCTAATGTCTAATGAATTTTTATAATTTTTTCATTTTCATAATATGGTAAAATCGTATTTAAAAAAGCAATATTATGAGGCTATGTTGCACAGATGGGATGCCTCACTCATAAGCGAGTCCGGAGTTATGGGAATCCTAACATAGTCAATATTCATGAAGCATATAGAAGATACATGGCTTGAAAAATTCAAGGATGAAGTATGAAGTCTATGACTCACCATAGCCCTTGATGGCTTCAAACCATTTTCCCTCCAAAACACAGACTATTATTTTTGGCATGTAGTAGTGATCAATAACAATATCTCACCATGGTTGTCAATGAATAATTAACATCTTTTGTTGGCTCTAATACACTACTACACATAAGTACCTTTTAAGACATTAATTACATGCCTCATCTTCATAGGTAATACAATGCATTCTATTATCATGAATTCTCTAAACCGAGTTGTCCATAAGAGCCATTAGGTCAAAGTCCCATACACAATGCAATCAATCCTACCACTATGAACTCTACTCTCTAAGCACAAGCCCGCAATAGGCGATCCCATATCTCAATTTTATTAAGCATGAAGTTCATTTTATTTTAATTTTTGTCCAAAAATTCTTAATAAAATCCCTTCTTCATTAATTTATTTTGATCATTCATAGAAAATATTGTGTGAATATATTTATGTTCTAACCAAATTTTTTTATAAGGCTCTAGTGTTTGATGGGTAAGCTGAGATATATTCACTGGGTTAGTTTTTATTTGAATAAGAACACCTTAATATTTCTCTTAATAATTGACAACTTTTAGTTGATCTGAAATTAACTATTATTATAGTTATTATTGACTAGTTGAATGAAATGTGCTTTGTTTTTTTAGTTTATTTTTTACATATTTATGTTTTATTAATTTAATTCCTTTTAACAAGGGATTATTACAAATTTATTTTCTTCTTTGGATACCTCATGAGATAGCTCTAATAATTTAATTCATCATCACAAGATATTTTTATAATGATCATTCCCTTGTCTTACATGGCGCTAAATGGATTTATGAACTTGGTATTCTTTTAAAATGTAATCCCTTCAAACTAGTCAAGGTAGTTTCATTGGTTGGGAATAATTGTATGAATGCCCCTAATGCTAGCTAATCCACTAGATATGCTTACCAAGACAGAATATTTTGGAAGAGGCCAATTATGAATGATAATGTAATGCAGTTAACTATTCACTATTCCTCAGTGTACTAAAAATGGACCATATTAAATTTTTATTCTTATATCATTACATTAATCTTGAGCTTTTTTCTGAAAAAAATATATTTTAACATTATTCCTCCATATGTTAATATATCATTAAATTTAGTTTATTTTAAATATTTTTCTCTTTATTGCACTGATATGAACATAACACATGTCCTTTGAAGTTATTCTTAAAACTAATATAAAATAGTAATACCAAAAGATCAATGTGTGCCATTAATAAAATATTTCTATTTCTATCTTAGTTTTATATATAATAATTGTATATAGAGAGATATCTATCTCTTTCATAGCTTCATATATAGTAGGGTTGACAAAAGCCATGCAAAAATAATATTATTGAAATTACATTTGTCATTCATTCTATTTTCACTTGACATTTAACATTAAAAACAATTATATATTAATAACAAAAAAAAAAATGTCACACAAAGGAAAATATTTCAATCTCAATAATGTATATTAAAATTTGTATTATATTTTTTCTTGATATCTATACTTTACTCCATTGATAAAAAATATTAATAAGTAAAAAAATTGATTGGTATTTCAATATGCATGATGAATAAGAGATTTTAACATGTTAATTGAATATATGAGAAATATTTGCAATTCCATATATGTTTAATACATTTTTGACATGTAAGATTTTAAAAAATATTAATAAAAAAAATGATTTGAGTATATATATAGAATATTACATGTCACATTTTAAAATATACTAATAACAAAAGTGACTTTGTGTGTGTATCTATAGAGAGATATAATATCATATGTATTTATAGAGAGCCATTTTTTCTTGATTGATGATCATGTCTGTTGCTACACATACTCAATTCCTCGTTTCTAGTAGTGTTTGATACTAATTTACTCATTCCTTTTGTAACAAGTAGGGAGAGAAGATGGGAGAGAAATAAACCCTAATAAAATCCACTCTTAGAAAGGAAAAATGGGGAAGTAGAGCCATTGTTAAGAAAAATGAATGAAGAGGAGTAGATACACGCCATTATCAAGGATCTGAAAGGTAGGGAGAAACTGAAGTGTATAAGGAGAATTTTGGAGATCACTTACTGTAATTTTTTTTTTTGTTTCAATGGCGTGGAGGCCTTCTCTTGAGCAAGATAGATGTCATCTTGAATAAGGAAATTGCTTTGGAATCCTAATTTTTCTTGGAAAATATGCCTCAAGAGGATGGATTCAATGCATTGAGTGTAATGTACCTCAAAACCACTAAATTTACCCCATAAAAAAAACCCTACTTAATTTCAATGTTCATATAATGCATGAAAAACATTTTAATTGAATTTCACCTCAAGACAACAAAACATAGTACTCTTAATATAAATTTGTTTTTCCTATTAAGGGGGCATCACATTTTTCATCTCTTCTTTTTGTACAATTTCTCTTGGGTAGGTAAATTTGAATGATGGATTATAAGTATTTTTTTAAAAGGGAAGGGGTTTTAGCTTCCTTGGTTTCAGATTTAAATTGGTCTCTAAAATGAATACACAAACATATTAACAGTAACCTATTTATCTAATAAGTTTGAACCTCATCCTTTGACCTAGTTGTTTGATATAGAATAATTATATTCCCTTCTACAGTTTAGAATCTCACTTGATTATCACTTCCTTGTAGAGGTGTTGAGGAAGGTACCAACCAATAACGGTTATAGGTGAACCCTTCAAGTATTAGTGTATAAGGTTTAGGCATGCTTATTCCTATGCATGAGGCTAGTTAGCATGACTCTAAACTATGTCACTTGTCACTACAGTTTTCTAAAGTTTTTATCAATTAATCTTTAGAGTTTGTATATGACACTCGCTTTGGAGAGAAATGTATAAAAAATTATGATATTTTCTTCTTCGCATGATTTAAATTCCTAAAAACTTATATAATATTATCATGTATATAGGTATATTACAACCAAGTTCATGAGTGTTCTCATTTTATTCTTACATATTTGGTCTTGAAATTTCATGATTGTTATGGAGTGACTTCAGTTAAATTATATCATTAATTCATTTTCACTTTACAATTATTATTATTTTTCTTTCTGAATGGTCTCACTAATGTTATCCATTTCTCGCTTATGATACATGCTCAATGTTGTATTCATAATTCTTCAGAGTAATTATTTTTCTAGAAAGGATAGTTACATGAATCCTATGATTTCATGAGAAGGTTTTTATCTCACAAACTAACATTACTTAGAATAAACAAGTAAGACAATGATCTTATCTTAGCATTGGAATATAACCATAATGAATTTACCATAGTCTCTTTATCCAATTATATAATACTTGTTGAGCTTAGAGGCTCATTCTACAATCTAGTATGATGGAAAGTCAGCAACAAATCATTAACAAAAAAGAATATTTTGGTGCCAAAGAAAGATGGAACATGGCACATGTATGCAAAATTTCATGCATTGAACAAGATTACAGTAAAGAACTGTTATCGACTTCCTAGAATAGATGATTTACTTGATCAACTAAAATATGTTGTGTATTTTACTAAGCTCGACTTGAGAAGTGGATATCATCAAGTCGGAATAAATGAAAGAAAACATATGGAACAACATTAAAAAAAAATCAAGTTGTGTTTGAATGGTTGGTTATGCCCTTTAGGGTTTGTAATGATCTTGCTACTTTCATGTGTGTGATGAATGATGTACTGAGAACTTTTCTAGATGAATTTTTGATAGTATATTTAGATGACATATTAATTTTCAGCAAGTCCTGTGAAGAATTTTTCATGCGTGTAAAAAAAATATTACATGTCTTGAAGAAAGAACATTTTTTTGAAAGATATTGAAATTTGAGTTTGGGAGAACTTTCTTAGGCTATTTCGATCATATTGTTGCAGGATGTGAGTTGAAAATAGATCCCTCCAAGGTTGATGTCATTTTTAATTGGCCAAGGACCAAAATAGTGACAAAGGTTAGAAGTTTTCCGGGTTAAACCGATATTGGAGGAAGTGTATTTCTATCATCTCTTCTATCACAACTCCATTGCATGCATTGAAAAGTGTGAAGTATATATTTAAGTGGGGAGGTAAGCAACAAAATGCATTTGATGCATTGAAAGAAAAGATTAGTTCAACTCATGTACTTTCACTTCTAGACTTGAGACAATCATTTGAGATAGAGACTGATGCAAGTGACTATGCCATGGGCACAGTCCTAATTATACACGGTAAGCCCATATGTTTTCATTCATAAAATTTTAATGGTGCAGTGATTAACTATCCTACATATGACAAGGAATCATATGCATTGGTGCAAATTGTGAAAAAGTGGAAACACTACTTGATGGGTAAATAAACAATCGTTCACTCGGATCATTAGTCATTGCAATACTTGCAATCACAAAAAAATCTGCAACAAGCAAGGAACTTTCGATGGATGGGTTTTCTTAAACAATTCCACTTGGTGATAAGGTATAGGAAAGGTAGCTATAAAAATGTTGTTGATATGCTTTCTATACCAATTTTTAGTGAATCCATTATTCTTAAGCATAATTATGTCATGCATGAGAGATATGTTGGACAATATGCTTTAGATAGTTATTTCAAACATGCATACACAACTTTCTGTCAAGGTAACCAAGTAGAGGAATTAGATTATCATGTGCATGATAACTTTTTGTACCATCTTAGAAAGCTTTGTATTCCACAGGGGGGAGAGTTAACATCATAAGGGAAGTGCATACTTCACTTATTGCTCGTGATTTCAGTGTAGGTAAGAAGGTGGCACAATTACAGAGGTATTGTTATTAGCCTCATATGCTTGAAAGTGTGTCATGATTTGTAAAAGAAAGTTCATTATGTGCTGTCAGTAAGCGTAGCAATAGAAATTTGGGATTGTATACACCACTTCATGTACCTTCTCGTCCATGGGAGAGTGTTTCTATGTACTTTGTAGGAGGTCTACCTATGTCTAGGAGAGGTCATGATCATCTTTATGTAGTTTTCGATAGGTTCAACAAAATGTGTATTTTGATGCCTTGTAAAAAGTAGGTTATAGCTGAACAAACCAATCAATTCTGCTTTCAGAATGTATGGGGGCATCTTGGATTGCCCACATCCAATGTTAGTGATCGATATCCTTGCTTTGTTGGGAACTTTTGGTCAAGCTTGCAGGGACTCATAGACACCAAATCAAAAAAGAGTACAACATTTCGTTTGCAAATAGATGGCCAACCAGAGGCGATGAAAAAAATAGTGGTACATCTTCTTTTTGGGTATTGCAGCAAGCATCCTAAGTTATGGGATGAACATTTTAACTATATTCAACATGCTTAAAATCATGCCAAGAACTCTTTGACATAAACCTCGCAATTTGAGGCATGTTTTGGATACTTGCCTAAATCTCCTTTAGATTTATCATTCAAAAAGATGTTGTTATTGATGGTAATAGTGACATAGACAAATCTAAAATATTCATTGAACAAGTTCAATTGGAACATCAAACAGTTCAAGAATAGTTCGATAAGAGTCAAATCAAGTATAAGACAAGACATGATAAGCATCGTGTAGACCACAATTTCCAAGTCGGTGATAAATTTTGGCTTCATATTAGAAAAGAGAGACTCCAAGGAGAAGGTAAAAAGTTGAAACCAATTCGATATGGTCCATTCAAAATTCTGGAAAATATTGGTATTAATGCCTTTAGGTTCAATTTTCCTTCATACATGCAAATTTATGCATTTTTTAATGTTGAGAAAACGTGGAATATCTTCGTGTGGGGCTCAAGGGTACAAATCCAAGAAAAGCTAAATGGATTGATATTGGAAAGGTGAGGGAATGATACCCTCATATTTTTGTTAACTGAAAGTGATATTTTGGGGTTCAAAAGCTTCCAGTGGGGAGGAATGATCCAGCGGATCAATTTTATGTGCAAAATTAAAAGTTCTCAGAATGTAATGAGACCTATGCTCTTGCGTAGATCTCATCATTATGAATCCTACGCATCTCTTTTCATGAAAAACCAACTTCGTATGCTCCTGAAATTGTGTTCTGTCCATTTTTGAAATAACTAAAAAATTTGTTTTTGGATGTACAATTCTAGCCGGTTAGCAGTTCGTATAGCTGACTGGACCTTGACTATGCATGGTTCACTTGAATTTTTTGGCCTATGCCAGTGCGACACTTTTTGCAATCATATTGGTCTTGAACCATTTTCATTGGTTGTTGGTCGTACCAACCAGGAAACGCCACATGTTGCCCTGGTGGCTGACCAAAATTTTGGTATTGGTAGAAAGTACTCCAATATGATTAAATACTGAACCTTCGACTATCAAGGTGTAATGTTCCATTTTTTTTTCTCCATAGTACAACCAGGGTCGATTTCCAGGACAAGGGGTGGCCAAGCCATTAGAGCAGGTTCAGGTTATGAGGAGTTCCAAGGGAAATTTGAGGAGCTTTTATGTGATATGATGGCATTCACTTCACATATTTCATCATGAGCACAATTTATTTTTCATTCCATCACATTCTGACAACTTTCAAAATTAGCATTATTATGGAGCCTGAATTAATTAATTATGCTCGAGGTGGTATTTCGAGAAGATTATTGATGGAACACCTCAGTGTAACAGCTCGTCAGAACCAGAATGAGGAGATATTCAAGATGGGATGCTGAGTAGTGACTTATAATGGTTGGTGAGGGTATGGTGGGTGGTTTACCATTTTCCTTAATTAAAAATTACTTTAATTAGTCATTTAATTAAATGAAAAATAATTAATTGGAGGAAAAGGGCCAAAAGTTACATAAGTGAATTAGAATTAAATTAAAAGTCACTTTGATAGAATCAATGGTAAGGTTGACAAAAGCCATGCAAAAATAATATTCATTTTGCTATTTTTTTTCATATTTTTTTTTATCAAACTTGTATATTTATTAGTCTTCAACACAAAATGATTGTTATAAGAATATTTTGCTAAGTTTTGATAATATAGCTTTCTTTTTTTCAGATTTAAATTGGTGGATAAAATGAATAAACCAACATATTAACAGTAACCTATTTATCTAATAGGTTTGAACTTCATCCTTTGACCGAGTCGTTTGATATAGAATAATTATATTCCCTTCTAAAGTAGAATCTCACTTGATTCTTACTTCCTTGTAGAGGTATGGAGGAAGGTACCAACCAATAAAAATTATGGATGACCCCTTCAAGTATTAGTGTATAGGGTTTAGGCATGCTCATTCATATGCATGTGGCTAGTTCGCATGACTCTAAACTGTGTCATTTGTCACTATAATTTTTGAAAGTTTTTATCAATTAATCTCTAGAGTTTGTATATGCCACTCGCTTTGGAGAGAATTGTATAAAAAATACTCTGTATTTTCTTCTTAGCATGATTTAAATTCTTAAAAACGTATAAAATAATATAGTGTATATATGTATATTACAACCAATTTCGTGAGTGTTATCATTTTATTCCTACATATTTGGTCTTGAAATTTCATATTTGTTATGGAGTGACTTCAGTTAAACTATATATCGTTAATTTATTTTCACTTTACAATTATTATTATTTGTATTTCTCAAAGGTCTCATTTATGATACATGCTCCATGTCATTTTCATAATTCTTCAGAGTAATTATTTTTATAGAAATGATAGTTACATGTATCCTATGGCTTCTTGAGAGGGTTTTTACCTCACAAAATAACATTACTTAGAATAACCAATTAATACCAAAATATTATCTTAGCATTGGAATATAAACATAAATAATTTACCATAGTCTCTCTATCCAATTATATAATACTTGTTGAGCATAGAGGCTCATTCTATAGTATAGTATGAGGCTCAAGTGCTAAATCCCATAAAAAATGAGGCATGATGGTATATTTATAGAAATGAGGTGACATTCCACCTACCATGACCTTTCATCCACCCTCATGCCTCTTGAACTTCCTTATAACTCTCTAATTTCTAATGACTTTTGGTAACGTTTTCATTTTCATAATGTCACATAATCATATTAAAAACATAAGTAATATTATGAGGATATTTTTTACGGATGGTATGCCTCACACAGTATAGGGTAAGGAGTTATGCAAATATGAATAGATTTAATAGCCATGAAGTGAATAAAGGATACATAGCCTGAAAAATTCAAGGATGAAGTACGAAGTCTATGACTCAACATACCCATAGATGGAATCAACCCATATTCCCTCCAAAACACAAACAATTATGTTTTGCCTATAGTAGTGACCAATAAAAATACCCCCCATGATTGTCAGTGAAGGATGAACATATTATGTTGGCTCTCATACAACACTTTATCATAAAATACTACACATAGGGGCCTTTTAAGACATTAATTTTAGATGAAATAACAATTTCGTCTCAACCAACCCCTTTTCTATTTAAATTAATATTTCGTTTGTATGTTTTTTTCTCTCTTGTGACATAACACCCCTTTTCTATTATAATCAATATTTTGTTTTTTTGTTTTGTTTTTGTCTTTGATCTAATGGATCAATTTTATGCTCAAAATTTTAAGTTCTTAGAATGGATCAAAACATGCACGCTTGCGTAGATCTCGTTGTTCTAAATCCGACACTTTTCGTGAATAAATGACTTTATATGCTCCTGCAATCATGTTCTATTTGTTTTTGGAAACAAATAAAAGAAATTGTTTTTGGATGTACAAGGATTCCAAGTTAGCATTCTGTACTGTTGACTGGACCCTGACTATGCATGGTTGACTTGAATTTTTCAGCCTATGGTAGTGTGCCACTTGTCGCATTCAATTTGGTTTTGAATTGGAGCGTTTTCATTGGTTGTTGGTCAAACCAACTAGGAAATGCCATGTGGGCCAACCGGAGGTCGCCACGTTGTGCCCTTATGGTGAACCAAAATTTTGGTATTGTCGGAAAGCACTCCAACAGATTACTTGTTAATTTTTAATGCGCCACACATTACGACCATACTAGTTTAAAAATTATATTTAAATGTTTTTTATGCAGTGTTTGGGGGGTGGGTCAAGGCTAGCCCAGCCCTAGTCACTGAGCCCATGAGAAACAAGATGTGGGATGAGGGTCCAGGGCTTAACCCGACCCCCTCGATTTATACTAAAATATTTGGTCCATAGGAAACATTGGGAAAATGAACTATCCCATGATTTATTTCGGTGGTTGGAGAAAAATTCACTCAGTTAGTGATTTTTGGGGCGAAATTATAGCACGGTTTGCATGCTATTCAAAATTGTAGGACAAATTGTTAGAAAAAATGTGGAGATCATAAATTCTTTAGTTTTTGGCCTTTTTGGGAGCAGAAAGATGCTAGACATGGGTTTTTGACAGTTTTGAATCCATTCGAGCTATTAGTGCAACCATTTGAGCACTATAACTTGATGTTAACTCCATTTTGTTAGCATAATGAAAGAGGCCCAACCATTGGAAGCTCGACCAGGAGACCTAGCCCAAGAGGGGTGAACTCCTTCATCTTTTGTTGTTGTGTGTTTACTGCTATGGTGATATTTTATTATGTTTTCTACAAAAAATGAGTTTTAATTGCATGTTTATATGTTTAATAATTTTACAAAAGAGGCTTAAAACCCTAATTGAATAACTTTCAAAATTTACATAAATCTCAAGAAATTTTAAAAATTGATCAGTTTGGTACCAGAGCTTACGTTTTATTTATTGCTGTGAAGGTTTAATTTTTTTTCAAGTGTATTTTATGCTTACAAGGTTGAATCTCAAGAGAGGAGAAGGAAATATTATGGTTGCAAGTCCTGAAGTTAGGTCAAGGACAAGGAGAGAAACCTTTCCACAATATCTACAACAAATTTCATCTCAAATTGTACCTGAATCTTCAACAGTCATGGAACGTGAGGGAGAGATTGAAATTATTTCATAAAATGAAAAATATTTCAGAAAAATCATTTTTTAGCATGACACAAATTGTGAAAGTTCTCTATATGGATAGAAACACAAGGTTACAAGGTGAGAGCTCCAAGCCTCTAGGAGGAGATGAGGAGAAGGGGACAAGCCTCCAAAATGGAATGGTGACAAACCACCTTTGACACCACCTATATCTTCACCTCCATCCTCACTACCATCTTCACCATCATCTTCTCCCACAACAATTCCTTCACCAACACCTCCACATTCTCCAAAGGGACATGGAAAAACTCCATTGTTGAAAACTAACATAAAATTTGAATTTCCTATGTATAATGGAGAGGTAAATGCTGAGAGATTAGATAAATGGGTTCGTTGACTTGAAGTGTATTGTAGGATACAAAATATCAAGGATGATGACACCAAGATTAAGCTTGCTTCATTAAGTTTGGAAGGTGAAACTCTTATTTGGTGGGAAGCCAAAACTCAATAGGACATGAAGAAACATGGTAAGGTCTTAACCTCTTGGATTGATATTTTTGATGTACTAAGAATAAAATTATATCCATTAGCATACATGCAAAAAACTATCATGGATTTGAAAAACTTTAGGCAATTAAAGGGTCAATGTGTGCATTTATCAATGGGTGTCAATGGGTGTAGATTTATCATCCCAAGATACTTTGTTGAAATACATTGGATGTTTGCATAGCTATTTGAGACATACCATACTCATGCTTAACCATACAAGTTTAGATGAGGTTTGTGTACAGGCTACACAACTAGAAGCAAGAGGAAACAACTTTCCATAAAAGGGAAAGAAAAAGCCATTTAAAAGTGGAGACAAAGGAAAGGGTAAGTTCAAAGGACAAGGGAGGAAGAATGCTTCCATCAAGAAAGAGGGATAAAAATTAACATGCAAGCATTGTGCAAAATATGGTCATGATGAATAACATTGTTTGAAACTTCATCTTGAGATGAGACCCAAAAACTTTAACCACAAAGGGAAGAAAAAGGAAACTGCAACTACACACAATGATTTAGGATCTGATTCGAGAAATGAAATAAATATCACAATGATGGGTTTGAAAGGTAAGAACATAGAAAGCACTAGTTCTTCAATTTTTCCTAATTATACTCAAGATGAGAAAACAAGAATTAAACTTTTCCATATTTTATTTATTTCAAAGAATACAAAAAGTAATACACTCTTTGATAGTGGTTCACAAGAAAATCTTATTTCTGAAGACTTAGTCAAGAAGTTGAATTGAGAGGCCATTCCTCATCCAAGACCTTATCCTTTGGGTTGGATATGTAAGAATGAAAATTTGCAGGTGACAAGGAAATGCATACTTAGATTTGCAATTACAACAAAATTTCTTAATGAAGTTGAAATTAATGTAGTTTGACTTGATATTTCCGGTATTGTTTTGGGAATCCCATATATTTATGATAGGAAAGATATTTTTCATCACCATGAAAAAAAGTATCACTTTTTCAAAGATGGTACTAAGTAGTTTGTTAGAGAACATCGAAAAAAAACTAAATATTTCACTTATGAATACGGGAAAAATGAAGAGACTTATTAAATCTAGAAATAATTTTGTGCTTTTAATGGTCAAACAAAAGAATGATGTTGATAATTGATCCTTTCAAGGTTGTGATTCAAATTTTAAATCTAATTTGGTTGAGGTTGTTAGCCAATATGATGAGATGTTTCACCTCCCAAAAGAGAATTCCAACATGAAATCCAATTGCATTAATATTTTGCTCTTCTTAACGTTTACATGTATAGGATGTCAATGATGAAAAATGTAGAGATTAAAAAAAAAATCCAACAGTTTTTTGATAAGGGAATCATTCGATCAAGTACTTCTCCATGAACTTCACCTATTATTTTTGTGCCAAAGAAAGATGGAACATGGTGCATGTGTGTGGAATTATGTGCATTGAACAAGATTACGATAAAGAATTGTTACCCACTTCCTAGAATTGATGATTTACTTGATCAACTGAAATATGTTGTATATTTTATGAAACTTGACTTAGGAGTGGCTATCATCAAATCAAAATCAATGAAATAAAACATATGGAAGACAACATTCAAAACAAAGAAAGTTTTATTTGAATGGTTGGTTATGCCCTTTGGGCTTTGTAATGCTCCTGTTGCTTTCATGATTATGATGAATGACGTGTTGAGGCCTTTTCTTGATGACTTTATGATAGTATATTTAGATGACATATTAATTTTCAGAAATTCTTGAGAGGAACACGCCATGCATGTCAAAAAAGTATTAGATGTCTTGAAGAAAGAAAATTTGTTTTTAAATATGTCAAATTGTGAGTTTGGGAAAACTTACTTAGTCTATTTGGGTCATATTGTTGGAGGAAGTGAGTTGAAAATAGATTCCTCCAAGGTTGATGTCATTTTGAATTAGTCAATGACCAAAATAGTGAGGGAGGTTAGAAGTTTTTTGGGAGAAGCCCAATATTGGAGGAAGTCTATTGCTAACTTCTATTCTATCGTAGCTCCATTGCATTCATTGAAAAGTGTGAAGCAGGTCTTTCAGTGGGGAGGTAAGCAGTAAAAATAATTTGATGCATTGATGGAAAAGAACAGTTCAACTCCTATACTAGCACTTCCAGACTTCACGCAGTCATTTGAAATGTAGATTGATGCAAGCGACTATGCCATGGGCGTAGTCCTAATTCAACATGGTAAGCCCATATGTTTGCATTCAAAAACTTTTAATGGTGCAGTGATTAACTATCCTACATATGACAAGGAATTGTATGATGATTGGTGAAAATTGTGGAAAAGTGGAAACACTACTTGTGGGTAAATAAACAATAGTTCACATGGATCATTAGCCATTGCAACATTTGCAATCACAAAAAAAGTTGCAACAATTAAGGCACTTTTGATGAATGGGTTTTCTTAAATAATTACACTTAGTGATAAGGTATAGGAAAGGTATCTATAACAAGGTTGTTGATATGCTTTCTAGACGAATTCTTAGTGCATCCATTATTCTTAAGCATAAGTATGTCATGCATGAGAGCTATGTTGGAAAATATGCTTTAGATAGTGATTTCAAAGATGTATACGCGACTTTGTGTTAAGGTAACAAAGTAGAGGAATTGTATTATCATGTGCATGATAACTTGTTGTACCATCTTGACAATATTTTTATTCCATAGGGAGGGAGAGTCAACATCATAAGGGAAGCGCATACTTCATTTATTGTTGGTAATTTCGGTGTAGGTAATAAGGTGGCACAATTACATAGGTATTGTTATTGGCCTCGTATGCTTGAAAGTGTGTCATGATTTGTAAGAGGATGTTGATTATGTGCTGTCAGTAAGACCAGAAATAGAAATTTTGGATTGTATACACCACTTCATGTACCTCCTCGTCCATGGGAGAGTGTTTCTATGTACTTTGTAGGAGGTCTAGCTATGTCTAGGAGAGGTCATGATTATTTTTATGTAGTTGACGAGTTAAACTTGTGAAGGTATTTTACATGGAAATATTCTAGTGATTTTAAGGTTGATTTAATCAATTGACTTATATATTCAATGAAAACCCCTAGAAGCACTCAATGGGTTCTTGACCTAAAAATAAATTTACCTTTATCATAAAACCCATGCCTCAAGAACAAGAAAAAAAAATATATTTTTCTCTTTGGATAAAATCTTGATTACATATGTCGTTATGAAGATAAAACCTAGTTACATATTTCTACAAGTTATCGAAATTGTTTCCACTCAATGATATTTATTAGTTCTCTTCCCAAGATATTTTTATTAGCATCCTTATTTTAAGGTTTATTGTCATTTTTCCTAGTTTTTTTTTTAAATATAGGAAAAATCTTACTTTTATCAAACTTAGCATTTCTCTCTAGCTAAGCTCATTCTTATATTTTTCCTTCAGAAGCACTCCTTTCTCTCTTTTTATGGTTATGTTTATATTTTTACCCAACCTAGAATTTCTCTCTAGCTAAGCTTATATTTCTACACAACATAATCTTTCTCTCATAGTCTCATGGTTCCCTTGTGGCAATATTTTTCCTTGGAATTTTTAGATAATTTGGGAAGGAAAATTCAGGAAGGTACACCATTTGGAATTCACCACTTCACAAGTTCTTGGATAGAAAGGAATCCCACATCACTGATGTGCCATTTCCCATAATATTCCCAAAAGGAATACAATATTTATCAATCATCAAATTATTTATATAGATATGTCAATTCAATTCATGGTCCCAAAACCAAATATTCAAAGAATATTTGAATTTAAATATGAAATAATCATTTTTGTACAATAAACTACACCAAGGGTATCACATATTCCCCCCCTTCAAGTAAACATTTTCCTTTGTGTTTCCTCAATTTCATCACTTCCAAAGAAGTGAAATAAAATCATCTTGCATTTATTTTCCATTTATGATTATATTCAAGAATAGAAAAAAAATTGTAACGTCAAAATCTTGTAAACATTTCTTCTACACTTCATCCTTTATTTTCCCATAACTCTCCCTTGAGTTATAAATTCATCTTGTATTGCAGATTGTTGATGGAAATTACATGCATTTTTCTTCCATGTATAGCCATGAGGACTCTCCCCTTGCATTATGTTAGGTCCCTATATTACTAGTATAGTCCCTTATTGTTGTTAGTGTAACCCCCTTATTGTTATTATTGTACCCTTGTAACCCCCATTTTTTTATTATTGTGCCCTTAAATTATTATTGTTAGGTCGGCTAGGATTACATTGTGGCCCACTAGGATTACATTATGGCCCCATGGACTCCTATATATAGAAAGTAGGTTCTGTAAATTGTATCATCCAAGAATTGTTCATTTATGTAATGTATTGGAGGTTGCCCCCTCAAAGTGGCTCATTTCTAAGGCGTTTGTATCTCTTTTCTTCTCTTTTTGGAGCTAGTTACACAACATTTGGTATCAGAGGTTTGGATTCTAGGGTTTCGCTGCTCCAAACTAGTCATCGTGGAATTTTCGCTATAACTTTTTTTCTACGAAGGTTCAGAAACTGAAATTTTTAGGGTGCGAAGCCGAAATCCCGAGGAAGATTTTCTAAAAATTTCAGAGCTTGGTTCAGAATAGTTTCGAAGATATGATCTGTGGAAGTTAGGTCTTTTTTTTCAGGCTCCTAAACAGGTCATCGTGGAATTTGCGCTATAATTTTTTTTCTACGAAGGTTAAGAATATGAAATTCGTATGGTGCGAAGCTGAAATCCTAAGGAAACGCTTCAAAAAATTTCAGAGCTTGGTTCGCAATATTTTTGGAGATATGATCTGTGGAAGGTAGTGCTTTTTCAGGCTCCTGCATTTCATCTAATAAAGGTGATCGTGGGAAAATTTCAATAACTCTCTCTCTGAGCATCGGATTGGAGTGTCGTAAAAATTGGTCGCAAGTACACGGACTTTAGTTTCTTAGCTATCAATTTCAGACACAAAGGAAGAAACAGTGACACGTGGCAAGTCGTACAAGTTCGATCTACTAAACGAGTCCATAATTAGGTCATTGTGGGAGATTGGACACAACTTTGTCTTGGAGAATCCAAATCAAGTCAGACCTGTGGCATTCAAAAGAGAAGTCAGAGGGCTACTTCAGGGCTGAATTTCAGATATTTAAGAGCCACAATCATAGAGATAATAAAATTTCAATATCGAGCTCCTCAAAAGCAGGTAAAAGGTGTGTATTTTTTTCCGAATTGCATAAGTCTTGAAGAATCAAGTTGAATTGATTGCAAGGGCATATTGTAGAATAGATATCAGTATTGTATTATAAAATGGCCCCTAAAAATAATTCAACACCCATTAAGCCTTTGGAAAGCTCTACTATGACTCATGAAGACGAAGAATTGCAACATGATCTATCAAATTTACAAGAGCAAGTGCAACAAATTTCACTCTCACAAAGAGCAACAAAAAATGAAATGGAAGTTTTGAAGAAAGGTGTGGAAGCTAAGATGGATGGTGTGCAAGCTAAGATGGATGGAGTGCAAGCTAATATGGATGGCGTGGAAGCTAAGATGGATGGCATGGAGGCTGGCATGGAATCTAAGATGGATGACATGGAAGCTAAGATCAATGAGAAAATGGAAAACATGAAGAGTTTTCTAAAAGTAGACATGGAAGGTTTGACAAAGTTGATACAAGAAAGGTTTCCTAATGGTGAAAATATAGTAGAAGAACCTCATGATGAGAACAAAATAAATGTTAATTGTGATTTCATAAACTCCAATGTTGGTGGGAAGAACCACCATATTCCAAAGATGGATATGAGGAAGTTTGATGGAAAGGATCCTGTAACATGGATACTACAGATGGAGCAATATTTTGATCTCCATAACGTGCAAAACACACAAAAGGTATGCATTTCAACTTTACATTTAGAACAAAATACATTTGTATGGTATCGATGGCTTTGCTCCCGTAAAAAAATTGTCACTTGGTCAATTTTTACGGAAGAAATGATAGCACATTATGAGGATACAAAGAGCAGCACCTTCTTTAGCCAATTGATAAATCTCAAACAAAAGGGTTTAGTGGGGCAGCACATTGAGGACTTCCAAAAATTGAATATAAGGTTAACTGATATTCCAGAGGAACACAGGATTGATCTCTTCATAGGCACTTTAAAGGATAACATCCAACATGAAGTTCGCGTTTTGGAACCTGATTCATTGGAGAAGGCATTCGGGTTGGCAAGAAAAGTTGAATGTAAAATTATGGCGACAAGGAAGCCTACCACTCAATTCTATAAAGAAGGAAGTGTTGCTACGCCTAGATTTCCACAACCTACAAGGTTGACACCACAACAATTTGAAGAAAAAAGAGCAAAAGGGCTTTGCTACATTTGTGATAGCAAATACACTAAAGGTCATAAGTGTGCTGAGAAGAAATTATTTTACATAGATTGTGAAGAAGAAGAAGAAAATGAACAAGAAGAGGATATACACCAGGAACCACCCCTAGAAGAGGAAGAAATGAATCAGACCATATCGTGTAATGCACTGGCAGGAATTACCACTCCTCAAACTCTCAAGATAGAAGGACATATAAAGAAGAAAAGGATAATAGTGTTGATTGATTCAGGTAGCACCCTTAATTTTATTCATTATAAGGTAGCCAAGGAATTAAATTGTTTCCTATACCCAGCACCAGAATGTCAAGTGATGGTTGCAAATGGAGGAACTATAAATTGCTCTGGAAAATGCCATAATATCAAGCTAACCATGGGGGAATATGTATTGACTAGTCCAATGCTTGCCATTCCTATCGGAGGTGCTGATGTTGTACTAGGAGTACAATGGTTACAATCTTTGGGGACGGTAGCTTTTAATTTTCAAGAACTTTTCTTGAAATTTTTTTCAGAAGGAAAGGAAGTCGAATTACGGGGTATTGAAGGGAAGCCGGGAAGGATAATAAGCTCTAATGGCATGACAAAGCTTCTAAAGAAAGAACAACGAGGCATAATCGCACAATTATGCTCACTAGATGTTCTGTCATCAAAATCATCTATTTCTACAGATCTCCAACAAGTCTTGGACAATCATTCCAAGGTGTTTGAAACTCCCAAAGGACTCCCACCTACTCGTGATCATGATCATGCTATTCATTTGATTCCAGGAAGTTTTCCTCCAAACATCAGGCCTTATAGATATCCTTACTTCCAAAAGAGCGAAATTGAATGTATGATTGCAGAAATGTTAGAGGCGGGTATAATTCAACCTAGTCAAAGTTCTTTCTCTGCTCCTGTAGTATTAGTACACAAGAAGGATGGATCATGGAGAATGTGTCCGGATTATAGGGAGCTCAATAAGCTCACCATTAAAGACAAATTTCCCATTCCTGTGATTGATGAATTATTGGATGAATTACATGGAGCAATTTATTTTACCAAGTTGGATCTTCGTTCGGGATATCATCAAATTAGAATGAAGACTGAAGATATTCCAAAAACAGCATTTTGAACTCATGAGGGTCATTATGAATTTTTGGTCATGCCTTTTGGCCTTACCAATACACCTTCTACATTTCAAGGGTTGATGAATTCCATTTTCAAACCCTTCCTTAGAAAATTTGTGCTAGTATTTTTTGATGATATACTAATCTATAGCAGGTCTTGGAGGGATCATGTTGAACATGTTGACAGGGTGCTCAAACTATTGCAGGAGAAACAATTATATGCAAAAACATCCAAATGTTTCTTTGGAGTACAAGAGGTGGAATATCTGGGTCATATTGTATCTCACGAGGGTGTTAAATTGGACCCTAACAAAATTAAAGCCATTAAGGAATGGAAAGTTCCCACAACCATAAAGCAGTTGCGAGGATTTCTCGGGTTAACAGGGTATTATCGCAAGTTTGTTAAGAATTATGGGAGAATTGCAGCACCTCTAACAACATTATTGAAGAAAGATGCATTTTCATGGACTCCTGAAGCAACTAAGGCCTTTGAACATCTTAAAGAGGCAATGTGCCTAGCACCAGTCTTAGCTACGCGAGACTTCACAAAAACCTTTATTGTGGAATGTGATGCCTCAGGAAATGGAATTGGTGCAGTTTTAATGCAGGAAGGAAGACCCATTGCTTTTGAAAGTCCTCCAATCAAAGGAAAGTATTTACAGAAACCTATTTATGAGAAGGAAATGTTAGCAATACTGCATGCACTAAAGAAATGGCGAACTTACCTAATGGGAAGACACTTCAAGGTAAAAAATGATCATGATAGTCTTGAACACTTTTTGGAACAAAGACTATCATCAGAAGAGCAACAAAAATGGGTCACAAAGATGTTGGGTTATGACTTTGAAATAATCTACAAAAAAGGAAAGCTTAATGTTGTTGCAGATGCACTCTCAAGAAAGAATGAAGAGGTGGAAGCATTGCTTTGTGCCATTTCTATTATCCAACCATATTGGATAACTAAAGCAAGAGATGAATGGAAGAAGGACAAAGATGTATGGACACTCATTCAAAAGTTGCAGCAAGATCCTAGTACATCTGATACATTTAGTTGGAAAAATGATTCCTTATGGTACAAAGATCACTTATATCTTTGTAAAAATTCCCAACTGAAACAAAAGATTCTTCTGGAATTGCACACTTCTCC